>VXAZ01001311.1:256853-423374 GCA_013399875.1 Gymnorhina tibicen
TTTTTTGGTCCTTTAGCTGAAATGCAATGAAAAGTGTATTTCAAGAGCAGCTGTCTTTCAGACAATGAATGTAGTTTTTCTTTTTTGAAGGAGGGCCACTAAGATGCTCAGAGGCTGGAGCATGTCTCCTGTGAGAGAATTGGGGTTGTTCAGCCTGGAAAAGAGAAGGTTCCAGGGAAACCTTATAGCAGCCTTCTAGTCCCTGAAGGAGGCACACAAGAAAGCTGGAGAGGGACTTTCTACAAGGACAAGGGGGAATGGCTGCAAACTGACAGAGGCGAGGTTTAGATTAAATATTAGGAAGAAATTCTTCACTGTCAGGGTGGTGAGGCACTGGCACAGGTTGCCTAGAGAAGCTGTGGATGGCCCCATCCTTGGAAGTGTTCAAAGCCAGGTTGGATGGGGCTTTGGAAGGTGTCCCTGCCCATGGCAGGGGAGTTGGAATGTGATATCTTTAAAGTCCCTTCCAGCCCAAGTTACTCTATGAATTTTTTTTTTCAAGGTACAGACCACCTGCAGCTTCCATAGGGTCCAGCACGGGCCGGAAATGTCCAGCAAATCTGAAACACCAACACAATCAAAGCACCAGAAACCAAGGAACCCCCCCAAAACTCCCGCGTTAGAGCTGAGCCACGGGCTAGAACCATCCTGTGGCTCCAGATCCCACGCGGTGGAAGCAGCGCCGAAACAACCCGCGA
Source organism: Gymnorhina tibicen (assembly GCA_013399875.1). Classification (NCBI taxonomy): domain Eukaryota; kingdom Metazoa; phylum Chordata; class Aves; order Passeriformes; family Artamidae; genus Gymnorhina; species Gymnorhina tibicen. The sequence goes on from VXAZ01001311.1 coordinate 257,552, forward strand.
TGTTCAGATCCAGGGAAATGATTTACTGGGGAAGCGGAGCCGGGACCGCCCTTGCGCTCCTGCCCCCGGAGGCGGCCGAGCCCATGACGTCGGCTTGCAGTCCCAACGCTGCGTTTGTCTCCCACCGCCGCCCTCTGGAGGCGCCGTGCCGGGATGCAAAACGCTGCGACCCCCGCCGCCCGCTCTCCCCGGGAGCCCCCGGCTTGGTCGGGAGAGAAACAATAATGAAAAAAGCAGGAAAAGCTCAGGAGGCCCCAGCGAGGATCGAACTCGCGACCCCTGGTTTACAAGACCAGTGCTCTAACCACTGAGCTATGGAGCCACCTATCAGTTCCACTCCTGCCGACGGCTCCTGTCCCTGCGCGGGGCCGCCTCCCCGGCGCGTTCCGGCGGTGTCGCGGGGTCCCTGCTCTCAGCCCGGGCCTCAGCGCCCGGGGCGGGCCCGGAGCAGCCCCTTGGGGCCGTGCTGCGGCCCGGAGCAGCCCCTTGGGGCCGTGCTGCACCTGCGGCACCCCCGGGCCTGAGCCGGGCCCTGGAGGTCCTGGAAAGCTGCCCGTGGCGGGGGCGGGAATCCAGCTCCCGGCCCACACCTGCGGCGTTGCCTGAGGGGCCCTTTCCGTCTTCACCTGCCGCGGATTGAGGGTGGAAGTGTCTTGGAGAGGGGAGTTTCGGTGGCACAGGGGAGGATTGCTCCCAGGAGCGATTCCCGGTTCTCACGGGCATCCCCCACGCTGTGAGGGAGGCAGCAGTCGCTGCCCGAGTCAGGGTTTTGGGAGATAAGGCTGCACAACACCTGGTTTTGTGCAGAGTGGGGAGAGAGTCACTTTTAAGTAGATGATAGTCAGCTCAGTGTCGTAATTCTCCTCAGCTTTTGTGAAGTCAGTGTTGCACAAAAGCTGGTTTAACTCTCGCAAATAAACCACGTCTCGTTTGACTGGGGTATGAACCCAGCAGCAAGGTGGGCAGTGTGGAGCCTTCATCTCTTGATTTTTACTGAGCCAGGAAGCTTGAAGCCGTTTGAGGATTTTCTCCTTTCCTTTGCATGAAAGGAGCAGTCTGTCACAGCAAAGCTTAGGTGAAGGTGAGAAGGTGAGCTGTGCAGAGGAAGTGGAGAGACACCGCCGTGGAGTCATAAATCCAAGCGGTTCTGCTGTGCACCGGAGTCACGTTCTAGAAAAGTAGACATGATTTGCTGGGTGCAAGCCTCAAGCTGCGTGTGACCAAAAGTAAAGCTCCTTGAAATGAGAATAGACAGAAAAAGCTGCATTAAGGAGCTAAAGACCTTTCATCCATCCCACACTCCACAAATCATGAACTAGGTCAACTTCCTCTTTTTTTTCTTCCTTTAGTTTTATTTCACCTTCTCTTTAAATGGATATGATCTCTGTGGACAAATTAGATCAGTTCTGGTGAACTCTGTCTTGTTGTTTATGTAAGACACTAAAATTACTTTGAAATACCTGCTTTTGACCTCTAATGTGGCAGCTGATAAATTCATGAAGTTTCACATTTCTTTGGATGCTTTTTTTCCCTTTCCTTTGAAGATAGTGACTCTTTAGAGCGAGTGCAGCTCTTCCAAAGAGGACTGAAATGTCTGTGGTGAGTGTTCCGCTAATGCCTCAGGGAACTGAAGTATAAGCATAGCTTGTTTTATAACCTTCAAGAAGGCAGGAGCAGAACTGTCTTACACCTTTCATGCTATAAGACAAGCCTACCTTCATCAGTCTAACACAGCTGAGCAGCAGAACTGAGAGCAGAACAGTGTTGAAATAAGTTTTCTGTGATAACATGGCTACCTGCCACTATTGGGCTTTTAAACTTAGGTGCAAATCTGTAACTGTTGTGATTGCCCTGCTTCCAGATGCCTTTTGCTGCCTGCTGAGAGCTCCCTGCAAGGTGGGCTGCACTTCAAGGTCTGTGTTTTGGAGTGTTCCTTAGCCAGACAGCCTGGGTGGGATTCAGGAGGTGTGATGGTGGCACCGCGCTATCAGTAAGCCCCTTGACTTCTCTTTGTAATGAAAATGAGGAAATGAGACACTTCTGGGATGTAATTCATCTCACCTGAAGGTGAGCCTCTACAAAAAGTTATCCTAGTCATGGTCTAGAGGTGCCTGTTCCTCAGCTGGCTGTGAAGGGAGTTGATGCAGCCTTCACAGCAACTTCCCCAGCCTCTCTTATACGTGGTAATGGTTAGTGGAAATACCACAGTAGGTTATTTCTTCCGATTTTTTTTTAATCTCGTTCTAGCTCGTGTTTTGTATCCAGTGTTTCAAAGACAAGTGGATCATTCCCGTGGAATATGAAGAGCAATGATTTTTCTAAGGATTGATTGGGTCAAAACTGCAGAACCACATCTAAAGAGGACTGATTCTTTCTGCGGCTAGATCGACACAGATGTGAAAATTAAGCATTTAGGCAATAAAATGCCTGTCTAGTCTGCTGTTCGTGACTGTTGAAAGCCACTAGGTGGAACCTAAGGACTGCATCAAAAGATTAAGAAACTACTTTTAACAGACTTCAAATGCTGAAAAGAGTGATTTTTTACCACACAGTTTTTAAAGGAAGATCTGTAGGGTGACTGACTTTTAAAGGTGTGCCAGACATCTAAAGATGCACGTTTATGTATGCTCTCTAAAGTTTCTTCTCTAGGCCAAGACTGAGCATCAAGCTAGAAAATAGGGTGGCTTGGGTAAGAATAGGTGTAGTCTTGCTCTGTCTGGACCAAGGCTGTTATTAAAAACCGATTTATTTATTCCTGATTAGCTCCCTGACTGTCCCTAACAGTCCCACTGGACAAGTCAGTGTTTAACCCTGTGTAAAGCTGGTGTCAGCCCACAGATGTCACCTGTGCTGCTGTGAGTTTTTGTCCGTCTCGTTAAGCACAGTGAGCTAATCCCAAGCACATTCCATGATCTTGCTGCCATATCTGCCATTCAGGAGAAACCAAAGGAATGACTCTTCAGACAGCTGGTCCATGGAAATTCATGGAAATCCCTGGAAATTCTCTTACACTACTGTATTCCCTTTTCCAAACTCCTTTGCCTGGCTTGCCACCCAGTTCCCTTCTGGATTCAGTTTCGCTGGTGTTTCACAGGGTTTGGTCCTTCGTTGCACAAAGCAGCTTTTGGGCTGCAACAGCATGAAATAAATAGGAGCCCATGTTTCCTCTGCAGACACTGCGTGTCTCCTAACAGGTTGTCAGGCTTGCCCACCTTTGTCCTCCACACATCTGACTCTCCGTGTCCTGAGGGAAGCTTGGTGCACCTGGGATTATCTCAGTGGATGTACAGATCAGCAAAACTGGCACTTGTTAACCTCTGGGAGAAAGGAATTGCAGCACAGCTTCAGTCTTCTTGTGAAATGGGACGTTCTGTGGGTTTTAATTTTTTAACAGGTTCAGCACTGTTGGTTTTCTTCTTAAAGAAACTGTAGTAACCTAAAGATGTCTGAGTTTAATGTGATTCATTTTAGTTGGCAAGTGCTGGTGGATTACTTTTTTTTGTGCAAATGCAAGGGTTTTTTTGAGTAAAATATTATCAAAATCAGGGGAACACTTCTTGCTGATTTTGGGTGGCTTTTGGAGGCAGTCCTTGGGGTATTTTAGGCATGTAACAGTCTCAACATTTGGCTGAGGCCTGCCTTATCTTCTGAATGTGAAGCTTTAAGTCCTGTTTGACTGAGATGTGCCTCAGCAAATGTCATGTGGTTTTGCAGTTTTGACCCAATCAATCCTTGTGAAAATCATTGTTTTTCACATTACACAGGAATGATCCACTTGTCTTTGAAACACTGGATACAAAACATGAGCTAGAACGAGATAAAAAAGTGGGAAGAAATAACATGCTGTGATATTTCCACTAACAATTACCGTGTATAAGAGAGGCTGGATAAGTTGCTGTGAAGGCTCTTCCCGGGTTTTAGCTTGTGCACTGCTTGCACCCCTACTCCAAAGTAGCATGAGAGATCCTGGTGTGCACCTTTTCTCTTCCCTGAAACTCTGCTTTCCATGGGAAAGAAGCTCAAACATGCAACAGATACGGTGTCTTTTCAAAATTAGTTTGGTAGTCTTGATACTCTTCTTTTGGACAAACATCCATTTTCACGTGCAAAAAAAATCTTGCCTTTTTAACAGCATTTTTGTGCAGCTTTGAAGAGAGGAAGGGATTGATGTTTCTGTGGAAATTTAGTTCTTTTTGTTCCTCAGAAAGGTGACAGAGCACACAAGAGAAATGTAAAGACCATCGGAATCCACACATCTCTATTTGCTTGTAGCTCTGTTCATGTAATGGGTGTCCATTCATGGGTTCATGTTGTGGTGTCCATTGCTCAGATTTGAGCAGCAGTAGTTTTCTGTGGAGAAGCATCACTATTCCCAAGTCTTATTCCAGAGTAACAGTTCTATCTCTGCCTCATTGTGCTCTCCTGTTGTGTTTTTTCTTAATGCTAGGGATCCAAGCAGAAGAGATGTTGTCTTCAAATGCTTTATTGATTTGATCTTCGTGAAACTGGAAAGGATTAATTGAATTTTCTTTCCTTCAGGGTTACTTTTCTGATCCAGATCAGATTTGAATCTATTTATTATAACAACTGCACACACTATATCCAGTGGGACTGAGCTGCCACACTGCACCCAGTGGTGGAGGTGACAAAGCCATCTATTACAGGCTCTGGAAAGTTTGCTAGGAAGCAGATTTTCATAAAATAAAAAAAAAAATTCAGCAAAGTAGTGAAAAAGCAAAGTCTATTTTATTCTAGTTTTAGAAAAAGAAAATTCCTGTATTTAAAATAGAAAGATGCATAGCTTTTGGATTTAAAGGGGAAGAAGAAAGTCAGCAGGAAATAGCTGACCCAGAGCTGTGCATGTGCTGGTCAGTCTGTCACTAAACATGTGTGTTTATGTCTGAATATTACATGTATATACACATGTAAACATGTTTGTACTGTCGGGTAGAGTGTAGAACAGTGTTCTCCCTCGCTGGAGATGACAATCTGAAGGTCTCTGCTCAGCTGCTGGTTTCCAAAAAGTGCAGGAATGTAAGGACCATCTATGAGGCTGTAAATCCTCTCAGATTTGTCTAAAGTCACTTAGCAGATTTCAAGGTTACTTGGGAGAGGGGTTGGCAACAAGTGTGGTTAAATGAACTCCCTTTCCAAAGAAAACTGGGCTAAAAATGTACTGATCACATTTCCCAAGGAAGATTTTAAAATTTTTTGGAAAGAGATGACTCAGGAATGTGTGAGGCGGAGGAACCAGGAGATCCAGTATCGCCGTCCTTACTCCAGTATGGATTCTGCTGCTTAACTCTGTGCCCTCCCTCACAGCCTCCCAAAGGGATGGTAACGCGTTTGTTGGTAGCATAAATGCAAAGTCTTATTATCATCAGTGTAAAAACAGACTCGGGATATTTCAAGTGGGCTGTAATGGAATAAAAACATAGCAACAGGATGGCTCAATATAATCATCAGAAGCCTTGTTTGGGATGGTTTCTCCTGAGGAGCTGTAAAGCTGTAGGTACTGAGTTCCTTTCGCAGCTCAGTGGGCGGTAGGGAAATGGGAATGTGTCCCAGCATGGTCAGCACTGCTGTGGATGGGAAGCTGTGTCTCAGACATGGCCTGTTTGCAAGGGTTTGGATATTCGGCTGCACTGAGGATGCAGCACCCAAGCGAGACACAAGTGTGTGGGCCTGCTCTGGGTTTCAATTACTGGGAAAGGCAAAAGAAAAGACCTGTCACAACTATTAGGCACCTTCCTCAATGGCTCACATTCCCTTTCCTGTGAAACACATCTGAGTCCCAAAGGCAGACAGTCCCTATGCTAATCAAGGAACAAATTGATTTTTGTTCTGAAGCTCTCATAAGGTAGATGGAGGAAAGATGCGTGTATAATAAATATTACATAAACTCTGAGAAGCCAACTGTTGCTTAAGTGCTGGACATGATAACTGGAGCTGGGTGATTTGTGACTCTGGAAAAAGCAAATGAGCTGAAAATGTGATTTTGTTCCCAGCTCTGTTCCTGGTTTTGCCATATGTTTGCTGCTAGAGACAACAGTTTGAGCGTTAGCGTCGCACAAGTGTCTGTGTTATTCTCCTGTGCAGTTAGTTCAGAATATCCTGCCCCATTTCCTCAAGTGCCTGGAAAGATCCGTGCCATGAGCTCCAGGCATTCAGAGAGCTGCCCTCACCCTGGGATGGGCAGCTGGAGAAATGACTGAGACCAGGTGTTCAATCCCCCAGGTAGGGTTGGTGGCCCCTGGACACCAAATGGGAATGGGAATTTACAGCTTCCCTTCTCTGTTTTTAGGGTCAAGCTGGATGGGCTTGCAGGCCCTGTCTCCATACAGGCCTGTCAGTGGTTCTGCGGGTGAGATTTGTTGCTCAGCAGCTCTGCTCTGCTCTCCCAGGAGAACACATTCATCTGCCTGCTTACTAGGCTGGACCAACATGTGCTGCAGAACAAATTGAATAGAAAAATGTGATTCTGCTCCCAAGCCTTATCCTAGTAATTGGTAGAAGCCCCTCATCCCAAAGTTGCTGCTGTGAAACTTTTCTGAACCACATTTTGGAAACGCTTTGGAGGCCAGCTTTTGAGTAATCAGCTCCTCTTTGACGCTATTCCCAGCAGCCTCCCATTGAGCATGGAAAATCTCACCTCCTCAAGTTTTAGGCAGTGTTACTGTTTCAGAGTAAGCTTTGACTGACGAAGTACTGTCAGGTTTTTGAAGTGGTAACTGAGTGTTTCCAAGTCCCTTCTTGGCTTCTGGAGGACCAAACTGCAGACCCTTGAACGTCCTTTCTTCTGAGTAACCTTGGACCCACAGTTCAGCTTTGTGATTGGGTTTGTGTCTCTTTTGCCATTTTCCCTGGTTTTGATTGGTTTGGAAATCCTGTGGGTACAGCCTTCCTGAGGGTACTGTTTCCTTTGTGGGTACAGACACCTGAGGGTGTCTGTTTCCTTTGGCTTTCCCAAATGTAACACATCACGCAGTGCTGAAAATGAATGGGGAGGGAATGAATAAAAATGTTTTGAATCTCGAGGATTTGGATTAAGCTTTGTGTAAAGCTGTTGGTTTGAGGTTTGCCTCTGTTAAATTAGCTCACTATACAGTAGGGCACTTCTATCTGTCACTGAGGTCCCAGCTAGCTGGTGCAGACTCAGGCAGGTGATACCACATCCTTCAGACACTGGCATCCAGTCTGCTCTCTGATGGCTTTGACAGATCCCCTCAAGCAGAATTGTCAAGCTGACTCCATGATCTAATGTATCCAAAAGCATTAAAAGCACCACTGGGAATCTCAGAGGGGACTGATGTGATTAGATCACATCTGCATGGGGGGATAAACTGTTCCTGAGTGTAATTCACAAATCAGAACGCTGGACTGCTGCAATCAAACCCCAAGGGAGCCTCTCCATAGGGCATCAATATCAGCAGCTGCTCTTCATACATGACAGGTCTCTTTCAAAGCTTATACATGCCTGATAACCCTTCTCCTAATTAAAATTTAATTGAAGGATGCCTCAACCTGCCATAGGGTAATGAAGGGAACTTAAGCATCTTAATTCACTTAGGTGACTGATCCATTAATGATCCTAGTGTTAGGCTTGTCCTGATCTACTTTGCTATTATGTGGGTGTCCTACGTACAGAGGACCCAGCTCTGGTGACCTTTCTAGTGGTGCAACCCTACACAAAAATATACTGAAAATTGCACTTACCTTTTGCTTAATTGTGGCTGTTCTTTTGGTGGAAGCAATTCCAGCAGTGGGATAAATCAGGCCAGTGATGGATTGTTGCTTTTCTGTAAAAAAAAATACTAATTAACTTTGCATTTAGTTTTGCAGTTAAAGCAGAGTTGCTTCAAGGTTGAAGCCACTAGTGCATATTAATATGCTCCAGGAGATTATGACTGGGAAATTTCTCTTTCAGACAGTTCTGGAAAATAGAAATGTTCACATCTTCAAGTAAACAAAAGGTGATCCATTCCTATTTCCTATTCCTCATGGTAAATGAGTAAGTACATATGAAGGATAAACACTAAAAAAAGACATGCTTTTATAGACTGACTCATTGTAGTTTTGTAGAACAAGTGAATGAAACTTGTTTGGATTCTTCCCAGAATAAATACACACACTTTTTAAGTCCTCTGGAGAATAGAAAAAGAAGCAGCAGTAATGCAGAAGCACTGGTTTAATCTCCAGTCCACCAGGTACTTTTGCACTAGTGTGGAGTGCATGTGGTCAGTCTTAAACCATTCTTGTGCCTCACATACATGTTTAACCTTTGGAGTCCTTGGACATGTCTATGAAACAAGAGTTGAGAGACCCACATTATATTTAGTGCACAAAGTTGAGAAGGAAATGCAAAGAAGTATGGGTTTGCTAGTACCCACCCCTTAGACATATCCTTGGGCTGAGAGTTCTCTCTAAAAAAAAATTCTTGGTATACATTGTGGGATGTCTGGAAAATAGATAGTAATAAATACATCATTTTATGTGGAAGATGGATAATTCAGTGCCTAAGAAAGTGAACTGGAGAATAAATCAATGCAAAGAGACTTTCTGTTCTTTGGTGTTCATTTCTCCTTTTTCTTTCCCCAGTGAATGTTCCTCAGCAGTTCCAACAAAGGGATGTTTTTACAAATATCTTGCTGAAATACTCAGATCTTGCTGTGTTTCCTCATGAGACTTGAGAGTTGCAGAGGGGAAGGTGCATCATCTCAGCTCATATTTAAAGCACCAAGTAGAAAGTTAAGGTAGTTTCAAGACTAAGTTGTTGTTTTGTAGCAGAACCAGTGGTCACTTCTAAATCACTCTGACATGCTTAGTGAGAAGTAAAGCACAGTGCTGTCTCCTCTGAACTCTGGAATTTACTGTGATAATTGTACAACATGAATCTCAGTTTAAGTTAATCTCCAGTTGCCTCTTCCATTTTCATTTTACGCTTGCTTGCCCTGCAGTGACCCCCTAGTTTATAGACTGCTAGTTCTATAAATCTCTGTCACAAAGGGTCACTGGGCTGAGGAGAAAAGAGAAAAAACTGTGAACAAAAAGAAGTCTAATATGCTTTCTCCACTAGATACTGTGCCAGAGGTAGGTTTGCTTGTTCCAGCCTGATTTAGCTAGTGCAGATGTCACTGCTAAATGCATAAACTAAATACAGTCTAGTAGGGGTTTGTAATTAGTTTGTTTACAGAAGCACTTACAGGAACAATTTGGTTCAGCTAGAGCTGATCAATCAAACTTCAGCTGAAGTAACCCCAGAGAGATCCTGTCTTTCCACCTGACCTGCTGGGAGACAGATTAGAAAATATTGATAACAGCAATTGGCTGCTGCCATGTGTGCTTAATGTCCTTCGTGCATGTTTGGGCGGAACAGGGAGAGACTGCTTTTTTCAGCTTAGTTGTAATGCTGCTTCTTTTACAAGTGCACCTTTGCCAAGAGAAAAAATGACCGAAAGCCTAATAAAATTGAAGATAATGTAGATGAAAATGTCAAAGCCCTTGGGCCCTCACCACAGCATTGTTTAGATGAATTGGCAGAGCCTGAAAACCTTAATCTCACACTTCTGACCTAGGGTTATTCCCTTAAATGCCTTCTCCGAACTCATTTTCCCAGTTCCCACCCTCTAGTGGTGCAACTGAAGGAAGCTCAAAGCTGGTGTTGTCTTGAAGTGTTGCTTGGTAAAGGAGCAGGAGTGAGACTGATACCCATCCTGTGGCCCTGTGTGTTGTGGCCCAGCCAGCCTGGAATGACGTGGAGATGTTGTTTCTGCTGTGTGGTACCCAAATACAGCCTCAGAGGTGGGAGCAGTGATTTCAAGAGTGTATATTCCATATCCACCTCTTCAGTTTTACTTGTGCTGATGGGCACTGCCATGTGCAAGGAGTCCTGGATTCACAGTATCAGTCCTCACAAGTGGAAGGCAACAACACGTTGTCCTTGAGGACGCTTCTTCCTTAAGTGCTCCTTGCGCTTGGATGTAGCTGTCAGACTTTGGATGATCACCTGGTGTGACAGTGGCTGCCTTGCTGGTCCCCGTGGGTGTACCCTACATTCTGGGTGCCCGTGACAGGCACAGGTGAAGGCACTTCGTCCTCTTGGCAACATGACAGGTTGAGCTTCACACAGCTCTTCTGGCTGATCGTGAGTTCAACCGGTCCCTGTGTTAGAGCTGTGGTACATCCAGTTGATGCACTTTGTGGAGGATGAGCAATTTACATAAGCTGCATAGCAGGTCAGAGGAGAAGTGAAGGGCATGGAGTTTCTTACTTCTAGGAGCAAGTTGTGTACCCATGTACACTGTAAAGTCGTGCCTTACACCCTGCTGTTCTGATCTATGCTAGATGCCAGACTGAGCCTATAACAATCTAAACCAATGATTTTAAATGACAATTTGAATTGTGTAATTCAGAGCTGGACATTCTTTTGAGGTGCTTACATTTCAAAATACACTTATGCTTAACATTCTTTTTGTCTGTCATAGCTGCTGCTGGATGGAAAAATAATTCGGTTTGTGGGGTGCTATTTAATGAAAATAATTCTTTATGTCTGAATTTATAAGCTGTGATCAGTGTCAATAAGGAAAGCTGTAGGTGATCCCATCAGCAAAATCTTCATCAAGTGCTCCCTTCTGGTTTTCATTTTCACCTCAGAAACAGGGAGAAGAAAGTGAGACCTTTTCAGAGCTCTAATCTGCAATTGTCCAATGAAATTATAAGATTTGAATTACACACTGAGGTTGAAATTTTCCTTGTGCAGGAAAAGGCCATCATCTGAAACTGTCATATTTGGCATATATAAAACTGCACATTTGATAATTTGTCCAAAAACAAATAAGGGAGATGTCTTTGTCAGCCAGAATGTCACACCTTGCAGATTTAGAGCAGGATGAAGTGATTTGCCACACCCCACACTACCCCGTCCATCCAGAGGCCAATTCAGTCTTTCCCCTGTGCGATCCCACCTGCCTTTCTGTGCCGGGTCCAGGCAGCTGATGATGTACAGCATCACTGACCCACTGGGTCACACAGAGTTTGAAGCCCAGCATTTTGCAGGTTGCCATCTATCTCTGGAAGAAAGACCATGGCACAATGCATGAGGACTTTATTTGCCTTTTACTATTTATCGTTGTCATCTGACTTTCATCAGTAGTTCTGCTGGATAATAGCCATAGGAAAACATTATGGAAATGTACCAGGAGACCTAATCTCAGAATTACCAGTTGTGCTGCCTTACAGATAACATCCTTCTGGTAATACAGGCTGTTTATCAAAGCATCTGTAGACAAGGATTTATTTGAAGAAACTGCCTAGGGAAGGTGTTTTTCATGAGCTTGGAGAGGGAGGGAGTGTATCAGGTTGAGCATGAACCTGGAGCTGTGCAGAAAATTTTTTGACAGACACCATATGCTGGGTGAGATATTGACATGTGGAGCGCAGGGAGCTCATGAGCAATGCATGAGACAGGTCACGTGAGAAGATTACAAATATGTATTGGGGAAATTAGGGAATGCATCTCAGGCACTGCCAAGCTTTGTGCAACTGCTCATGTAACAGTAAAGAAAGTTCCAGCATCTATTTAACTCATTTACAAATAATCTGCATGAAAGCTGTGAATTTAACACTGCATGACAGCTCTAAAGAACGGAATCACTTGCTCATGTATAAGGTCATAGCAGGTCAGTTCTCACCCCCTCAAACCTGTCAGCTGAGTGCATCAATGATTCAAGGAGAAGCATGGAAAACAGCGATGCTTTGAATTGGTATGGCTCCTGCAGTTCTTGTGTCTGGTGCTGCATCTGCCAGCTCGAGTGATGTGGTGAATTTGAGCTGTAGGAAGTGGCAGGGAGCTCATGCTCTCCCCACTCTTTGGATGAGGCAGCTTGGAACTTGTTTTGAGCAGGAGGGGTTTCCAACTACTGCCTGATTGATTGGGCTCACGTGCAGTAAGGAGGGTAATTGATTGCTCCTGTTACATCCCTACGCACTTGTCTTGCATTCAGCAGCAAGCCTAACATCCCAAACACTCAAAGTTGTGTTGTTGTCCTCCCAGCTTTCTGAGAGAGATATAAACCAAGATATTTAAGGCAGGAATGCATGTGTTCGTTTTAGTTTTGATATGCCACAAACCCCTGGTTTTGAAGGTTGTAAGGTGCCTTTGACTAGTATTTGCAGGCTTTGGAGACCCTATTTTATTAAAGCTACGCTTACTGGCTGAGTTCTGATCTTCTGGCATGTTAGTAGATGGGGTCTTCCAGCCCGAAACACCTTCTTGCAGCCTGTTTGCTCTTTGCTTGTACTCTAGCATCAGATTCTCCGCTCTGTTTTTATAGGCACAATTTCCATTTACTATACATACTCAAATATGTAGTAGCAGGTTTTCACTGGGTTTTTTAGGTGTGCTGTCAAGTGTAGTGTGTGGCCATTTAACCAGGAATAGCTACATAAGGAATCTTGCACAGTGGAAAAGGATATTTCCTGTATGCATAGATACATCAGAATCGAATACCTGAAGCAGAAAAGAAACGTGTGAAAACAAACACCCAGGAGCTGGTGGAGCAGGAGCTGAAGATAATGTGTAAGGCCTTTATTTGTTCATCTGAGCATGTGTGCAACAAATACAGTTCTCAATACAATTCTCAGCTGCGTTTTCCCAGGTTTTCCCATCTGGCTGTTGAGCAGTAGCAAGTATGGGACTTGTGTGGCCGCACAGCTGCCTCCTCCATGAGCTGCGGGGTCCAAAGGAAATGTTATGGGCTGTGAAACTCAGCCTAGAGAGGAGGCATGCACCACTTTGGCAGGAAGAGTCAGACATGGGCTGCAAGGTTAGTGCGAGGGGTAGGAAAAAAGTCACATGTATCTTTTAAAGGCAGATTAATTTAATTTGGGATGACAATGCCACAATTACTTCCAGAATTTTACTCCCACCTCTGCTTCTTCAGTCCTGCTGACATTCATAAAGCAATAAAGCTTGATGCAGATCCCAGTTGCTGGTGTGAATGGGAAGGAGTGACAGGAGTGTGAAGTGGGAAAGTTGTTTTTTGGCAGCAGCTGGTGGTTATGTTGGCTTAAAGCAGTCATGGAACAAGAGCTCATGACTGGGCACTCAAATGTTTTAGTTCTAGCCATGCAATTATATGCAGGTTTTTTTCCAGATCTAACACAGATTTCTTTAAATTAAGTATCTTGGGTTTTCACTGCTTGTTTTGGAAACATAGGTAATATGCCTTATGTTCAGTGTACCTCAAGTTATTTTAAGCACTCTCAAGCTCTTCATGTATTTTTTTTTGGAGATCAAAGAGGATGAATTCCTGCCTAGAGTGGATTTGATGTGAGGTGACCCTGCCTTGGCAGCAGGGTTGGACTAGATGATCTCCGGAAGGGCCTTCCAACACTAACAGTTCTGTGATTCTGTGACTTACACCACCCGCTGTGGTGTTGTGATCATCTCCCTGTTGCCCTTAAACACATCACCAAGCACACCTGGAAGCAGGAGATCTTGAACTCTCCTATGAGTACTCATTTTTAGCTTTCTGCTACAGTAGCTCAGTCTCTCCTCCATCCTTTTCCTTTCTTCCTCCACCTGTGAGTGTGTTTTAGGCAGTAGCTCTCTCCCTTTACTCCACAGTAGACAAAATATTTAAGTGAGAAATGTCACATGTGGGATATTTGCTACTGTGTGCTCCTGTTCCTGGTACCAGGATACATGTGTTGGTGAAATTATTGACTGAGGGTAGCTGGGGCCATGTATTGGTGTGATTCTGCTCACAGTCACTCTCCTCTCAGCTCTGCTGCTCTGAAGTGGGAGGTGTGGGCTTTTCCTGATCTGTGGGTGTCCTCTGTCTCACCTGGTGTCAAAAGCAAGCTGTCTTCCTGAGCTTGTGAAAATGTTAGGGGTTTGGGAGCTGCTTCCTTAGGCTGATGCTGGTGCAGATGGAAAGCAAAGAAAAGGAGAAGAGGCTGAGTAAAGAGGAAAAGGCAGGCCCAGTATGTGCTGTTCTCCCACTGGTCTTCTGGATGGAGATGAGCTGTGGAGCAACATGCCTCAGTTTCCCTGTCTGTGCAGGTGGTGTAACTGCAAGTCTTTGAGGAGCATAGGGAGAATTAATATTTCCTTTACTTGGACAAAAAGCACTATGAGCACAAAATGTTTGCTATTGAGAAACTGATTCTATTTCATAATGTTTGTCAGCTGTTGATCACAGAATCATTTAGGTTGGAAAAGGCCTCTAAGATCATCAAATCCAACCTTTGACCAATCACCACCTTGTCAATTAGATCCCAGCACTAAGTGCCAAGTCCAGTTGTTACTTGAACACCTCTAGGGATGGCAACTCCGTCACCACCCTGGGCAATGCATTCAAATGCTTAAAAACTCTTTCGGTGAAGTTCTTCTTGAGATGATGTGCTCCTTTGCCATCCTGCCCATTATGGGGGTGAGAACGCATCAGCAAGGGGTTCTGTTTGCTTCCTGTGATCCCCGATTCCCTTGCTGTTGGCTAAAAAATCATTAGGCTTGTTCAGAAGGAGACTCTGTGGATTTTTTTCTGAAAGCTTTACAGAAATCTGTGGACAAATTGTCTGAGCCCAGGGTGTTTCCAGATTGCATATCCTTAATTGTATTAAACACTTCAGAGCCATCTGACAGTTTGTCTCACAGTTCAGCCATCTGGTCTGGAAATTTAGGCAAGCTTTACTTTATGGAAAAACTTGGAGACACTCACATTGGAGTGTCATTCAATGGCCCGTGGGCTGCTCTTTGATGGAGAAAAGTCTACTATAGTGTCACTGCTGATAGTGTGCTGATTGAGAGAAACAAGGTTCTAGGGGCTCATTAGTTCTGATTAATTAGGCCAAAATACAGCTTTCTTGCCCTTTTTGTCTTTGCAAATGACTACTTACCCTCCAATTCAAACCATAAAAATTGGCATTGTTATTTTAGTTTCTTTGTATTTGTTATTATAAATACACAAATTAGTCTGCTTTCAAAACAGATTCTTGTTGTGTTTTACTGGTTTACTTGATTACACAGCACTTGGAAGACTTTGATGCACTTGTAACACCCACATGAGGAAGGATGTATGGCTCACCTTCATAGCAGCAGTGGGAGGACCCACAGAGAAATAAGGTCATGTAGGAGAAGCTGCCTTTTTCTGAGGACTACACCACTTTTGTAGCTGGCAAGGAAAGGCAAGAGAGGTGGTTAGAGAAATGCTTTCATTTGCATGCTGTAGCCACTTCAGACCCAGTTTATGAGATGATTTTGGCCAATAAACAAAGATTTTCTGTTTAAAAGTATTTGGAGACCAGGGATGTATTTGTGCGCTTGAATCTGTCAGTAATTAGGCCCAAGAATACATGGTATTTCCCAGAAATGCTATGGATCACAGAAGGCTTTGCAAACCTATATCTCCAGAGAATCACTTCTAAATTTACAGGAAAAGCTGATTTGGTTTGAAGTAAAATCCTTAGCATTCCATGGACTCAAACCTGAATTGTATCTGGAGACGTATCTGGAGGCCATCCCCTTCCTTGCAGTTCTAGATGCAAAGTGGGTGAGTCCAGATGAGAAATTAACTCTGCTCAGCTACAACTTGTGCCCCGCCATCAGATACAAGCAGTCAGCAGTGGCAGATGAGAATGCTTTTCTCCTTTCTGGGTTTGCCAAAGTCTTTCACCTGCAGGGCTGAACATCCAGGAGATTGTCTTACAGCTTGTGGGGATCATGAGAGGCTTCCCAGCTTCCTGCTTCAGCTTCTGTGTGTTCGCCGTGCTGTGGGATAAATGCTGAATTGCTTTTTTAATTCCCTTTTGCTCCCCTCTCTCTCCCTCTTTCCCCACTCCCAACTCTCCCCATTGAGAGCATGTAACATTAGGGAAGAGCAGTTTCTTTGACAGCCAATGTAACCCAGCAGACACAGTCTGCTATCAGTGCTCTGTGCTTGAGTAAGATTCATTACTTGTACGACACAGCGGAGTTCTTTGCTTATTACCTCTTTAACCCTCTTCTTCTGATTAGGAAAAGCCTCAAAGTGATTGCTCTGTCTGGGATGATCACCAGGCCAAAACTCAAATTGTGATCAGTTCTGTGTGCCAAGAGGGGCTGACTGCTCCTGGTTTCCAGTGGATAATTCCAAAGCAATACTGTGGAAGTGAAATGATGTTAGTTAGTACTAGAGCCAGGATAAACATGACCAGAAGCTGAGACATTTCCCTCTTCCTCTCAGGTGACACAGCAAGCAATGCTGACTTGCACCAGGGTGCAATTTTAGCGTTTTTGGTGTCTGAGTAAAAGACACTGTTGGGTGAGGACACTTTGTTCTGCCCAACTTCATTCCTGGCCCTCTTACAATCTGCTGTTATTTTCTGCCGTGCTTCCAAAGATGCAGCTTCAGAAAGAGAGTACAACAGTGGCTTGAGGCATCTCTGCTTCTGTTCCTCAGCTTCTGAGCTGCTCAGGGGCCAGTTTAAATTAGAGCAGCCCCCGTGGGTGCTCCTGCAGATGCTGTACCCAGCTGCTCCTGTTTCTGGAGCACAGAATGCCTCAGTCACACCCCTATCCCTGACTTTGCCCCTGTGCCAAGGACAGAGATGGTGGCACTGTACAAATTCAGGCTTTGTGATGCTCTGCTATATTGCAGGAACAGTGTCTGAAGGCCAAAATGTGTCTCTGTTCTCCGAAATGTTTATATTATTTTTTTAGGGTGTTGCAAGGGTTGGAGACTATGAGCTTTGGTGCTACAGAACCCAAATTTTAATATGTTGGGGGCAAGTTTAGCTTGTGTCCCATAGAGGCAAAAATCATGGTGGAGGCATTCCAGCTACACTTGAATTCTTGTGAGTTTGTCTAGCTCAGCATGTAACTAAGACCTTGCTGTGTGTCCCAGTGTAGCAATACCAGTGGAGGGCAGCTGGAGATAGAAGCAATGGATACATTGGCTTCCCACCCATTCCTTAAGCAAATGAGCTGGAGAGCAAAGTGGGTTCTCCAAGGGTTTTCAGGAAAGTCAGCCAAAGATCGTGTCTATATGGACCAATTCCTTAAAAAAAAAAAAAAATAGCATTTTGGTTGGCTAAAAAAACTTGGCATTCGATAATTTTATGGGTATTTTGACAGAAAATAGGCGTTGCTTAAAAAAAAAAAAAGAACTCCAAATTGCAGAGAAACACAAAAAGAGACCATTTTTCATGAAAGAATGGCACATGAACCATTCCTTCCAGGTCTTAAGATTGCTTCATTATTTGGGTGAATTATTTATAACTGGGTTTGCCTTCACTCAAGCCCCTCTAGTTCTGTGCAGTAAAAGGAATTTTCCATTACAGAGGCATGTAATGGGGTTTTGAATTTAATATTCATGTGGTATGATCTGGGTCTCTGAGTAAAACATCCTGCCTGAACATGAAGTATCAGCCCTAACCTGGTTCAGCAGAACACTGAACCCCTCTCATTCCATAGGCCTGGTTCTCTGCTGTGTGTCACAGGCATAAGCGGGTGAAAACTGATCTCTTGCAGTCCCACAGCTGAGGGGTGTAATGAAAAGGCTCCTCAAAGTTTTTCTAGAGTTCCTGGTGGATTGCCAGAGCAGCCAGCAAGATGAGCTTGTGCTCCAAACAACTTTTGTTTTAGTAGCCTCACTGCTTCAGCGAGGTGTGTATTGTCCATACCCAAACATGATTTCCTCTTCCCAATGAAGATGAAGATCTGTGCCTCCCTTTGCCCCAGGTAATTAGCACAGACCTTCCCCAGGAGGCTAAAGGTCTCTCCTGCTGCGTATTGTTCGTGCCTTCTCCACAGTGAAGCTGCTTTTCCAAGGTGTAAACACTACAGCAAAGGTTATGTGCTGCTTGGAACAGTTTTTCCAGCAGGGACTGTGCTACTCTGCCTCTCCATTTTAATTTTTTTTTTTTATGATTTTTTTGTATAAATACAGAGAGCAGATAGATATATTGCTGGACTAGAAGGCTGAAAACTTCTCATTTTCCACTTAGACTCACAAACAAATTTATTTCTTATATTATTCTATATTTTTTTGTTCTGACTACTGAATTTTCTAGTTTTTCCTTAACCTCATGAGGAGATGTTTTTTTAATATTTATAATGCATTTTCTCAACTGAAAGAGAAGGAGGGAGAAAACGGGTTGCTGGTCTAAATATCAAGGATCTAATTGTTTTCTCCCACAGAAATGAGCATGCAAGGGACTAAGAAGGAATCATTTAGAAATATTTTTTCCCCATCTTTTTTCGAGGATAGCAGTACTATGTCCCTTGTAGCTGAAATGGGGAATTTCCTTCCAAAACTCTCATGCAAATCCCACAGGACTCCAAGCTGGCCTGTGCCCATCCAAAGGGCACAGGGATGTGAGATTTGGAGTAGCTGCTGAATTCTTTGCAGTTCTGTTCAGGCCCTGCTGAAGCCAGTGGCGATGCCTTACAAAGGCACAAGGTGAGGTCAGGTAATGATGAGGGGTGAACCAGCCCACTCTTCCCTTTCACTGTCTGCAGATGTAAGTTCTCTGTGAACTCAGGGGAGTTCAGGGAAGGCCATTCTAGTTTCTGAAGCACAACTGAAGTCAGTCACACGATTTACATTGTGGAAGAATGCGTAGTCAAACCTTTCAAGACAAGGTGTGCTTCAGGAATCCCATGGCATCCTTTATAAAGCCAGTAGGTAAAGCCAATTAGAGGAAACCAGCTCCCTCTTTCTTGCAGCAGAACCAACGAGCAGAAATCTCTGTCCTGGGGGCAGCCTGGGTTGTGACCATACTGTCACAGCACTTCAGAGCTCTAGGACCCCATCTCTACGTGTTCCAGCTGCACAGTGGGTTTAAACAGGCACCTTGTGAGCTGTGTCTGTCTGCAGCTGAGGAGTCTGATAGAGAATGATGCTGGCAGTGCTTTAACCATGGGGTTGTTTGTAACCGGCTTCGACCACCAAATGCCTTATTTTGCTTAGCAAGCCTGGAGAATTCATCAGAATAAGTTTGTACCCCTCCTTAATGAGATGAATTATATCTGTGCTAACCATGACAGATACAATTCAGCTTACTATGGAAGGATCCAAATAATTTATAAACCAAGAAAAAATTGGAAAATGTTGTTCAAGAACAGACTTTGTAAACAGCTCAATCTTGCCAGTTCCTGTGGTACTAGAAGAATTAGTTTACTTCTGGTTGTCTAGGTAACAAAATCTTTGGGGCCAATTTTCAGGCAGTATAAATCAGCAGAGCTTTTATGCTGACTTGTATCAGTTTATATCCTCCTGCAGCTTGTGCAGCACCATGAGCACTGCCAGCTCCTTACAAACACAGCATGTTTTAGTATCCACCAGGTATCTCAGAAGGCAGGTGCTGGGTATAAAGTCTTGTGTTCTGTTCCAATTCTAGTTGTCACATCCTTCCTGCCTCTTGACAGTCCTTGTCAGCTAGACACCATTCTGGTGGATCTAAGGGATCTCAGTGAACAGAGATGGGTGTCTGCTCCATGCCATGAGATGTGTGGTTGCTTTCACAGAATCACAGAGTCACCAGGTTGGAAGAGACCTTCAAGATCACCAAGTCCAACCCGTGCCCTAACACCACCTCAACTAAACCATGGCACTGAGTGCCACATCCAATCTTTTTTTTAACACATCCAGGGATGGTGACTCCACCACTTCCCTGGGCAGACAATTCCAGAACTTTATCACTCTTTCAGTAAAAACTTTTTCCTAACATCCAACCTAAATTTCCCTTGATGCAGCTTGAGACTGTGTCCTCTTGTTCTGTCAGTTGTTGCCTGGAAAAAGAGACCAACCCCACCTGACTACAACCACCTTTTAGGTACTTGTAGAGAGTGATAAGGTCACCTCTGAGTCTTCTTTTCTCCAGGCTGAACAACCCCAGCTCCCTCAGTCGTTCCTCATAGGGCTTGTGTTCCCAGCCCCTCACCAGCCTTGTTGCCCTCCTTTGGCACAATGTTCAAGTGTCTCAGCGTCCTTCCTGAACTGAGGGGCCCAGAACTGGACACAGCACTCGAGGTGTGGCCTCACCAGCGCCAAGTACAGGGCAAGAATCACTGCCTTGTTCCTGCTGGCTGCTATTCCTGATCCAAGCCAGGATGCCATTGGCCTTCTTGGCCACCAGGGCACACTGCTGGCTCATGTTCAGTCTGCCATTGATCAGTACCCTCAGGTCCCTTTCTGCCTGGGCACTGTCCAGCTACACTGTCCCCAGCCTATAGAGTTGCAGGGGGTTATTGTGGCCAAAATGCAGGACTCGGCACTTGGACTTGTTAAACTTCCTCTTATTGGACTCTGCCCATCTATCCAACCGTTCCAGGTCTCTTTGCAGAGCCCTCCTCTTTGGCCTCTTGACTCACTGTTCAGGCCCCTTCTACCTTTATTGTAGTGTGGGCAGAGGTCAAAGGAGGGACATATCTTTGAGAAGCAAGTGTATTTTGTGTTGCATAGTGTGTCCTCCCAGTGTCTTACTATGGATGGTAATGGGCTTACTGATGTAATTTGGTTTAGAAACTACTCATCTGTTATGCAAATGAGATGTGAAAGTAATGTGCTTGGGGTTTTTTATTTGGGTTTGGTTTTTTTCTCTTAAAGTGTCTTGAAACAGAGCATCCGGTTGCCCTAATGCCAAGAGGGAGAGGGAAGTGGTATGAGATGTTCTTGCTGGATGTATTTTTATCATCCTTGCTGTAGTTGGTTTGCTCTTTGAGGTACTTAGTCTTTAATGGAAGCTGTTAAGCGACAGCAGAAGAGATGTTAAGATGCTCTGTTCTAGGCAGCAGTGGAGGGGCTTTCAGTCCTGGATCTCAGAGCTATGGTCATTTAGATGACTACAGGATTTGACAGCCTTGTCTGGAACAGCAGCATTCTTCCTGCTTGCTTATTACATGGAGAGAAAGTGAATCCCTTGGAAAATAATAATGGATGGAAAGAAGACTCCTGAACCACCTTGCTGTTATGGCAAGACCCTGTTAGGTCTTGCATGCTGTGTGGGATGAGCTGGGATCAGGGCTCAGGTGGAAAGCCCTGGGGCTGCCCTGGCCCAGCAGGGAGCGGCAGGGGCAGGGGAGGAGCAGCACAAGGCTGGGATGTGCAGGGATCCTCCCCAGCAAGGCCAGGCATCCCTTACTTAGCTACCCACAAAACAAATACAGACACGCAGTAGACAGGCAAGGCTACAGGAGAGCTTTTGCTTCCTTACCCAGCTCCTGAAAATAGTGTTGTGTTGGAATACAAATGCAAAATCTCATGCCAGCTTAGTGTGAAGACTGCACATTTAAAATAGCTAAAGGTCCGGAAGTATGGAATTGGGATGGAATTGGCAGAACTGCCAGTTGCAGTTCTGACTCACAGTCCTGTTGCACATTGCAGAGTTCAGTATTTTCCCCTCCTGTGCAAGTGTTTAAATGGATGGTACAGTATATGCCTACTTTGGAATTTCTTCGTTCAGTTCCCAGCAGAAGCCAGAAAGTGAATTAGAAGCTAGAAATAATTTTATTAAAATTAGAATGAATAGTGTTGTTTTTTCTGTGTCTAAACTTTGGCATATTTGGAGCCCAAGTCTGCAGCTGAGTTTGGCTGTGATTCAACATGAATGAATATGAACCTCTTTAAATTACATTTTTTTACCATTTAGTCCTTATCATTAAAAAGAACTCAAATGAAAACAGAATTTGAGTTGCTATTTGGACTCGTTTCTGATAAGCTGTCAAAAACAAAAAAAGGCAATTATGACGTTGCTTCAGTGAAAACATTTGGTTTAGTTATTTTCTGATTTTTTGCATGTCTTTTTCATCACCAGCAACTGAGTTGTTGTTTGTTCTTGTCACTGATGTTTTCAGGGGGCTTCAACCTGTATTGACTGTTTTGTCCTATCATGATAAGAAGCTTATGTGAAAGTAAAACACAAAAACCATTTCTATACATTTATTCTATAAATTGTATATATTTGTGCATGTCCATTTTTTGTTGCAGAGACAAGCCTGCTTTTAAACCTCCAAATCAGAATTTCATTTGAGGGCACTTTTCTTAGTCTGTGATGGTGAAAGTCCACTCGAGCTGCAGCTATAGAGGCTGGGTTTTATTCTTGATGGAAGGAGTGAGTTTGCTTTCGTCAAGAACTAATTTTGTCACACAAAAATACACACCTTGCAAAGTACAAGGTACTGGAATGTCAGAGCAGATGTCAGAAAACAAAAGGAGAGCAGACATCATCAGATGCTTTAAAGCAAAGAAATTTTCCTCTGGCAAAAAAAAAGGTACTCACCATGTTGGATGGCATGAATATTTTTTTTGAACTGTTTACCTGACAGGAGGTGTTACCTTTTTAGATGTCACAATTGCTGCTACTCTTTCTGAAGTATTTTGCACTACAGAGAAGCAACACTTAGAAAAGCAACGCTTTTGGTCAGAGGGATGTTCTTTGTGAGGTTCTTTAGTTGTTGCTTCAAAGAATTTGAACTCTGCTCCCGTTTATAGTGAGATAACAATGGAAATTTTGCAAATCTACAGCAGAAGATGACTGACCATTTCTGCAACCTGAACTGTTCAGAGAAGAGGTGTTTGACAGTCTGAGCAATAGTTTAAGCTGTTCTGTAGTTTGATAGGGGACTTTGAAGGTACAAATCTAAATCTCAGCTTGTTGCACCTTTAAATGATCAGGTCCTCCTTTCTACACTTCTAGGATAGCCTCCCATAAAATTGGACTACTCTAGCTTTAAAAAACCCACCAACACTTATTTTTCTTACAGAACGATTTAAACCTGAAAACAAGATAGAAAACAGAAGAAACAAACTATTGACAAAGATTTGCATATGGAGAGTAGATTAAAAATTTTTAAATGTTTACCTATATTAAAAAAAGAGAAAAATATCTTATTCTGTGGAATGCTGTATTGTATAAAAGCTTACATAATTTGCTCAATTAGTTCTTCATGATGACATTAGATTTGATTGGACATACTTATCAGGAAAATCCATAAATGCCAGAGGTTTATGTCCAAAAAGGAGACAGAGCCTCGAGTCCTGCAACTTCATCCAAATAAAGGGAGAAAGTCCACTAGAGGTTTTCTCTCTCAAGGTTTCAGGGCGCAGCCTCCTTTTATCCTAAACTCCTGGCTGCATTTTGGCCTCTTCCTTTCCCCATTGGCTGAGGCACAAGGAAGACACAGCTTTCCCAAACTGCCTACCACATATCGCCCCTTGAACCTACTATTTTACCCCTAAGTTCTGAAGTTCAGGCTTGTGCAGACCCACTTGACTGTTTCAGGAGCCAAGCTGTCTGGGCTCTGCCACAAACCTGCAGAGACACTGAAACCCATTTCAGAGATGTTGACACCCATACCTTCACCCACCAAATCGTTTGTAAAGACATTAGCTTTCCTCAGACTGTACCCTAAATCAAAGAAGAGTGTCTCTGTGGAAGAGGTGTTAGCTAGTGCAGACAGTCATCCGTATGGGCTGGACATTCAAAACTTCTCTGTTCCTCAGAATCTGTTTTCAGAGCCAGAGAGGGAAGAAGCTATACAACAGAGAAGACTGTACATGGTAATTTGTGGGAGTACAAGAATGGGCTGTAGGCAGTCTTGACTTTGATGAGTTACAGCTGTGCTGAACCAGGTGTTTCTACTAAAGACCAGAGACCAGCTGACCCTCTGGCAGGTAACACTTAAGAGAGAGGAGAAGAGCCTGGAGGAGCACTGCTACTGGGAAAGCGGGCAACCAGCACAGAAGAGAGAGACTAGATGAGCACTACCAGACGGTAAGCAGGACTGAAGCAGCTTTAGGTGATAGCAGCCTCCTTTGTGGCCGTGGATAGAAGAGTTGGTGTTTTGTTTGTCGTTAGTAATTGACCAGATCAATAAGCAAAATACAGCTGTTGGAAGGAGCGCAGCACAGGGTGAATAGTTACCAGCAGGTTCACAGCCAATTGTGATGCCATTATGTGTAGTGTAGAAGTATCTGGCCTTTCAAACTGAGCTGGGACTCCTTTGAAAGATCTGTGTAAAGGAGGAGAAAGGGTTTGGTTTCAAAGAGTAACAAGAACTTTTTTTTTTTTGTTTCAAAGCACGTATTTTGTCTATCTCCTACAGAAGAAAAGGATTGTAATGCTGGTAAGAGTTTGTCACGTTAAGTTAGCTTTTTTTTTTATCTCAAGATAAGGATGGGATTTAGGATGTGTCTTTCTGGCTTGGGGCCCATCACAGGAAATGAACAAAGCATTGGTGGATGAGAGGTGAGCAGGACCTTGCCCTTTCAGACCTTTGTGCCCACCTGCACATTTGCTTATTGGACCTCCCTGAGAGCTGCCTGCTGTGTGGACGAGCTGATGGGCTGTATGTGCCTGCTGGGCTCCTGATTTCTGCCTGCCTTTGCTGCTCTGGAGCAGCTCACTGACTGTTTGCTAGGAGCACACCATGAAACATTCAGCAGCTCTGACTGTAATGGGATTTCTCAGAAGGATAGCTATGACCTTTAGACTGAGTTTGACCAGCTTTACAAGTGCAGAGGCAGCCCTGTGTACCACTGATATGTGCTCGAGACAAGTGCTGTTCCCTGTCCTTTTTCAGCCTAGCACTATGTCAGAGCATTGGGGCTTTTGCTTCAATTATTGACCCAATTTATTAAAATTTTAATAAGAGCTGCTGACTGTGGAAGAGCCAGGCAGTGTCTGGAAAACGTCTCACCAAGAGCCATTACAGCTCCCAGTGCATGCATAGGGTATGAGCAAGCACTTAACTGCACTCAGCCAGGCACACGGCTGAGCCTCCAGAGCTGGCCTGCCCTTGCTGGAGGAGGTGGGTGTTTTGTAACTCACTCCCTGTGCCTGACCTGGCCCTGGATTTCACAGATCTACTCTAACTGTCCATCTCATGATGACCCTGAGCTTTTGCATAGTTCTTATAGACCAGCTTGCTCTCTGCTCCAATGTGCATTTCCTTGACTCATCTGTATCCATGACAAGGAACAAGACCACGAGCCCTACCAACACATTGCTGCCTCCTATATTGTGGTTCTTTCTGTATCAGGGATGGAAGGACACACCACAGGAGGGAGAAGTCACTAGAATTTTTCTAGTGCTTAGAAGAATCTATTCTCATGAAAATCTTCTCAGAAGGCAGAACAATTCATGTTGTCAGTGCAGCAGCAACCTGGAGACTCTCTCTGCCTTTCCTTAAAGTTTTCTCCTCCCTAGTTCCACCTAGCTGGAGTGGGGAATGACATTGCTGGTAACAGCAGTGAAAGGCTGAAATGGCTGAAGTACAACATTATCGGGGAAAAGGACCGTGTGATTCATTAGAAATGCAAATGTAATGTTTAGAAGGGGAATGAACAACTCCTGGAAGTTTTGCTGGAAACATTGTGATAGATCAAACTCTCCAACACTATGTTTTAGTATTAGAAAGTAGGCTTTAGTTTATTCACAGCACCATGGTGCATGGGGATAGCTCCACCTAGATGCACACCCGCTTACAAAACTTTTTCACTATTTATGTGTCTTTAGCAAACAAAGAAATCAATGTTCATTGGTTACAAAGTACATAATTCTCTTAATTAGTATTCTATCTTCTCTTGGTTATTGGTTTATCATTTCTCATGCTAATTAATCCATATTTTCGGCCTTTTTATGATCTTTTTCCCTGATAGAGCTTTCAGTACGAATGCTGAACTGTCTTCTTTAGTCTCTTCTTTATCTCTGTTTTCTGCACCATGTCCTTGTGGTCTGTAAATTTTGCATTCCTGATGTCCAGTTTTCAGGCTTTGTTCATTAAAGCATATCAAGGTTGGTTTAGCAAAACTCAAAGTTTCAGTGCTTTTCCCAAACTGTTCTAACCACAGCAGTCTGTGAAAAAAACTTTGCTACGTGCTGGCTAAAGTGGAAGATTACACAGCTTATTATTATGATTAATTAAAACAATTAATTAGAAGAGTTAATTAAAACAATTAATTAGAAAAGTTAATGAGGAAAGCTATATCATTTCCAACAGGAGGCTGTTCTGAGAATGGTGTTTAGGAGTAATGGAATGAGACAAAGGAAACACAAATTTTGGCTGAGCGAGTAGAAAATTTGCATAGCTGTGAGATTCATTACACCAACAGATACTCTCCCAGGACAGGAGGTAGAAGAATACATCTCTTGAGTAACTGGAAACTGATGGGTGGATAAACCCAGGGAAATGATCCTTCTTGTTAGGCTGGGAGATGTCTTGGGCTTTCCCATCTCTCATTTCAAGGGCTGTACGTTTGAGTGAAGTGAGTCCCAGGACTCCCTTTTCTCAGTGCCAAAAGGTCTTGGCTGCCTTCTGTGGTTCTCGCACCCACAGAATACCGGGCTCTTGCTTGTGGTGAAGGTACCTTGGTGGCTGCTTTAACTTTTCTCTAAGTATTTTAAAAACTTTTAGGATAGTTATAAATCAGCTGTGTGTGGGTGCCTACATGGAATATTTAAAGTAAGTTTAGAAGTTGCTGCAAGCACCCAAGATACTGAAGATGATAAGGTTTTCCATGCATACTGAGAAGTCTTATCTCACATGGCTGTTTGGGACATGATTTAGGATTTTGAGTAGTTTTTCTTGTGTGAACTATGACATGTCTTACAGTGAAGAGAGATGGAACGTTTTTATTTGCAAATCTGTTGAATATGAGAGGGGTAACAAGGGAGTCTGGTCTCAGTTACTGTCTCAGATGGTGCCTTATGGTTGTGACCAGGCAGAACATGGTGGATTCTGGTGATCTTCAGTGCAGGGGTGTGTGTATGTGCGGAGGAAAAGGTTTTTAGCATGAGTCAGTCTGGGACTGGTGTGTTCAGATCAGAAGCTTTGAGGTGTCCCAAGCAGCATACAGTGTCTTTAGCACAGATAGTCAGGAAACATAGGAAAAAACTTCAGAAGAAAAATGAAAATAGTTTAGGGAGGTGGTGACCAAAGTATCTAATAATGTGTACTTGCCTCTGTGAAAAGCCCCCTATATGTTGTTAATTCTTACTTCTCCTTTTTCATGCTGAAGTCTAGAACGGCAAATTTGGGGTCTAGAACAAATCTTGTTTTTCCAGTGATTTCTGATTCAGGATAACAGTTCAGACAATTTGAGAACAAGCAAGAATAGAGGGATTTCCAGCAAGCTTGACTTTTCTATTTAGTGCCCAAACAAAAAATGAGTAGTCCCTAAAGTACTGTGTAATGAGTGCAGGGGACATGGCTTGGGTGCCAGGAGTGAAGTGTTATTCCAGTCCATGAATGCTGTTTGACGTTCCCATCTGATGGGCTGGAATGGCAGTGAAGAGAAAATTGACAAAACAAACACAAATCCAACAAGTTCACCTTTGTGTTTTGAAACAAAGTGTTCATGGACACACTTTGTCTGATGTACCTTGTGCACTTTTTCCTACCTAAATTTGTCATGCATGACTGTAACTTTTCCTGACAAGAGGCAATATTTCATGCTTGTATTTAGGTGCCGTTAGCTTGAGCTGTCCATGTCTGGGAAGCTGAGTACAAGTGGAGCTGTTTTAACAGCATAGCTGCAGAATGGGGAGAGCTGCTATAAACTTGAGCTGTCTGGCTTTGCTGCAGATCCAGCCTGGAGCCGGAACTGCTCAGACATGGCAGTTATATTTCAGGGGAGATATATTATTTATGAATTCCCGGCTGTCACCGTATTTAAAAACATGTGAAATCTGTTGGTGTGCAGAAAATACGTCTGGGAGAGGTCAGCCAAGATAGCAAAGTGTGCGAAAATCATGGCAGACATCCACTTAGGGCTGTAAATCAAGCACTTTCTCTGGGTTTCAGACAGATACTTGATTTTGCTGGATTTGTCATATGATGGTCTCTTAATCAAATAGGAATTTGAGGCTCCGTCTTATCAGAACCACATGTGCTGTATTATTGTTGTTATTGTTTTTGTGACTTATCATTATTAGGGGAAATAAATACTTCTTATGGGGTGGTGAGGCCCTGGCACACGTTACCCAGAGAAGCTGCAGATGCCTCATCCCTGGAAGCGTTCAAGGCCAGGTTGGATGGGGCTTTGAGCAACCTGGCCTAGTGGAAAGTGTCCCTGCCCATGGCAGTGGATTGGAACTGGATGGTCTTTAAGGTCCCTTGCAACCCAAACCATTTTATAATTCTGTGAATTGCTGAGGCAATTTGGATTGCTGTGTGCAGCGCAGGAATCTTGGATCTCTCTAAATGAGTGGAGGTTGAGAGTTCACTCTGTTGAACAAACAGGCAAATTTGTCTGAGGCTATTAAATTTAAATCACAGTTTATTACATTTCTTCATGTAATAAACTGATCATGCCGTGAACTTTTTGTATGTGGTCATGTACTCACTGGAGGGTAACAATCACTTGGCCAAATACAGGCTCAGATAAAACCAGTCCCAGAGTTCAGAGGTGTTTAGATGAAGGGGATTGATTTGGCTCACTGTATTAGCAGAGAAACAGTTGTGTAGTTGTCTGTAGTTTTGGTGAAGGAATCTGGCTCCCAGCTAAATGTAATATTTTGCATGTGCTTATTTTTAACACACTCTGAGGAGCTCTGATGCAACTTTGAAAGTATTTCAGTAAATATTAGTTTTTAATATGGAACATCTGTGCATGATTATGACAAGGAATGTGACAGACTTTATCTCACTCAGTTCTCTTTCACCCCATGCAAAAATGTTGTCCATGCTGAACAGTGCAGCTCCCCTTCAGTCTGTGCATGCACAGGAGAGAGGAAATGAGGGAGACCTGGATTCATCCTGTCTGATTTTAGGCAGTACATGGACATTAGGTCTGTTAGCACAAGTGAGGGGAGAGCACGGGAGTGAGGATGGTCAAGGGGGCACAGGGCTGTAAATATTCCAGCTTAAAGCTGGAAGATTACTTTTGAGCTTTCACTGTAAGTCAGC
Organism: Gymnorhina tibicen; assembly: GCA_013399875.1. Lineage (NCBI taxonomy): Eukaryota > Metazoa > Chordata > Aves > Passeriformes > Artamidae > Gymnorhina > Gymnorhina tibicen. The sequence goes on from VXAZ01001311.1 coordinate 286,443, forward strand.
AGACTATCTTATTCCTACTATCTTCCATATCACTTTTTAATTAGGATTGGTCCTCACAAGTTGAGAAACCAGAGGGGCTAACTAGGTGCTAGCTCAGCTGAATCCCATTTCATGTGGATAAGACCATGGGGAAAAGTTCAAGATAAATATGCTCAAACCCAGCACTATTGATCCAGCACCTTTCAACAGTACTGAACTTCACGGAAAATTAAATGCAAACACAAACCACCCTTAAATCACGAATGCCTTTAGCTAGTATATTATCCTCCAAAGTGTTAGCAGCCTGAACTTAAAATTGCCAAGAAATTTAAAGTGGGCCCAATGTGAGCCCACCCCTAAAGTGGGTCTCAGTGTGAAGGCCATACATTACTTTAACAGATCAGGCATTTTTTATGCTTCTTTTTGTTACATTAGGGTTTGTGAGATGGAATTGATTAATCAATTGGTCACATCAATGTTTCCACTTAGCCCATTGCTGGCAACACCTGCCTTTCAACAACATTATAAATGCTAACTCTGTAATGACATTGAACAGACAGACAGAAAGTAGTGTGTAAATTAGGCTTTTTATAAGTTTCTGTTTATGTGGGATGGACTGGAGGTGAGCGTGTTATAACAAGGCAGATTTTTTAAACCTTTTTCTTTCTCTCAATCAAGTCACATAAAATTAAAGCTCTTTAAAAGATGGAATATTGAACATCATGACGGAAAATTTCTAGCAGTATGACACATGCTAGGCATAAAGTCTGGAACAAATGGTCTCTTAGACAAAGAATATACTGAAGTGAGGGAATAAATAAAAGGAACTGGAAGTTTTGATATGGTGATGAACAGTAAGGCTTACCTGCCTATCTGAAACCTCTTTGGAGGGCTATATGAATTGGGATAAAAGGGAACAGCACCTGCACAGAGAAATGAGGTGTAAATAAAGAAGTGGGGTTTCCTCTTTTAGCAACAGTAAGTATACTTGCTTTGAAATCCAAAATATGATTTAGACTCATGGCTATGGAAAGGGAGAAGAACATGGACAACTAACTCCGTGTTGAGGAACTTCTCCAGCTTAGTACGCCAGCAAGATGAGATAGCTGAAGATTTGTGGGGCTTTTTGAAAAATGAGGAGAATTGACTGAAGCACAAGGTTGGTGGTAAAGGAATTTGAGGGAATTGGAGCTATCCAGACATCTGTTGAGAAAGGGATGAAGGGAGAGAATGAGCCATCCATGTAATGAGGAAATAATGACACTCTTAAAAGAAGAAGGCAATAATCTCTTCTCTAAATGAGTGGGTTTAATTGGCAACAAGAAGGATTTAGGACAGGTACTGGATAATCAAGAAAATGGAGCAAACTGAGATAGTGCATGAGGAGGCAGTGGGGCCATTGGAATACAATAAAGACCTACTAGACTTTGTCAGAAAGGACAAAAGCACAGATGATTCCTCCAGGGGGCAGAATATGGACTATATGATTTTTTGAGGATGTTTTCCCCTGCATTTTTTTTGTAATTCTTGTTACTAGTGTAGGAATATGCTATAAAATAAATGCATATTAGCCTGCATCAGCTGTTTTGCAAACAATGCTCTTTCCTTCCTACACTTTGAAGTCTCTACATGGTCCTTTCCCCTAGGAAGTGAAGGAAGAAAAAACCAGCATGTGATAATAATCATCATGCCTGACTATAATTCAAGAAGTGAATCCACATCTGAACCTGCATACAGGTATTTTCAGCCCGTCTGCCATGAAGAAATAAAATGCTGATGCATAAATGTAGATAGCTTCAAGGCTCTCATGCTTCCATGAGATATATCTTGAAATCTCTTCACTGTGGCCATACTCCGAAGAAAACAGAAAGTTTATTTCCCCTGCAGGATATTAGATAAGAAGATAAAAACAGATCTGTAGAAAACCTACTATTCACTGCTTGAGTGGTGGGTAGAGTTAGATGAGAAAATTATTTTGAGTAACATCCTGTTTGTCCACTTTGAGCTAGTTCTTGTATATAACCCTGAGAGCAGTCAGTCTACCCATTTAGAATAAGTTTATTTCATAGGCAATTTGCCTGGGCAGTGTAGGCTTTTTATATGTTTCTTTAATATGTTTATCTTTGAAATATTTGGGAGCATTACCCAGCAAGAAACTCCAAATTCAGAAATACTGAGTAAGAAACCAAGTAAGCAATTACTTCCTTTTGAGTTTAAAGTCATGAAAACATATAGTTAAACTTCACTATTAAAATGTTATGAGTGTATGTGGCCAAGGACCACGTCTGAGTGAAAAGTTTATGGCTATCACTTAGTCCAGTGCAAGCTGAGGGAATGTAAAGCCTTGGAGGAACAGCTTTCTAGGTACTCGGAGTTGCAAAATGTTGAAAATATGTACGTGACAAAACTCTTACTTGATTTAAGCTGGTGATTACCGTGTGCCCTTTTGGATAACTGAGTGGCTGCTCTTTCTCCTAACTGTCTATTTTTTTATTTTTTATTTAAACTCTTGGTTATTTTAATAATATCTTTGTAGGTGTGCTTTTAGTAGTGTCACGAGTTGATAGGCTTTAAAACTTCATTTTTTTGTAAAACAAAGGGAGTGGGGAAAACCTCATAAATCTCACCAGAAAGTAATTTCTATCTCCATGTTGTGGGGAATAGCCTGTTACAGTGCAATACCATGCCCTGCAATCAGTCAGTCATACGTACTGATAGAAACCATTTATAAAACAACGATCAAATAGAACAGTCCGCATCAATACCAAAGACCAACAAAACCTCCCCCTAAAAGCATCACACTGGTTATAGGATCAATTCAAACTTCATTTTTCATTTCTCCGCTTCACTTAGTGCTTTTCACTTTCTCTGCTGATGTGGTTGTGCCTGCATCTGGATGCTCAGGCATTTCGGAGGTGTTCAGGATGAGACTGGGGTGCAGAGGATGGTCTGGACTCTCAGTGGCCTTTGTGAAGGCAGCTGTGTGACCAGGGAAAAGGTGACTGGGTTCAGATTCTTAATCTGCTGAGCTTTTTTTCTCAGAGACGATGCTGTGGTCAAAGCTGGTAAGTTTTAAGAGTAATTTCAGACTGTTACACGTAACATCAGTACACAGTCTGGAGTGCACTGGTGAGTCATAAAAGAAAGAAAAATGTTTCAAACCTTGTTTGTGTTTTTTGTTGTGCAGAACTGCTGTTTCCTGGACACATCTCCATCTTTTCTACAGATTTCTGTTAAGCTTTATTTACAGAACAATGCGAATGGGTTTTTCTACCACACACTGCCTTTCTGGGCAAGTCCCATGGTTGTCTGCTCTCTCCCCCTCTTTTTCTTTTATACTCATATGTAGGCAAAAAGTAACATATTTCATAAACAGTGAGATTTCTGCTTTCACAGACCTTCCTCTGCACTCATCTTCTGTGTAAACTGCAGTTTTGGTCACCCTGCCAGGGATACAAGGCATCAAGCTGATCCTTATTTATGTGGAGTTTTTAATCTTCCCCTGCAAGCCCATCAGCATGTCCCACTTCGGTTTAGATCCCTCTGCAGGGCACTGCCCTTTTGTCTATCAGCAAGATTTGTGAGCAGAATGGCTTTTGCTCAGCTTGGGTGTGACCAAACACTTTGGGAGTAGCAGTGTTAAGAGAATCGTTTTGGTTGTTACCCCACAAATTCTGTGACTTTTCAGGAGCAAATCCTTTTATGCTTTTGTTCAACCTTTCAGTGATGAAAATCCAACAGATACCAGTAAGACTGGGTAAGGACTGCATCACATCTCCAATTTCTTCCCTTGTGGCTGTTTGTTTTGCTGTCATTTGTCTGCACTCTGTGGAGTGCTAAGCAACCTCAGTTCCTGTAGATTTCACATTTTACAAGATTCTTTTCCCTCCTTCCAGCCTGACTTCATGATCATTCAGAAGAAGGGAAAATGGCACCAGAATAAAACAGGAAAAGTAAAGTACTCGTATTATAATAAGATAGCAAATAGTACTGTTTATTTTAGCAAGGTTAAGAATCGGTAGAGTTCTTATTATAATTATGTCATTTCTCCTGTTAGATGTTTAGAGTGCTGAAATGCTGTATCAGTGCTGGGCACTAACGATAACTCTGCTGTGGTTCCTTGGGACCTGGGAAATCATTGGGAGGCTAATTGGTAAGCAGGTATGGTGATGCTACAATCTGCTAATCCGAAAAGTCACTGCAGGCTCTGCATTTGCGGATGCAAGATGGGAACATGCATTTTTATTTTTTCCAGAGTGGATGACTAGCAATGCAATATTCTCTTTTAACACTCATTACTAACCCAGAATGACTGTCCCATAGGAAAGAGGGTTTCTTTCCACTTCCCCTGCTTCCCTTTCCTTCCTTTATACCAGCAAATGTTTGTCCTTCCAGCAACTGGACCATATGAACTCCTTAACTTAAGTGACTCACAAATACCTTTAAGGTCATGGGACTTTTTGCTTGATAGGAGCAAAATGTTGGATGGCAACAACGAGGTGAGTCAGTTATTGAATGGCAAAGTAGGTGTTTTCATGCCACTTCCTGGCATCTCAGACTGTACTAAAGCCTATTTACTATGTCTGTAGGAGGAGACCTACTGCCTTGGACAGTCTTTGGGTCTGGCAGTCTGCATTGTGCTACCATTCTCAGGGCCTGATCCCACAAGTTGTGTTCCCCATCCCTTTTGCAGGCTGTTCCTAGGTGACTGAAGTTTGCAGAGATGCTCAGCACCTTGTAGCCTAGGACTCTTAATGAACAGTTGGTTGCTTCTTGCTGGTGAGGAATCTACACTTACAATATGGACCCACGAAGCTGAAAGGGAAAGAAACTTAAAGAACCAATATAATTAAACTGTGGCACCCATTAGAGAAAGTTTGGGTGTTGGGTATAATTGGCTGTGATACTTCAAAAACATATAAAACTCTAGGGAATTTGAGTTTTGGCAATTAACATGACTTAACTTCTTCCATAATTTCCACACTAAACATCAATGCTTTTGTTACAGCAGGCATCCCAAATGCTTGTCTGTATCTTTCCAGTGTTCACATCCACCCAGTCAGAGCTGAAGAAAAATACTATGGCATCCTGAAAGTGAGCAAGGAAAAAGGCATATATGCTTACTTCTATTTCTGTTTCCCTTCATCAGCAAGTGGATTATGAAAGCCTCATCTTTACCAAAGAGAGGGTTGTTTGTATGGATAAGAGAGAGGCTGTAGAGGGAGAGGGCAGGGTGAAATATTTGGCAGGAAAAGACAGATGTGAAGAGAGATGAAGGCTTGCAAGATCCATTCAGTTTTTCTAGAACTGTGCCTGCTTATTGCCGGAGAGGCTGTCAAGAGGCACTTGCATGTTGTAGCACATGATTCTGGAGGATCTGCCTTCTGGAAGGTATAAAATTGGGGATGTTTTCACAGCAGTAACCAGCAGATGTGTTTTGTGACATCAGCTCTGGAAGGAAAGGCTGATAAAGTGTCTGTAGAAGCTAGAAATGGACATGACAGCTGGAACTGCTAGGGACTTAGGTTTGATTATTAAAGAAATTGAATTCACATGCTGCTTGTATATCATTGAGGATCTGTGTGGATTTTGTTTCCTTGGGAGGTAGTTAGAGAGGCAGGCCTTGTAACTGAGACATCTGTAATCAGTACATAAATCCATAGGATTTATCTGGAGAACTCCAGGCTGACTATCCCTGTAGCCTATATCTTGATCTCTGCTTTTCTTTTTTATTATTTGAATAACTCCAACCTGTGATTCATTTCATGGAGGAATTCCTCACCTCCTACTGATTCAGGGTATTTTGTCCCAACTCCAGACAAGATGTCAGCGAATGCTGACATTTTTGTTTTCAACCCAAAACGATGATGAAACTGAGAACAGGGCTGTCAGCTGAGGACATTTGTATTCCCAACAGCTGTGGTCAATGAGCCAAGCTCGTGCAAGCCCAGTGGTTAATTGGTTGGGGGGAATCTACACATCTTATTTATCTGAGTCAGCTACCTAAAGGATTAGCTAATAGCTAAAAGTTTGCCTGAATCATTGGGCTGCTGGGTGCAGTAAGCATCTGTTCACATCCTGCCTGCTGTAATTAAAGAGACAGGGATGTGCTAGTTAAAAAAAGAGGAGATGGCAGTGCATGGCTGGACTGAGGGTAATTTTTTTTTCCCCGATGTTGTTAGTGTTGTCTCTTGTTAGTCCCAGTGTCAAGGCCATTAGCTGTGACTGTCCATGATGTATAGAGCTATGTTTGGAGGATTTTTAGCTCTCAACACTTCTTCCTCAGTTCTTAGTGAACAGAGGACTAATAAAATGATGGATAATTGTTCTGTCAGCAGTGCAGGAACAGGGCCATCTGAAGTGAGCTGTGGAGGGTAACAACCATCCCCCAGGTGGGGCTGCTCTGTACTGAGAACCATCAGCCTGGGGCACAGGTGAATGGAGTTCAAGTTACAAGAGTTTGTAGACCTCAGGTGTCTTTAGGTTGATCAGTCATGTCATGCTGCCTAAGTGCCTTACTTGCAAACTAAGAATGATGGAATACCCCCCCTCTCAAGGAGAGGAGTTCTATTGTGAGATTTCTGAGCTGCCTGGTCTTGCAGTCCAGGAACCATAGCTCGACAGATGGAAGCTGCAGGATAAAGTGGTGTCTCCTCTGAGTGTAAGTATAATATGCAGTTATCTGGGTGTTAATGAAAGTTTCTGCCACTGATAAACTCAGCAGATGGACTCTTCAACTGTTGGGGGAAAAGCAGTTAAATCAGACACACTGCATGTTGTCTTATTTGAAAACTTTAAAAAGACACTTAACTCATAAACTTAAAACTGATGGATAGCTCTGAGTTCCCATGGAAAGCAAATATCTTTCCTGAAGTATAAATAGCATGGTGAGTCTTCCAGAGTGTGGTTCCATCTGTTTTTGTCTCCTTTCTAACAGGAAACATGTTCATGAGGTCAGATTCTCAGTGTTGGTAAAACACTAAGTTAATAAGAAGATAGTGTTTTTGTAGCTTTGATAGCCTAAGGATATGAGGCAGATAAAGTTTTATTAGGTACACTGATCCAGCTAGAACAAAATAGATCCTCTAGAAGGCCTAAAGCTTTTCTGGGTTTTCCTGACTGTCATTTGGCCTTATGTAAGCCTTTAAATCTCCCTACTCTGAGCTATTCAGAGTAACCATTGTCAGCGTTGAATAAAAGCTTTAACCAGCTTCAAAACTTTTTAAAATCCACTTGGGAATATTCTTATGATACTTTTAATTGCTTCTTTCCTACTGAGATACGGAAAATCATAATGAATCAGGGCTTGTGGTTTTGTGCTGCCTTGCCAATGCTTTGCTGTGGCCGCACGTGGAGCAGCCCTGACAAACACCCAGACACTGTGACAGCCCCAGACTGGGGCCTGATCCAGTTGTTCTCAGTAGAGAAATCCATCCATGGGCTGCAGTGCCTTTTGGATGAAGGCAATTTGCGTTCTTTTGAGCTGACTCCAGAGCACGTGTGGGGAGTTAACTGAGACTAGGGGATGACACATGACCTAATCCGGTTACCATGTGGGTCTCCTGAGAGAGGTGGCTCTTACATGGAAATGATCTGCAGATTTCACTTTGTCTCAGCATGGCTATAACCTATCTGTCTGTGTCTTAGGTGAAGAAATAGCCTGAACTGTGAACACACACAGCTGGCAGATAACTGGCCTGTGTGTATGTGAGTGTCTGAAACTGAACTTTTGAACTCTGAAGCAGCAGCCTACTGCTTGCTGGCTGCAGTTAGTATTGCTCAGTTGTAAATTCTGATAGTATGTGGGCTAAAATGTAGTGGCATGTCCCAAATCCTGCAATTAACAATCCAAACCCTATGTTTAGTAAGCAGGCCCAAGAAAGAACCAACACCGAGGAGGCTGAGCAGATGTTGTGCTTCTGTCTTAGACTGTGTCCTGGTTTAGACTGGGAGAAACAGAGGCTTCAGTGCTAGAAAGAAGAGGAAGCCAGAAAGGTGGCTTCCCAAAAAGAAGTAGTGGTCTTGAAAAGAAGATTACATGAAAAGACAGTGGTGGAGATTCTCACTGGAGCGCAGATCCTGGACGTGTGTGTGGATCCTGGAAATCAGTGAGCTGCATGGAGACAAATGCTTGGGGATGTGCAGGGACCCTGGCCAGTCGTGCCTGAGGCTGGTGGCTGCAAACAGCTGCATTGCAAGAACTGAAAGAACTTTCTGCCTACCTTGCTTAGGCTACCAATGCTCGTCCTTTGGGGAGGGGCAGTTAGGTCTTAGTGAACCTATAAAGCTTGGAGGAGAGCAAGAGAATGCATGTGAGGTAATCGGGCTGGGTAAAAGCTCTTAGGTAAACCCCAGCATCCACTGCATGTTCTTGTTTACTCTGTTCTGACAAGGACAGTCTGCTACACTCCACGTGTAGTGGGGGTCCCCTCATGGAATGAGGACAGGCACCATTCAGGTTTGGCACTTATTCTTGTCACTGTGATGTTTTTAAGAAACAAATGTATGCAGTTAATTTTAATGTCTGGGCAACGTGATTGACAGTTCAAAGGGAACAGCCTCTGGTTTTCAAATAGTTACCATTGTAATTGGGAAAACCTAGCAAATTTGTTGAATTAACTTTCTGGTAGGATGATTAACAAGGTGTTAATTGGCATAAGTGGTGTTCTTTGCAATGAAAAACTCTTTTCTTGGAATAAGAGGGACAGAACCCTCAAAGGTTTTGGAGAGACATTCAATATGACTCATCTGGGAGGAATTTAAAGTGGGAAGCTGGAGAAGAGAGAAAGCAAGAGAATGTGTTGAGGTAAATTCTTCAAACTCTTTCAGTGTTTAGGGTAGGACTCTGATTTGCAAAATATTGAGGATCTTTAGAAATGCTAAGATGTACCCTAATGTATGGGAAGGAAAAACCCAACTTTTGTTGTACACAGGCAGCTTTCTTAGCAACCTGGAATTCTTTTACGTCACTCTACAACACTTAAATACCGTTTATCTGTATCTAAGCAGGCCAGTAAGGCTGAAGCCAGAGCCCAGCTCAGCTGTATTGGATCTGATCAGAAGACCAGGATTCATTAAGCTTCTTAGGTCAGTGGGAGCACTGGGAACCAGGAAATAACGCTGGCAGTTTACTGCTCCCTTGGCTCAGCTTCAGCCTGGTTTGACCTGTCCTTGCCTCTGTGATACAATGGAATATTTCTTGCAGGCGGCAGCTTTTGCTGGACTCACCTTTTTCAAGCAATTCTTCATCCGTGGCTGTGTATTTTGGACAGTGGGCAAGTATTAAGGGCTGATATTGCAAGTTGGAATAAAGTTCTCAAACACAGCTTTGAGAGCTGCTAATTGGAGTTTAGATGCAGATGAAAACCCCTCTTGGATCCTGTGCAAGGTTGGATACCGAAGCGTAACTTGCTGCTGGCAACTATCCCTCAGGCTTTAGCCTTTGTTGAAGGTCATAGTGAAATTGGTTTGCTGTTGCAGAAGATTAGCATTGCTTAAAAATGGCTTGCAGAACATTCATCGGAAGATTTCAAAATCTTTACAGAAGTGGGCTTGCCACATGTTTTCCCTTCTCCCCTCTCCACTAAAAAAGGGGGCAGAGATGAAGTTCACTGGATTGCCCATATTTCTGCAGCCAGCTAGTGGGAAAACCAGCAAGGTAATGAGAGGGTTTTAATGGGATATTTTGCTTCACTTATAATTTAAGAAATGCAAGCCATTTTTATAGGTTATTTTTCAACATCAGCCTTTTGATGGGACCTTCTTCAAATGTCTCCCTTAGACCTCAGTGGTAAAAACTTCATTCCTTGTGCACAAGAAAACATCCTTTTTTCTTTCTTTCCTGTTATCCTGATCTTTGACTTTCTAGATAAAAGTATTAAAGAAGCATTAATCCATCTGGTTTTCAAAGGAATATTTAATTTGATGCCTCTCTCCAAACTGATAGTGAACAATGAAAATGAAAAGAAAAATAGAAAAATCTCCAAACTGGGCAAGCAGTTGGATGAAGAATGTGCAAAAACGTGGCACTTGAATGAGAAACATCTAGCTGGAGTTTGTTGGGGGAGTACATCAATGATGAGTTTATTTCTGATCGTGTTTATCACTTTCATTAGCAACCTTGGCATAGAAAATAGACTGTGCTAATGAAATTTCCTGATGACATTCCACTGGGAGACAAGTCAGAGCTCCAGCCCATCTTAGTGGTGTAATTTAAAACTCACCTGCCCTTTCTGAATACGTATTTGTATCCGTGCTTTTTAAAATTTCAGTGGGAAAAAACCACTCCTTGTGTACCTCTGTTTTTTCTTTCACTGGACATATTAAAGGTTTAGTTTGGCCCAACTACTTGAAAAATTTATAATTTTTTAACGTGTCTGTCAAGTTGGAATTCATTAATTTCTCCTGCCAAAACCCAAATGAATAATGTAACTTGATGCTAGAGCTCCAAGTGAGGGTTACAGATAATTATTCATTCTCAAGGCTTTGGCTATGAATCATTTCTACTGTGCAGTCTATCTGTTTATGTAGCACCACCAGCTTCATATTTCTTTGTTTCTGATGCAAATCATTTTCAATGATATAAAATGTGAGAGGGAACATGTTTGTGTTGAACACAGGTAACTATGACCAAAAGACATGGAAGCCTTTAAAACGAGAGTTATAGGGTCATCTAAGTGGCAATTAGAATCCTTTAAAAATTCATTCAGATTTAGTGAAACGTTGCTGGCAGTCATTCATAAAAGTAATTGCCCTGTGCACATGAAAAATTTAAATGTGGTAATTTAGTAATGAATCTGAGCTGTCAGAAGGCATTTAATGGGTAATCAGACATTCCTGAAGGCAGCACAGCAGTGACTGAAGAAAACTGAAAAATAACTTTGTTGGAGGCAAGATTATCTGAAATAAGTGGTTTTTTTTGGAAGCAAACAAAGAACCCTATGATTTTTAGAAATGTAGTACACTGTAAGTCGATAAGGGCAACCACTGGAAGCAAATAGAGAATCAATTGTGTAGTTACATTGGTTCAGATTAGTCGTTTTAAGTAGCAGTCTTTGAGAAGTGGATACTTCTACGCTCCCAGATATTCCCCGTACAGATGCATTATCCAGCCCCCCAGGAAGGGGAAGCAGGAACTCTCCGTTACAGCTTGCAAATCACTTTGTCAATTTTGAAAGAGAAAGCTCAGTTCTCCTTTCATTTTACTTGGATGAAACTGCTGACTGCGCTGCACTTAAATTTTTGTTTCCTCTAGAATAACGGAGGGTATAGCTGGCTGTGTGTTGTTGCAGGGCACATCGGGGAAGTTTTGGAAGTTTAGCTGGAGCTGCTGATGCATAAGCAATGCAAACCTGTGCCTTTGGATGCAGCCGCAGTTCACTCCCTGCTCCGTGCAGGTGTTAATGGCCTGATAATGGACAAGAGCACCTTTAAATCTTTTACATCCCGTGTCTCTAAATCACTCTGGGTAGAAGATCTCGTGGTGTTTGTCTCAGTTGTGTTACTGCAGTTGGTTTTCATCTTGTCCAGGTATTTCTGGGGGATTTTGAGATTGTAAGACTGGGAAGAAAACTTTTCCAAAGATCAGATCCAGTTGGGATTACTGCACTGTTCAAATACCCCTTTGCCAGAACTGATTTGCCAACTGATCAAAAAGAGCCGCTCTTGTATTCTAATTCATAGAGTGATTGTTTAAAAATGCTGGTCTCGTTTGCTATTTCAAGTATTGAAATAAGTACCATTAGATGTCAATTTTACTTTATGTTGTTTATGCATCTGGTGTTCCTTTTCCTGATTTCTGCTGTTTACTGAGTTTATTGAATGCTAAAAGGGGTCAGCTCAACTCATATTTCTGGTCTGCTTTAATTTATGATCTAATGAAAGGAAGTTTTCAGAGAAAATGAGGATTTGGGTTTTTTGCAGAATGGAAAATAAAACATATTTCTGTTGATGTATGGATTATTTAATCACAACCTGTTTGTGCCTTCTTTATTTTCTGCATAGGTTACATATGGGCTTAGAGCAACATGACAATTTCTTTTTAGTGCTGTGAGAATGAATGTAAAATCTTTTGGAAAATTTCTACCATAAAAAATCATTAGACATAATTAGCAAAATAATCTCCCATGAGAAATGATAAGACAAAACACATAATTTGGCAAGAAGTAGCTCACTCCGGTGTTAAAGTTTTTCAGTATTGTCTCCTTTTCCCATAGATCATTTAGAAGACTGATCACCACTTGGAAAGGAGCTGTGATATCGAGTCTGTGTTCTTATTCTGCACTCTGGAATGGGGCCCTGCTCTCTCATCCTGGCTCTCTGGTAAGTCTCCCCACCCCAGGCAAGAACATGAGGATACTGCTGAGACAAAGCACCTTGAAGATAATTCCCTTTCATCTACAGCTGCAGTGTTTGGCCGTTCTAAGGTTTGCAGAGCTATAAAACATTTGACAATCCCAAGGGTGGGGGAGAAACTGAAGGACATCTCTTGAGTTTGGTGAAGCACTGAGGAGAAAGAACAGTGAAACAAAGATTATTTATAGAGGATGCTTGCCAAATCAAAGCCCAAGCTGTAATTAAATCTGTATACACTGTAGCCATGTAAAGCCTTAAACGCAGTATTATTTAGCTATTTGACTTGTTAGCATTTTGCCGTTTTTGTGCAAAACCTGGCACATGTTGATGTGATCAGCTATGAATAAGAGCATGGGCTGAGGCTGAAAATCACTCAAGGACATGTTCTCATTTTACATAGCCTTTTAAAATCTGTTGTGGTTCTGTCAGCTTGTGAGGCATTCACTGATGGCCACAGATTCTTTTGTGTCCTATGACTGCCATGGTCAGACAGGAAAACTTAGTATCTAAAGGGAGAAGGGAGTGGGCAGAAGCTCTTTGGGATGTATGGGACTTGAGGGATTGCTCCTTATTTATTGTGCTTGTGGCTTGGTTTCTGTCCCTTTAGGCAGAATGACCAGCACTTTACCAAACCAGTTGAACCTCATAAGCAGTCTTGTCACTTCAACAGAGGCTCCAAGGAAGTCCCGCTGGGCTTGAATTCCCGTTGCTTTTAGATAGTCTTTATCTAGGTCAGAGTTGAAGTTCTTGCTCAGAGCACTGCATTCCCTTGTCATTGCTGTTGGATTGACACAAACAGATTTTTCAGTTTCTAGCCCTCAAATGCTGCAAAACAGTGGTGCCCTTTAGGATTTCTCTAAGGTCTGGCAGGAGCCTCTGGTCCTGCTTTCAGTCCACGTACAGGAAGCTTAATAGGCAACTTCTTGCTACAGACTTAGACCTTTCATTTTTTCACTCCTTTCTGCAATGCTATTGAAGCATTGCAGTGCTTCAGTAGGTTTCTCTTTGACCTCACGTCTCATCTCCACCTGTTCTTCATTTTGGTGATTCGACATGCAGTGCAAGTTGGTGCATTGCTGTGCTGGGAATGACTTGTGGCTCCCTGGGTGGCAGCACTCAGGTCTGTGCTTATGGAACAAACAGCTGGTGCAGGTGTTCAGGTAAGGAGGATGGAATGAGAGCCATTCATTGTCATCCTCCCTTGGGCACTGGTGCCTAAATAGGGACCAAAGGGAGTCATAGAGCCCTGAAATCATAGAACCTTCCCCACCAGCGAGTCCAATCAATGTCTGAAGTTGAATGGTCTGCAAATTCCCTTTCTTTTCTATGTTGGCTGATTGCAGCATGTTCTTTTTTAGAGCAGATGGATGCATTTTCTGTCCCATGGCTGTTTGCTCTTCAATCACTGTCAACAGGAAAATTGGCAGGGTGAAGACAAGGGTGCTGCTTTCCTAAAGCTCACCAAGGTCTGTGCCCTGATTTTTGGCAGCAAATAGTCAACGCAGTTTTCAAACTCAGTTAGGAATTACAACTTTATTCTACAAAGAGGGCCAAAAAAAATGCTGTTCAAAATTGGAGCTGGTTTGTGTTGCTTTCCTCAGAGAAATGCATCTGCTCTGGGTTGGGGTTTTTTTCCACTGTTGGCACATTTGTTTGTGTTGCACAGGGAACTGGGTATGATGTGAAGCTAAATCTTCCCTACCAAGCAGCAGCTCTGGCTTCAGCTTTGGTAGTTATTTAAAATCTCAGAAGAGAATCATCAGCTGCTCCACTTGTACATTCAAACACACAAGGTGATATGCTAATTGGGCTTTCATTAGTGCCTGGCTGACGTCACCAACAGTGTAGAAAGGGGCTAAGCAGATGAAGTACTTTTCCACTCTTGAGCTGGTACTGATGCAGTTATGTACTATAGCTTCTTTTTTTTTTTAATTTTGAGAGTTCTAATTTTCTGTGTGACTGCATCTGTGCACTGTAGCATTCAAATATTGCCCTGGTGTATTACACTCAGAGCTGAGCTTTTTATGAAAAAGGGAACAGAGGCTGTGAAATTCCTTTTTTTTTTTCTTTAGTGTTATTACTGTCTGGGGTAGATTCAATTAGGTTGGACGAGTAAAATTTCATGATTTGACTCATCACTGCTGTTCACATATGAGTTCATATCTGCATAGTTAGGCAGTTTGTCTCCTCTGAGAAACACAGATACTGTGGATAGTAAACAGCTGTGTGTCATTTAATGAGCAAGTGAGAGGCACAGCCCTGCTTTTCCAGGAGGGTGTCCACCTTGTGAGCTCAAGCAGAAATTGTAGCTGAATTTAAACAGGATCTGTTCTTTTTTTCAGAGCTGCCAGTAGAAACCTTTGCAAACTGAGAAGCTTTTACACAGCAAGCAGCTTTAGCAATAGAGTACATGATGGACCTATATTCACATTGTAGGGTATGGTGCTGCACCAGAAGTCCATCAGAAGGGCTGTATTCCTATTTTCACCTCCATGGGTGAAACACTTTGTGTCTTTGTGCCTCTGCTACCCCATCACCTGTACAATAAGGACAGTATCTCCCTTTATAAAATGTTTTGCTATGACAAGTCTAAGATGAGCTAAGTCTGAATCTTCAGGAATTAAAAAATTGTATTTTGGTCAGGATAACTACTAAATGTAGCTTCAGAAGGAGCAGATTTGCTTGACAGGAAACCATTTTTACTCAGCTCTAAATGAAGTAAGTTGATGTTATTAAATGTAATAAATACAGTTGCTATTGAAAGTAGATGGTTGTGAGTTGGAGAAATATTTTTGTCTTGTAATAAATTAACTCAAATGTAATAATAAGGATCAGGACAGAAGGGAACTCTGATGTTGGAAAGGCCATAGCAATGCCATTAGGATTGTTTATTTTTTAAACCAGAAATCGAGAGTGCAGAACTATTTATTGCTTTAACTTCAGCAAAAATTAGTGACAGCAGGGATCTTGTTAAACTGGGACACATATTTCAGTGACTAGAAACCTATTGTAATCACAGTTACAGAGATATGATCTTAGGCTTTGGTCCATATGTCTGTCTTAAAGAGGGTTATTAATGCTGTTGGTTTGCATCCAGCTTGCAGACAAAGATACTTAAATAAATATTTTCTTTTTGCTTCTGTCATTAGCTGGGGTGCATAGACAAAGTGGCTGGGGCTGTCTTGCTCTGTCTTGCTCCTTAGTACCCCTATTAGACCTCCATTGTTTCTCAAGTATACAAAAATCTGACAACAGAGGATGAAGAATTATTCCAAAGCCTGTCAGTGGGGTGAATGAATGAAATCCATCATGAATTTAAATGCAGCCATGTATTATAACCTTCTGCCTTTCACTGGGCCTTTTTCCTATGTAAATTTTATATTTTTTTGAAACATGTGGGCAAGGACAAATTCAAAGAGTTGCTGGATTCTTTGTCATGAGCTTCTATTGCAGTTCATTTCCTTCTCATCCATCTCGCTGGGGAAGAGCTAGGTAAGGTCTTTATTGAGGAAACATGCACAGTGGGAGGGCAATTTATAACTCCCTCCACTCTTCCGAGCAGAACCACATCCCTGGGTAATGAGTGCAGGAAGTGAGCCCAGTGACTCTGCCCTGGTTGTGCTCAGTAGCAACAGCAGGCAGTTCTCTTGCAGGTGTTGTGTTTGCTCCATTTCTGCCAAGGAGTTGTTCATGAATTGCTTCATGATTGCTGTCACCAGGGTGCTCGGGGTCCCAGGAGAGGTGACTGTTCCTTGGGGCTGTAGTTTCAATTCTCTGGGACCTGTGAAGGTAGGCACGGGTCTGTAGCTGAAATAGGAATAGAAAGAGATATGCAGGGAATAACTTCAGCCAGCAGTGACGTGTTTTAATCTTTATAAATGGAGTTCTTCCCAGGAGAAGCAAAAATTGCTGTTAATGAAGACGGTCTTCCTTAATAATCTCTTCTTCTCATAAAAACACTGACTATTAAAAGGGAATGGCTGTTTGTGAGCCAGAAGCAGCTTGTTTCCCCACCAGATGGAGCCAAGAAATTCTCTCCAGGCTGGCCAGGAGGTAGTGAGTACTCCAAGATTTCCTACCTTTGGGTGCTGGAGTGCAGTTAATGCCAGGGTTTATTGCCCGGTGTGTGACCCTCCCTGCGGCTCCCTGCTCAGGGGTGAGGGTGGCCAGGCTGGGCTGTCTCAGGAGCTGCTGCAGGGACACACAGGCGCTGCTGTGCTTTAGTCCATCTGTGTTTCCATGTCAGTTTATGCTGGTTTTTTTTCCTCATAATGCTGCTATTAGCTGTACAATCTGCTGAGGGGATAGGCATGGGAAGTTCACTTAATACAGCAGAGGAGAGGTGCTGTGTCATGGATGTTGGTGACACTGAGCTTTGCAGGAAGGCCCTTTGAAACTTTCAAAGGTACCTTTGAAGCTATGTATCAAAGGAGGTTTATGAGGCCTTGGTGGCCCTTTGAGGTGTGCCATGTCTCCTCCGAGGTGACAGCAAACCTCACTGCTTGTCTTGTTGATGGGAGCTAAAGGCCACCCCTCCCCTGCCCCCCATCAAAGATGAGCACCACCTTTTTCTTTCTCAAATGAATATGCTACTAATGGTTTATACCCAAGCATTAGTAACTGTGGCAGTCCTTGTGTCTTCTTCTGGCTGAGCGCTCCTGAAAGCTGAAACCCAGGTGTGAAGGCATGTAAGGAGGATTCATTTAAAATAAGATTAAATAATTGTAGGGAAGGAGGGCAAAGGTAATTACACCAAGCAGCCAGGTATTTAACTTCTTTAGCTCTTTTCTCCTTTAAAATTTGCTGGCCATTTACATAGTTTGTCTGAAGAATTTTATTTTTGGTCAGTGGTGGTGTTGTGATTGTTGGTTACATCAGATGCTGATTACAGTGAAGCTTTTAAAGCTTTTGACTCTCACATTTTAAGGGTTAAAATGGAGTGGGGAGAAAGGTTTAATTGAAGAAAAAAAAGCTGTTCTTCTAATTAAAATTACTTGTCAACATATTTTTGACAAATCCACTTATTAGTGAAAAAATAATGTAAATGACTTAAACTACAGATAAGGAAACATAACAAGGAAGAAAGCAGCTTATGTACTGTTTTATGGGAAATTTCACTGAGTCTATCTGGAGTGGAATAATAGGAGGACTTAATTCACCTATGCATGAGGTAAATTAAAGCAGCTGAATTAGGTTCTGTCTCCTAAAAATCCTACTTTGGATTCCTGGAGTAGGTGGTTTATTTAGAGATTTTGTTCTAGCAGCAATTTATTTTTCTTCTCTCAGTAAAGACATTTGCCTCTAGCAGGATGACCTGAGCATTTTTTTTATGTGCAATCAGAAAGATGGCTTAATTAGCCATAGCAGAGACAGAGCGGGATAAACCACATGGCTGAATGATGCTGTGCAGGTGGAGGAGGTGGAGGGTTAGGGAGCCCGTGGGGTTTTTCACACAGCCACAGTGTGGTGGGAGCTGGGCCGGCAGGAAGTTTCAGGGTAAACAAGAAAGGTCATGTTGTGTTCTCTAGAGCTGGCTGGCAAATCAGCGCAAACCTTCTGTCTGAACAACAAGCTGATATCAGGGACAACCAGTTAGGGTTTTTTTTTCTCCTTTTATTTAATTAAAAAAAAAAAATCTTCGCAATGATCAGGCAAGTGCTACAGCCAGCCTTGGTGAGAATGGATAATAGCTCAGGTTAAAATAGGGGAAAAAGTTGGGGAAGTTAGAGCTGAAAGGGGAATGGCTGACTCAGTTAAAATCCATCAAGGTTGCTTCTTAGTGCTGGTGAAGGATGGATGAGGTTCCAGAGAGGGTCAGCATTTGAAACAGCTTTGAAAATGGAAGCTGTGGGGTGGTAGGACAAGCAGAGATCTTCACTTTTTAGAAGAACAGTGGGATGAAAAGTTTAAAACAAACCACCTTGAATACGATGAGATGTAAATACAGCCAAATGTGTTAAACCGTGACAACAATCTCAATTTCCTTCCACATTAGAACAGCAGACAGGGTCAATAAGGAAATGGCAACTTGTATTTTCTCTGCAGGAGAGCTTCTTGGTACTATTTTAAATGACCTTCTCCTAAGTGAAATGAAGACACAAAATGAGAGTAGTCCCCTGGGAAGAGGCTGAAAGAGCAGCTATCTGTGAGTTTCTGTGAAGTGGGGAGGATGCAGTGTGCGGGTTTCCTTGGGAGGGTGTGGTGGGTCTGGTGCCTGTCAGTTCATAGAACAGTATTTGTGTGAGGAACTAGAAAATGGGTATTGCATTTCTAGGCCATGCACAGCTGGAAAGGCTGCAAGCACTTGGATGAAAGGATTAACATTCAAAAGAATCCTGACAATTAGAAGAATTCATTTGAATTAAGTGGGATTCAGTTCAAGGACAGGCAGAGAGTTGGGTGACGAGGTATAAATTATGTGTGAGGTGAGCAGATGAATGAAGAGCTAGCTGGGAGTCTCTCAAGGAAGGACGTGGGGTTATGGTGAACGCCAAACTGAACAGCAGCTGAGGACATCACAGTGGTGCAAGGTAACACAAACAACAGCACAGCCTGCAAAACACCAGAAACAACCTTGCTCCTGTGATTGGCACTGGTACGGCCTCAGCTGGAGCATTTTTGTCTCAATCCAGACCCCACATAGGGATGTGGAGTGAGTGGAGATCAGAGATCTGGAGAACACAGGCAGTGAGGAAATGCTGGAAGAATTAATGTGTTTAATCTAGAGATAAGATAGCTGCAGAGCTGTAAGAGTTCATAAAATAAAATGGCTGCCTCAGAGAAGTGTGTGGCACAGAGCACAAGAAGTGGTGGGCTTAAACTCCTCTAGAGGAATATTATATTAGACAGTGGGAAAAGCTTTCTATCAGCAGGGCTGCATGAACTACTGACATAGAGGTTTTTAAGGGTAAATAAATTTCTGAGAAAAAAATTACGGGTACTATTGCTATTGGAATGGGACAGAGAATGAGTAAGACTGCCCTTGATGCTTTTCCTAAACTCATTTTCTTTAGGTGTCTCACAAAAGAGCCACAGGCACCTGTCTGGGCACCATAGGCACATAAAAACACCCAATTCTTGTGTTTTGTTTTGGTCAAAAAAGCAGTAGCAACCAGAAAAGGGGAAGCTCCTGCTTGTTCCTAAGCTGGTGGGAGACATTCAGCCCTCCTGTGAAACTTATAGTAGTAAAGGGGTGATGAGAAAAACAAGAGAATGAGATTTTTCTCCTGCTGATAAGTTGGCCTATGCAAGCACCAAGTGATTCTGCTAAGTCTTTTGGTGCTCTAGTCATGGTTGTTTGTTTGGTTTATTAGAAGGGGTTCTTAAATCTAGGTGCTGCTTTGCAGAGTCAGCTCCAAAGTCCTGCAGGGCACTGTGCATGGCATGTGACAGAGCAAGCCAAAAGCAAATGTCCAACATATAAGTTGTGATACTTCAAGTCAAAACATGCCTGTGCTGGATTTCTAGATCTTGGAAAGGTAGGATCTTCTGCTTGAAATCACAGAAAATCCCAAACAGACCTAAATTTGGTATTTTTGAAAATACGAAGTATTGAGTAGTTATGCAATAGAGATCACCTTGATTGTAATTACATGAATCAAAATTAGGCTAATCAAATAGTTCCCTATGATTGTTGTAGGTGAGATGCTAACAATCACAAAGCTCTAACAAATGTAAATAGTAATTTAACTGATTATAATGACATATTCCAGTGTGTCTATACCTTTTCACAGATGATACATTATACTTTGTTTCTGCGTTGAGAGAGTTTAATCAGCTCTGAGAGGGCAGTTGAGAGTGCCAGCCCTCGGTGTTGCTGGACTCTACCAGTAGCTTTGTATCCTGTGTGCTTTGGAAAGTAATCTGTCTTTCTTTTTATTTTTTGGAAAATGAGGTACAAACAGTAGAAATGGTATATTTATAGCTAAGTGGAAGTTGAGTATATTTAATTGGAGTAGTCTGAGAATGTTGGGTTAAAAATGCTGTGGAAGCTATGGAAGCCAGTTTTCTTCCTCCTGGTTTGTGGGTAGCATCATGCTGCCTCGCTTTTTCTGTATCCCCTGTCTGAAGGGCGAGAAAAATGTTAAGTGGGTGTCTCAGATGGTCTGGTAAATGGAGAATGATTTCCACCTAAAAGAACTGACTCAAGATGTTTCTTAAACTGGGGCCATCATCTTGGATTAGTCTTTTGTATTTTATAGTGGCTTGCTAGAGAAAACAACCCTTGTGCAGTGTAAGGTAAAGAAAATAATGGTGGGCATTTTGTTTTAATCTATTGTATGTGTTTATGAAAATGCATTACTCCTGTGCTAAAAATATTGCCAAGTAGCCCTTTTAAATGTAATCAAATCACTCTTCTTATATAATCCCTCTTCTTCTGACACTAGTCCATCAGTCTAAAAATCTACGTCGTTTCTGATGATGGTGAGAAAAAGAGTATGGAAGCAGAGGACTGTTTTGTTTTGGAGGATGACTCTGTAATTACAGAGTGAAGCTGTAAGTTAAGAAAATCAGGGAGACAAGGGGAGATTTCACGTTTGGTTCCCACTAGAACAGTTTGTAGATTGTTAGTATTTCTTTGGTTATGGAAGATGTACTGTAAGAGAAGATTTTCTTAGTGTTGCAGGAAATTGGCTGCTGGCATGGTAAGTCAATGGGAGCTGTACCACAGACTTTATCAGAGTGCTACTTATGGCCAGGATATGAGAGGCATAGGAGTGATGGGGAAAAGGGCAGCATGGAAATATGAAAAGCTCCACCACATTTTATGAACCCCCAAACTGTCACTTTTAGTTTGCCCTCAGTTATGCCTGTATGTGCCCACAAAACCTTGTTGTGTGCTATTTTGAATGTCCACGTGACACAAATGGCACAGTGTCAGGAGATACAGAGCTGTCTTTGTAATATACTATTTGCAAGAACTACTATGTCTCCCTCACAAGGGAGAAGCAGAACTATCTTTCTATACATTTCTGTTGGTCTTTCTTTTTATTTAAACTGTGCTATCAGAGTGAGATAAAAGAGTTGCTAATTGTATGTGTGTTCAAGTGTGGCTTGGAAATGCTAACTAAACTGGACTACTTCAAATTAAATGTAGCAAAGGATTTGAAATTTAAATTGCAATATGGAAAGAATGTGGTAGGGTCTATTCCAAAAGGAATGGCCTAAATGAGGAAGTGGTTAGAAGCTGGGACTGGAGCTCTGGAGAGCTGGGTTTGGGTCCTGGCTCTGCTGCACTCTGGCTGTGTGGCAAATCACTTCCTAACTTGCTCATGGATTTCACCCTTCATTCTGACTTTGTGCACCTTGGTGTAGGCACCAAGTCCCAGTGCAAAGGTTTTGTTGTGGGGCACAGTGGGGCCTCTTCTCCTCTGAGGCCTCTGAATGCACAGATATTTTGGAGGATAAATGATGACAAAAATTAGCATGTCTGAAATTCATTCAAGAACTCATCCAACTGAGTATTTTGGACTATCTGGAAGGATGGTCCAAAATAATTTTCCAGTGAATGAGACTTTTGTTTATCCTGTACCATCCAACTAAGCAGCCAGAAGTTAGTGCTATCTGAAAGAGAAGGGGCAAAAGTGAACTTGGACTGACTGACAGTAATGGCTGGAGAGTAAATGGCACTGCCCATCCCTGGCTGCCCTCAGCAGCTTCCTGCAGTGCAGCTGAAAATGATTCTCTCAGGCTGTTATCCTGAAGTTATCACATAAACCTGGTCGAAGAAACACTACAGATAGGCACAGCGTTTTCTGCCTTTGAGTCTGGTTAGGGAAGGAAGGATAAGTACAAGCTATTTCGACAGGCTACAACCAAAAAGTGAGCAATGGAGAGGGAAAGCTACTGAGGACATACTTAGCCAAAACTTTGTTGTGTGCTCTGTTACTACAAGCACAATCTAGAAAGGCAACGAAGTATTTTGCATGAAATCTGCAATCACTTAAATGTCATTGCTTCAAAGAGGCCTGAATGGAGACACAAGATCACTTCGACTCCAGAACACTGAGAAACTTTGGAGGACGGTGGTGAGTCCAATTTCAATGCTTTGATATTTCTGTTTCCCAGCCCTATCCAAGATCTGGAATGTGAATGTCCATCAGATGCAGTTATTTTAATGTAAATAACCTGGCTCGACTGCATGGATAATCTCAATCTGCCTTCACACTGTCACTGCTCATACTGGATTAAATAATCAGGCCAAGGCCAAGCTGTTTCAGCACCAGCAGTTAAAGATGATGGGGAAGAGGTTGCTGTAGTTTTAACTACAGGAGGTAGGAACATGATTGTGTTCTCTGCCCAACAAGACACTTTCTCAATTACAAATATCAGGTAGTCTAAGAAAGAAGAGGATTCCTCATTACAAAGCTGATAGTACCTTAGTCTCTGTCCATGAGTCATCTATACTCTCACTCAAATAATTGTCATCCTTTTCAAATATTAGTTAATATTAGTCTTGAAACAGTATATCTTTCTTTATGGATTATTAAATTATTTCTGTGTTACTTTGTAACTCTAGCTTGGTTAGCTTGATGTTGTCATGCAAGATTTTTCAAGGAGAGGCATTGGAATAGATCCAATGATATTATCTAGATATGTGCCTGACCCAATCCAACGTGGCTGGGTAATAATTGATAACTTTTTTTTTTCCAGTGTCTTGTGCTTGTTTGGATTCAGTTTTATGACTTGGTATTAACCAGTCAAATTTATGGATAAAGTTAATGAATTTATTTAAATGAGAGTCTGGAGGATTATCTACTGTAGGGCTTCTCTCTGCTCACTATTCTCATGTTTAAAGGAAAAAGCCCTTGATAAAATGTGTGAGTGTATTTTTGACAGGCCCAGCCTCTGACACTTTGAAGTGTTGATGACCCTGTTGATCCTACATTAGTGAAGAATTATAGTAGCCTACTCTTGGATGGATAATTGAAATTTAAAAAGGGGCTACAGTGATGCTTTTGCATCTTTGGGACATAATGGTTTGCTGTTTCACAGAGAGATTAGTGAAGGCACTAATCCAAGCTGCAACTAAAATGCCCAAAACAGACTGAGGCTTTGTAGCCAATCTGTGGCTTTTGAGGTTTCCTGCCTCCCCAGTTTCTGTTATTGTGGGACCAAACAATAAAGCATGCTGTGATCACCATCTCTTTCTTTTGATGCCACTTGGGCCAAAGTGTTGTAGTCTTCTAAACGTGGATGAATTTACAGCATGCCTGTACTTTCATCTTTCAGGTTGATGGATGAGGTTTGTATGGATTTACAGATTTATCACAAGCTTAGTGGTATGTTATGAGCTCCTATGTGAAATCTATCCACAGTTTAAATCTTAAAAAGTTGTGTTGACAGCAGTTGGGTTCTTCTCGGGATTGTACTGCTGGATGGTTTGCGCTTTAAAACTCTGTCTTTGTTCAGGCATACAGGTAGGAGGTTGAGAGTCTGCAGTTGGGCACATAGTTATGAAAATAAGCAGTTAAAATTTAAGAAATTAGGAAGGGTTAATTATAGAGGAAAAAGAATCAAGCTTGAGGATAAAGAAGGCTCAAGACAATAGGTAAAAAAGGGACAGAAATTGCCAAGTAAGCCAGGAGTGAGCAATGCTTTTAAGAAGACTAGATTTTTAAATCTACGTCTCTTAAAACTGAAGTAGAAATGAAGAGCAATTCTTGCAAGTTTTAACTGCATTTTCTGATTTTTTGGTGATAAAAGGTGTGTACTATTGATTAAATGATTTTAATCCCATCTGAGGTTGAAGTGACAACACCAGTGAAAACCTGTTTTATTTTTATCATCTCTGTGGTGAGTTGGTTCAGAGCATATTTCTCCTTCTTGTCCCAGGAGAGCGGTCTGTTTTAATATACTTGGTTTTCCTCCCAAGTACGCTCTGACAGATGGGGTTTTTTTCAGCATGGGCACCTTTTTCCCAGTGCTGCTTTCATGTCTTGATAAGAACAGTTTCATTGGTTAATCAGGTTGGGGAAAATAATGATGTAGAGAAATTGAGCAATAGAAAACAGATCTGCAGTAAGATTAAGGGCTTGGCAAGCACTGCTGTTTACTGTACTGATAACCAAAAAGCTTTTTATTCCCTGATTTAAACAAGATCCATGTTACAGCCACACCTGCCTCAGAAGATTTTCGCCACCATGTGAACTAGAAAAACAGTTTTGTAGGAGTGAAAACTAAAGTATTCCTATTATCAACAACTTATGTTTCGTTATTGCATATTTATACTTTGACCCAATTTGCTATCTTATCAGAACAGCTGAAGGGCTAGTGCAAGGGAAGAGCATGGTTTAATCTGAAACTGTGGCTTAAGATATTTTTAACTTTATGAACTGATTGCCAGAAAATCAGTCTAGTCACTGCTGTACTCTGGAGTGTCAGAAAAGCTCTGTTTGGATGTGGCGGTGGCTGAGGGAGGTGCTGCTACCGACGGTGCTTTCAGTTGTTCACACAATCTGTATGCCTCAGGTGTGCCCTTGACTACGTGTGTGCCCACTATTGCTGAGTGGACAGGTAGCTTAAATGGGAATTGCAAATACCTGGCACATGTGAGATTCTGTTCATGCTGAAATCCGGGAAAACATTTCTTTGTTGTCTTCATTTTTCATCATCGGCTTTGAGGCACCTCAGTTCTATGAGCCTCTGAGAGTACGGACCACGATTTAATGCGTGTCCTTCTTTTGTGGTTCTCCAAGCTGTGTTCTTCTGTTTTAATTAAATACTTAATGTATAACATTGAAAAATAATTATATCAAAAGAAAATAGCTGCCCCGGGGGTTCTTTCTGCTGCTGCCAAATGCTTTATAAGCCACCGCTAGGAGAGCAGTGCCAGGATGATGTATGGAGCTAATAGATCAGCATGATGAGGTGGAGCTGGAAAAGAGAGTGTTGGGTTTTTAACATTATCTGTCTTCCTGCATTCTGGTTTCTAGGTTAATTTCTTTGTGAAGACCTGGCCAGTATGGTCAGATTTATATGGGGCAATTAGGAGAGTAAAATATTTCAGTTGGTTGAATTCATTAGCATGATAGGCTCCTGTGTAATTTTTTCCACAGCTACTGAGATGCCTTAGGATCCTTTAGCTCCATTCTCAGCAGATGTAAAGGAACTTAGTTTTATGGACTTACATCAATGCACATCATTTTAAGCTCATAATAGTTCTGAAAATGATACATACACTCCTAAGTGCTTAAGAAAATGTGATGACAATTCTCACTGAAAGTCAACAGGATTTAGAATTTCAAAAGGCAAAGTACCTTCTGAAAATTACACATTACTACTTCCTGTATTCAGGAATCTGTGGCTTACTTGTCTCCCTAGTTTTTCTCTAAGAAGATCAGAAGTCACACCAGCCCTCATCTGTTGCCAGGTTTCACATGTGATGATGAGATGTGAACATTCAGTCAAAATTTGGTTTTCATTTTCAGTGAAGTCTTATTTTAGTCAAAGTGAGAAAATGCATGGTCAAACTGGCCTTTCTCAGATCAGCTTTTTTGCAGATCAATGGGCCTTTGTCCACCATCAGAAATTTCTCAAGAACCACAGCAACTCTTTTATCATTATTGTTGTAATCAAATGTAAATCATAATTACTGATGATCTGCATGAGGGGATCGAGGGTACCCTCAGTAAGTAAGTTCATGGATGGCACCAAGTTGGGTGGGAGTGTTGATCTGCTTGAAGGGCAGGAAGGCTCTGCAGAGGGAGTTGGATTGGTGGGCTGAGGGCAGGTGTATGAGGTTCAACAAGGCCAAGTGCCAGGTCCTGCACTTTGGCCACAAAAACCCTGTGCAGAGCTATGGGGTGGGGGCAGAGTGGCATGGGGATCCTGGGGACAGTGGCCAAACATGAGCCAATGTGTGGCCAGGAGCATCCTGGCTTGTATCAACAATAGTGTGGCCAGCAGGACCAGGGCAGGGATTGTCCCCCTGTGCTCAGCACTGGTGAGGGCACACCTTGAGTGCTGTGTCCAGTTCTGGGTCCCTCACTTCAGAAGGGACACTGAGGTACTGGAGATAGTCCAGAGAAGGGTGATGGAGCTGGGGAAGGATCTGAAGCACAAGTCCTATGAGGAGCAGCTGAGGGAGCTGGGTGTGTTTAGCCTGGAGAAGAAAAGGCGCAGGGGTGGCCTTACTGCTCTCTACAACTGCCTGAAAGGAGATTGTGGCCAGGTGGGGGTTGGTCTGTTTTCCCAGGCAGCCAGCTACAGGACAAGAGGACACAGCCTCAAGCTGTGCCATGGGAGGTTCAGGTTGGGCATTAGGAAGAATTTTTTCACCGAAATGGTTGTTGAGCACTGGAACAGGCTGCCCATGGAGGTGCTGGAGTCACCATCCCTGGAAGAGTTGAAGAAATGACTGACTGGACATGGCATTTAGTGCCATGGTCTAGTTGTCATGGTGGTGGTCAGTCAAAGGCTGGACCCTGTGATCTCAGAGGGCTTTTCCAATGCTAAATGATTCTGTAATTACAGCTTTAGGGATGAGCTGCAGACCACTACTCATTACATCATGCAATCCAGTCTCGATTGCTTTAGTTGCGATGCTGGGACTGTTTGCTAAAGACAAACTTGCTTTGCGTCTTCATACATCAGAGAGTGCCAAATGGAAGACAGATTACAGGAGGAGAGTCTTTAGGTGCACACACATGGAGAAGATCAGAGCAAATGTTACTGATGCTGACCCTATGGTGTCATGAAAACTCATGGACAGAGGGCTTCCAGTAAGCAAATAATGTAAAATACTTCTTGTCATTTATAGTGGGATTAATCAGATAAGAGGCTTTTCAAATTGAGGATGCCCTTTTCATGAGCTTTGAACCCAAATCCCAGAGCTTTAACAAATCTTGCTGCAGGCAGAAACAGCTTTGGAGCACAAACACATCTCCACAGTAGATAAGATTACCTGATTAATTTAAGCTCATAAAACAAAGGCCCCATTACTGTAAAAACTTGTCATGGTTGATTTTTGAAGGTCACTTTCTGCTATGGCAACAGAGAAACTGTGCTTGTGAAAGGAGGGAGTCTACACAGAGGCATAAAAAGCTGCTCTGGCATTTGCTGAAGGTCCTAGCAGTCCCTTTAGAGAACAATCAGGATGGACCCTTCTTCCCCATCTGATCTGACTGGTTTCTCTCTCTAGTTATATTTAGACTTGTTTTTTTTTCTGATGAAGTTGTGCTGTTGCTCAAGTTAAGCATGAAATAACTGGTTAACCTGAAGTAGTTGAAGTGTTTCTAAAGCATTTACTATTCCTGGTGAAATACATGGCCAATCAGAAACCGCAGTGCTTTGTCATGTCAGGTTGGGATGATTTGCATGGAAGGGAGAGATCTGTCCACTGATGCACCAGGACTACTGCTGGTAGTAGGTGTGGATGGGACTTTCATACAGGAGTTTTCTTCAGGTATTTTTCTCAGATTTTGCTTGAGAGGAATGCGATCCTATCTTGAAAGATACGAAAAAAAGGAGAAGACATTGGATGATCTGATGGTCTCATTGGATCAGATCCCAGACACAACCCATCAAGAGCTGGGACACAAAGATGAAACAATATTGGGGTTCTCTGTTGCTGAACAATTTCTCTTTATGGTGATCATATTCATGTCCAGAATAGGTTAAAAACTGAAGGTTATAGCAAAATGATCACTACATATACTTTTAAAACAGAGTAAATAGCATTTTCCTTTATATTTGCTATCTGATCTGACTGCTCAGTTAAGGCTAAGTCACACTCTTGCATTTGTTAGGAACAATTTCGTATGTGAAAGCTCAGAGCTGATCCATAACCTAAACCCCGTGTTAAAGTTCCCTGCTAAAAGCATTATCCCTCTGACAATTTACGTCACCTGATGGCTTCACAGTGTAGTGGCTCTATTTACAGTGTGTTACTCTGTATTACGTGCTGCCAGCCATCTGTAAAGTGCACTGCAGCTTGTTTTCACCTGCTTATGGGCATTAAAAAGACTGATGGACCAGATTCTCCTTTACAGAAAAGCCCCTTTATGTCACTCTGCCTGGTTTCAAGGGACTCTGAGCTGCAATTAATATGATCTATTCCTGCTTTATGGTCCATCTGTACTTCTGCATTGTGTAAGGGACCCCAGCATAAATGAAAATGAGGTCACTGGGAATCTGGTCAGGTTCAGCTGCAAGGTGGACGAAAGATCTCTGTAGAATATTAATAGTAATGCCCCGGTCTACTGTGAACGCCAGCCCTTAAATTTGTAATCTATCTTGCCTGCCTTGCAGATGAGGAACCCAGCACACAGAAGGAATAGATGATGTGCCCGCACTGTGGAGCAGAACCTGAGTCCTGTCACCAGAACCAAGCAGAAAGATTTAATAACATTGAGGACCAAGGGGCGTGTGCAGAATGAAGGATTTTTTGAGCAGAAAGATTTTTTTTTTTTTCCCCACTGAATTCCCTTCAGAGGGAAGTAAATCTGATCAGAGTGTGCTATGGGTACCATCAGAGGACACAGTTGTGGAAGGCTATAGGACGACCCTCTTGCTGATTGCCTGTCACTGCAGCCCTCGGTGTCCTGGGAATGGGGGACATTCTGCATGGCTGTTTGCTCTGGAAACGTTAGGGTCCTGGAGCCTGAACTCCCAAACAGCAGGGAGCATAGGGGCTGCCAGAGATTCGTTAACAAACCAAGTTTTTTTGCTTGACTGCTTGGCAAAACAGATCCATTTCTGCAAAAGATTCATTAATTTGCTGAAATCTGATAAAATGAGAGGTTTCTCAAATTATCCTATTGGAGCTGCTCTCAGCATTCACTTCCTGGACTTAATCACCCAAGAGTGCTTCTTCTCTCTGTCTGTCTTGCTTTTGGCTCCTACATGCACAAAGAGGAAATGTTTCAGCAGATAACTTATTTTTTTTTTCCCGTCAGATGCTTCATCTCCTTCATTAGGTTGTCTCAGCAAAATTGCCAAATTTTAGCATGCACTGGTCATTACTCCATCATATCCCTTAGCTGCAGGGAACCAAGTGCACACTGTACTGAGGCTGGAAGGTTGTAAACGAAGTGCTTTGACATAGCATTGGCTGGTCTGGAAATTGTTACACACCTTGGTGACTGTGACTCTTGGGGGCTGACAGCAGTATAAGTAGCGTAGAAACATTTACAGTTAACTGTGCGCCCATATGGAGAATTCCCTGCAATGCTGCTGGTGGATCACAGCGTGTCATGTCTGCAGTGCTTCACACAGGAGAGCACAGTCAGGAGACTTGGGAACAGCAGTGTGAGCATTTTTGTTG
Source organism: Gymnorhina tibicen (assembly GCA_013399875.1). Taxonomy (NCBI): domain Eukaryota; kingdom Metazoa; phylum Chordata; class Aves; order Passeriformes; family Artamidae; genus Gymnorhina; species Gymnorhina tibicen. Next base: position 316,042 of record VXAZ01001311.1, read on the forward strand.
TTTGTTTTCAAGAAGCTGGACGCCAGATCTGAAGCATCCCAGGTGACAGCCAGCTCACCCTGGCTGGGGAGTGCCTCCGTGCCCACGCTGCCTGTGTGCCACAGTGCTGCTCTGCCCTGCCTGGGGTGCAAGGGCCCTGTAAGGGACTGGGGCTGTGGGCACAGAGAAGGGGAAAGGACAGGGTAAACAAGAGGAACACACAGAATGAAGCTCCACTGCACCTCATTTTTTTTTGCTTTCACTTTTGCTAGTGGTGCAAGTTAAAGCTGCCTATGCACACCACCCCTCTTCTCCTCACAATTTTTAGCTTATGCCAGGGCTGGAGAGCAGAGTGTGATCTGGTATTTTTTCCTGTTGCACTTGGAATGCTCTAATTAGTATGTTTGTTGTCACTTCATACTCCAAACCAAAGAGAGGTAGGAGATTATCTGTCTGGAAATGCCTGTTTTGAAATAATAACATTCTTCTTCTGCAGTTGCCCATGGTGAACTCTATTAAGGGTGGCATAGAATAAAACTTTTCAGGACAGTCATTTGGGGATACTTGTATCTCAGCAGCACTTGAAGAGGCAAATCAAATGTTTGCAGTGATCGGGGAAGGCACAGAGAGCAAAATTGAAAATGTCACTATGCCACCGTATAGACCTGTGATTCACACACGCTTTGATTACCGTGTGTTGTTCCCCTCATTTCTAAAGGATATATTAAAGCTGGAAAAGGTTCAGAGAAGGGCAGAAAGTATGAAAATGTTACCATAGATACAGAATAGTTTCTGTGCAAGGAGTGACTCTGAAGACTGTATCCTTTCGGTGTGGAAGAGAGAAGAGATAGGTACATAATGGCTGGGTAACTGGCTAGGTTGCCTGGGTCCTGCTGGTGGTACATGAAACTAGAGTCTGCCAGCCCCAGCTGAAGTAGGGATGGATTGATTGATTCTTTCGGTCTGTCTGTCTTTCTTCTCTGTGCTGAGGTGTCACAGGACACCCTGAAGGACTGCTTAGGTGCTGTAGCAGCTGGAGTCCAGTTCCTGTGTTTGCAGAACTCCTGTAAAAGTGCAAGGCCTCCTGCTGTTACAGCTTGTCCTATGGCTGCTTGGACAGGGAGGTTATGGATATGAATTGTAGACGCGTCTGGAGGCAACACAACCATTTGCTTTTTCCCCTGCCAGTTCTTTTCCTTTTTTGTATTAAATTGTGCTGATGAGTCCCTGCAGGCAATTACACCTGTATGTGGCCAGTGTAAACAAAGTGGAAGGTCAGTGAGGTGGAACATAAGGTCAACTGAGACAGAGGTATTTTTTCTGCATCTTACAGATATTATTGCCTCTGGTTCACAAGGGAGATTGGTTCATGCTGTAATCAGCAGTGAGCTCCTCCTTGCATTCCATTACCAGTCCTTCACAGCAATGATTTTCTTGCTTATTTCTCTTTTTGTTATTACTATCTGCATTTTTCAGCTTATGACTTGGAATGTTGGAATCCTCAATGGTCCATGACTGCTTTTGCTGCATGGCCTGCCTCTTGGAAGTGCTGAGACTTAGAAGCTGCTCTTGAGCCCAGTGGGAGGTTTTGTTGCCCATCATTTCTGAAATGATGTTACTTCCCAGAAGCTGTGATGCCTTCTGCCACGGCAGCATGCTGTGTGTAATAAAGAGCATTTTTCCCACAGGGAGTGTAGGTAGCAGTTAGCCACAAACCTGCATCTCATGGTGTAGCAGACACCATTCATTGCTTCAGTGGTCTGGTTGAAGGGTGCTGTTCTCACATCTACCCAGGCCCATGTTACAAACCTAGGAAAAGTCTTGATTTTCCCTCAGTTTGAAGAATATATCTGTATTTTGGAGAAATATGGGCAAATAACTCTGTAAAAATAAATGGCATGGGAAAGGATGCATAATGTACAGGTAGGGTAAATCCATCTGTCTTACCCCACAGCCTTTGGGACAGTTGTAAATGTCACTGTCAGAATCCATTGCAGGGTCAATGCTATGCTTAGATCCTGCTCCATGCTGCCATGGTCAAATAACAAGGGAAGCATCTTAGGGAGCAGCGTGTCCAACAAGACTGAAAGGCAGCTGGTCCCAGTGCTGCCCATTTGATCCCTGAGTAGCAGCACAGCTTAGGGACACCATGCATCTGCCATCAGGCACAAACAGCAGCCTGGAGTGTCCCTTATTTTGCTTTTGACAGAGCAGCTGTCTCTTCTGCTGTCTGAAGGAAATAGCTCTTGCCCTGATTAATAAACATGCAGTGAAGCCACCTGAACATTTAAGGGGAATATCTTTTTTGCACTTCCCCACCTGCATCCCTGCTGCTTAACAGCATCATTGAGCTGCATCCTGTCCTTCCGCTTCCCCGTGCATCTGAAACAGCTCTCTGTGGGTAGCTGCAAGCTCCTCTCTTCCCAGAAGATGAATAAAACATCATGGCCTTGCGTCACTGTAAAACCTGCCTGGCTGTGCTTTTTTAATCCTCTGCTTATTTATTTACTTATCTGTGACATGCGTCACTAATAGAATTCAAATGTTATATTAAAGACTGATGTTAGGAAGCTTTGGTTTTTTTCCCCCTTATTGAATGGCTCCTGGATACCACAGGGAAATATTACAGCATGTATTTTATTATTCAAGATGATGCTGACGTAGAAGTTCCCTGATTCATCTTCCACCGTTTCTCTGACGCTCAAGAACTTTCTTGCCTGCAGCCAGTCTGATAAACTTTAAAGAGTTACTGTTACAATGTATGAAATTACACAAATACATTATTATAAACCAGTGATGTTTTTTGGGTAGATAACTTAACTCATGGTCTCTGTCAGAGTGAGTGAGTCTGTGCTCTTCGTCTTTGAAATGCTGAACACTGTAATTCAAAAGGAGAGTGTTTTTATTACCATTTTATTACCATTTTATCTCAGATGTGAAGAATGAATCATAGTGGGTTTCTTAGGATATGCTTTTTCTCGTCAACAAAAGCAAAACATGGTTCATCGTGGCAAAGGTAGACTGACCCAAAAGCCTTAGTCTGTATTTAAGAGCAGGATGATGAATCTGGGAGATAGTTGATACATGTTTTAATGAGGGAGTATGGCTAATGTCAGGTGGACTCTCCTCTGGTTCCTGAATGCAGGAAGTATATATGCTGTTAATGGTTTGGGTTAGAGTGTTTTGATTTTTGGCTGAAGGTTTGTAATTTTTTTGGTGGAAATTTTCTCTCTTGTGCTGTCCAAATGTTATCACCAGCTCCACTTGCCTTCTCTTTGCTTGTGCCTAAGTCACGACAAAATTCAGAGAATGAGCTTCTGATCTTATGGAAATCAGTGGAAAACATCCTGTTGCCTGCAAGGATACAGATGTTTTCACTTCTATGCATCTCTATATCTTACACCAAGTAATTACATATTTTGTTCAGCTCTTTCCTGTAGTTTTCTTGTCCCTGGAGTTTTCCTGTTTCTTTGTCATTCTGCCCATTTGGTCTGTCCTAAAAGTAGGTTTATATATTCTATAGCATATCCTGTGTCTTTTCAGGAATGTTCTAGTCCAGCTTTGTCCCAGATAGCATAAAATTTAGGTAGGAGATCCAGTTTCAAAAGCAACCTCAATTAGTAAAGGTCCAGGCTACACATGTTCCAACATGCGGGGAGGAGAAATCTTACTGAGACACATAGAGCTGAAAAAAAGTGAAGACACTGTCCAGGTTTGGGTCTGACTCCTCAAGGCCTTCAAAAACATAGTATATGTATACATACACACACAAATATATTTGTATATATATATGTAAAGGTCATTTACCAAAAGGATGGTGTTAACTTCTTTTGGAAATGCAGGCATGAGCCAACACAGGAGGGACAAAGTAGAGCAGCTGGTGGCTAGGCTGAGGGATCTTGCCTTGCTTCCGAAGTAATTCGGACATGGAGAAAGATTCCCAGATCCCTGTACCAACATTAGGGCAGAGGCAGTTGGAGCACAGCCCTTTTTGCTGGGTGCATGCCTTGCTCTTTGTGTATTTATCAAGTTGTGGGGTTTAATGATGTTAGACTCTGAAAACACTTGGCTTGGCAATGTGTTTTTGTAAGCTGTGGAGATGTTTAAACTGAGGCCAAGCAAACGAGTGAAGTACAATGAGAGTTTTGTTGGACCAGGTCCAATTTGATAAGAAGAATGAGATGACTAAGCATGTGCTAAGCTTTAATGCTACTCAGTGCATCATCATTTCAGTTGTGTCAATGTTTCCATTATAAATACCTCTTCTCAGGGGAGCTCAGCTGCACATCTCATTTGGGGCTGGAAAATTCCATTTAGAGAACGTTATTAATTATTTAAAAATACACATTTGCTTTTTAGGCCAAGATTTTCAAAGTAGCGATGTGCAGCACTCGGCAGGACACAATTCAGAGGCCTGGTTTTCAGGTGGTCGCTAATGAGAAATATCTTCCCTCTCTGCCCATCCCATTCTCAGATGCAGCTACTCTAGTTAAGTTTTTGGAGTATTCATAACTGTGTTCTATTTTTTCTTCCTCTCTTACTTCTTGATGATGACCAGAAGCTTGAGAGGGGTGGTTTGATTTACTTCTCATTAAGAAATAAAAGGCCTAACATTGGAATGTGGCTTGCAGTAATACTTGAACTTTCTGTATAAAATAAATGGAGATCACTCTCATGTGCCTTGTGCTTCCATTCGCCGCTTCTGCCTGACTGTCCTAAGGCAGTGCCATCTGTTTTATTAGCTGTGCCCACATGAAATGAGTTGTGCCAAAGACCAGGGTCTCCCAAGCCTTGTGCAGGGTGGTCAAGGCTTGTGTTGTTCCAGCACTGTGTGTATGTCCCTGTGCTCCCTCACAAACTGGTGACTGCCCACAGTCAGCACCGCGGCTTTGTACCTTCTCACCTCTTTGTGTTCCAGACCAAAAGGACAGCCCCAAGCAGGGAGGGGGATTGCGTAAGCACTTGCTTCTGGCAGCACAGCAGGTAGCTGGGCACATGGCAGGCATTGCTAAATACTAGTGTCTGGTCAAACCATTACAGCTGGTTAGGTTACCATGCTCTGTGTAACTGGAGAACCACTTCACTGGCTGTGGGTGAGCAGGAAACCCCCTGGCAGACAGTGGCACTGTGGGATAAGCTACAAAGAACTCAGTGGAACTGATTTTATGACATGCATTGCATATTTTTCCCAAGCAGCAGAGAAGGGCTGTAACCCCAAACCATCAGAAACAGCCCAGGCAATGGTTCTTTGTGTGCAGCAGAAGCAGATTAGCAGATGGCATTTTCTGTCCTTAATCTACAAAGCACATTGAAAATTCAGAAACAGATCTACATGCCTTTAAAAAGGCAATGTTGTTCCTAGTAAAGTGTCTGTCTCTTTGCTCAATGGCATTTGTTTAAAAGAAGGTGCTAGAAGAAGTCATTAGCCTATATTTTTAGGAACAGCCCCATCCAAAAGTTCAATATACTGGAAAAAGTTCTTCTTCAGGGTAGCTGTAAAAGAAATATCTGCAGCTTGACCGATAAGTCTGTAGGATGCTATTTTGCAGTGAGCTTGGAGGACCAGAGCAGCAGTGTGCTTGCTTGTATATCCTACACTGTGAACTCGATGCCCAAGCACTGACACACAGCTGTCTCCCTGGTTTTTTATGGCTTTAACAGGCTACTATAAAACTAGCAGTGAGATTTTATCAATTCTGATAAAAATAACACATGGGTTTTTGCAGTGTGCTTTTCTTGTCTCCAGTGCACATTCTGGAAATCTGTCTGTAGCGGTATCCTTTGAGAATTGTGGTCAGTAGCCTCAGGCTGCTGAAAGTAAAAGATGGGTATTGTATGATTTGTTTCTTGGGCAGTAGCTGAATTATATTGGTATCTTTTCCAAATCTAGAGATTTCCTGTATTTCAAGATAACACCTAACAGAAACTGCAATGTATTGCTCATCATGGGCGATGTGTTATGTTAAGCACCGTGCCAGGGAAGTGCAGGATGTCGTTCCTTGTAATGGCAAGGGGCTGATAGGCAAGGGCTGTCTCCGTTTAAGAGCCAAGAAGGCGCTTGAGTCAAGACAGCTGAGGGCAGCCCCATGCACGAGGGAAGAGGTGTAAAGTCAGGTCCGAGGAGGTGGGAAATGTTGCTATCCTTTGTCAGTGGGAACCAGGTCAGTGTGATGAGAAGTCCTAAGATCAAAGCCCCTTTCTTCTGGTCTCGGTACCTTCGACTCTCAGTCACACAAGATGGTGAAGAACGCAATGTAAAATGCTGTTGCAATTTATAATGTTGTTGATGTGTAGATTAGAATTGTTGTTAGAGTTTATTGTGTCAAACAGCAAAAAACCATTTGAAGCAGAACCATGAAGCTAACGCTATTTAAACCCTTACGAGCTTGTCTCCTAAATTTGAAATATCATTTCATTGCAGTCTATGCAGGGCACTTCTTCAGTTATTCCTGAGAATAATTATCTATATTTAGGAGGCAAGTCTCTGATTTTCCTCTGAAATAGGAACTGGTTTTGGAATTGGAATGGCGAGTCTCTGACATTTTACTTCAAGGGCATTCCAGTCTCAGTTTTTCCAGATGTAACCCAATGCACTTAGAGTTGGAGAAAATTTATTTTTATCTTTAGTACCAGAGGTTTAGCTAGTCAATGCAGGTTTCAAATTGCTTTACTCTTATAAGTGTTCAACAGGACTTGATGGCTTGAACGCTCCTCATTTTGATTTTGGTGGGTTGTTCTTTAACTCAGCAACATAATAAAAATGGTCAGCTGCTTGATGATTTTTCTTTAGATGACCAGTTTGGGATTAGTCCTATCAGATGATGTTAAGAGAAAGTATTTTTATGCTATAAATCATACAAAGAAAAGATGTCTTTATGGGGCTAGGCCCATGTTTGTATTGAAAATTGTCGACATATGTGCTTTATTGCTTAGATAAATGCGTTATTTAAGATTGAAACATGGTTCTTGTGTTGTGAGAGTACATTTATTTAAGTGATGCATGTGGAGCTGTAACTCCTGACAGAGATTTTTGCCTAAGCAAGGCATCAGGGGAAGCAATTGCTGGATTGAATAGTCAGTTGACCATACAAACCAAGATGAAGACTGAACATAAAGTCTCTTTTATTCTCTTGCTCAGTAAATGGATGAGAGGTGTAATACTGTGTGAGATTGGTGTCTGAAGCAGTGGAGCAGGAACTGTAATGCAGCAGAGGCAAATGCAGGGTCCTGCACCTGCAGAGGAATAACTTCATGTACCAGCACAGGCTGGGGGCTGACCTGCTGGAAAGCAGCCCTGTGGAGAAGGACCCGGGGGTCCTGGTGTACAATGAGCTGTCCATGAGCCAGAAGTGCCCTTGTGGCCAAGAAGGCCAAAGGTATCCTGAGGACCATTAGGAATTGCATTACCAGCAGGTCAAGGGAGGTGATCCTGCCCTTCTACTCAGCCCTGGTGAGAAACATCTGGAGTGCTGTGTCCAGTTCTGGGCTCCTCAGTACAAGAGAGACATGGAGCTGCTGGAGTCGATCCAGTGGAGGGCTTTGAAGATGAATAAAGGTCTGGAGCATCTCCCTTCTGAGGAAAGGCTGAGGGAGCTGGGTCTGTTCAGCCTTGAGAAGAGATGACTGAGAGGGGACCTCATCAATGTCTGTCAGTATCTGAAGGGAGGGTGCCAAGAGGAAGGATCCAGGCTGTTCTCTTACCAAGCAATAGAACAGGAGGCAACAGGCAGAAACTGATGCACAGGAAGTTCCATTTGAATATGAGGAAGAACCTCTTTACTGTGCAGGTGACCGAGCACTGGAACAGGTTGTCCAGAGAGGCTGTGTAGTCTTCCTCATGGAAGATATTCAAAAACCTGGACACAGTCCTGTGCCATGTGCTCTGGGATGACCCTGCTTGAGCAAGGAGGTTCAGCCAGATGACCAACTGCAGTCCCTTCCAACCTGAGCCATTCTGTGATTCTGTGTGATTTTTGTGACCCTAAGCAAAACAAGACTGTGTGCATATAAGGTGGTGTTCCTGTGGTTTTGACTTGGCTGCCGAAGCAGATAACTAACTTCCCCAGAGAGCTGGGAGCTCTGGGATTACCTCTGATGGGCTTGCAACACTGGAGAGGTTTTAGGAAGACAAAAGGGTGACCCTAAGGAATTGTCTCCAGAGAGCAAGGTGGTCACAGTACCCCAAGAAAGGCTAAAACAACCACATATGCAATATCAAATGCTCAAGTCTAAGCAAATTTAATCTAGGAGACAAGTGGGAATGGTGGATCTTGTCATTCAAGAATAAAGACAGCACAAAGGGTAGACAGAAAAATACCCAAACTGTGGGCAGCAGAGTGAGAGGTGTTGGAAGCGATCCTGTTTTATTTCAAATGCAAGGAGAATGCCCCAGGGAAGGTAGCACAGAGCACCAGGGTCTCTTCCAGTGGCCCCAGTGGAACTAATAAACAGTGACCATGGGCTGGCGAGGTGTGACCAAGGACAGTAGCCACCCTACAGGATGGAGAAGCAGCAGTGCTCCACAGACCACCTCCTGCAGAGACCCCCGTAGGGAACATCCACAGGATTCCAAGGAGGAAATGCTTTTGGGAAGAGCTTAGAAAATCTCCACTTTGCAAAGTTTTGCAGATTACTGGATCTATTCGGTGTATTGTTTCCCTTCCGTTTAATGAAGGGAAAGATCCACATTGTTTTGGCATGTTCTCGTCACATGTTTTTGGTAGATATAATATGAATCTTAAAAGATGACTGTAAAGAGAAGGGAGATTAGAAAAATGAGCTGGGAATTAATTCTGGTTTCTGCTTCTGCCACTGGCTTTCTACATGACCCCAAATGAATAATTTTATATGTAATTTCCATAAAAATAAGTAGGCGAATCCAGACCCTCATTGCTCAGAGTTAATGTGAGAGCAATGCTGTCCTTCCACACTATTTAGCTTAGTCATGCCTCGGGGCAGGCAGGGACCATCTCACAGAACATGTTTGTCAAGGCTGCTCTTACGTGTTTTTAGTGTCCTGGATGTAGTCTGGAGGCTGGAGAACATGCTGCAATAAAAATAAACCTTTATTAATAATAAAAAGGAGTTCTGCTGCAACCAAAGAATTCATTAAAGATTAAGCTGGTATTAGTGGAGAGGGTGTGGCTGCGCTTTATGTACATTATTCATGGAGACCCTCTCCCCAGAAATACACGTTAATTATTTCTAACTTTTCTCAGAGGTTTGTTTTGCTGTCTTGTGATAAAACCTCAAGGTCATGAAGGAGACACTTTTAGTGATGCTCGTACGATTGACATTGTAAAATTTTATTTCTAAGTGAGGTGGTGCTAGTGGAAAGGGTGATAAATTTTAATTTCTATTAAATACTGGTGCACTGGCCATAACTGTCTAGTAGCACCTGCACAACACTGTTGACAGGCTTGCTGATGGATCAAAGGGAGCTGATGTCATGGTAGCTACAGAGTGGAGATGTAAGCAGAACATGTAGTTTTCTTGTCCAGTACAGGCAGTGCAGATCAATTGCCAAAAATTCTGAAGAAATCCGAACAGTTAATCAGTCTGATCATGTTTCACACACACATTTTTCAGCTTCAGGACTATAGGAGAGTCCTATCCAGTCTCTGATCCAGTGGAGAACAAAAGGAGTGTGAGAGCTGATGGCTGCATCAGAGGTGTCCAGGCAGGTGTGTAAAGTTAAACCCAGAGGAAACAGTCATGGAAAACAGGAGCAAATAAGATTTCAAGGAAAGGAGTGCAGCTGGAGGTGTGCTGGGAGGTGGGCAGCTCGAGGAAGGTGAATGTGAGCTGTAAGTCATGAGCTTTGAGGCAGGGAGTGACTTCCATGAGCTGTTTCAGCACAGCCCCAGTGGTGGAAGCTGCCAGGGGGCACTTCCAGGACAGAAACTCCAGGGGGCTGCAAGTATAGGTGCTGTGTCTTTTTAACAACAAAAAACTGTTTAGGTTTCTTTTTGGTGGGTTTGCTTTGGTTTATGTTGTGTGTCCCCCTCACCTTTTAAAATTTTTCTCCTCCTGAATTCAGTAATGCATAGAAAGTAATTAAGCTCCCTTGCAGAGAAGCACAGGAGTTGGACATGCAAGTTTCACTGGCTGTGATAAACTCTTTCCTGGGTGACCTGGGCCAAATGATTTTTTGCAGTGTGTGCCCTATCTTGCTTCTGGGGATAACAACATGACTTAGGTTTCTAGAGCAGGTTAAACATCGGTATTTGGGACATATTGTACTAGTGATAAGTGAGTTTTTTCCCAACAAATTTTAATTCTCTTAGATTTCAACTATCCTTTTATTAATGGCCAAGAGGCTGTCTGAGAAGCATTATGATGCTGATTTGTACCACTTGACAAATCACAGTGTTTGGGTTTTCTGTTAATAAGAGAGAAAAAAATGTAGGTCTGTCAGATGATTGTGGTGCTTAGATAATCTCTCCCTTTGCTGCTCTTCAGCACAGTGTTATAATTAGTCCTTCGAATTTTTCTCATTTAATTCATCCCTCACTGCATGCATCTTATCATGCACTAGAAGCAAGTTGAAACATTAATTAATTTGAGCCATTTCAGAGAGCTGAAGGAACTCATTTAACTGTCTTTTCCCTTTGAATTCAGAGGCCAAGCAGATAGCACCTGCTTGCTGCCTTCATGTGAGAGCAGTCTCTGGCAAAATTCCTCACCTCAAGTGAACTTGCAGACATGTAATTTCTTGACTGGCATCTGCCATTTAATACCTAAATTCCCCATCTAGAAATGCAGAAGACTTCACTATGTATCCTGAACTGTGTATGGATTAGCATCTGTGTCTCTGGATTCTACTTATACCCCCTTAACATGTTTTATAACTCACAGATGGATGTGCTGTTTTTAAAAAACAACCATCAACCCCCTAAATAGTGTATTTTACTGTAATTTCTTTATTTGGTGCTGAGTATTTCTTACAAGCATTGCTGTGGACATGCAAAGAGTACCTGCTGTTCCTTGCAAGATCGGTTTTTAATCCTGCCTGCATTATGGATAAAATCCTTGTTTCAGTCAGGAAAGCATCCTGCTGCAGATATTGGCCTCTATGCCAAATACTGGGTTACAAACAATCAATGCAGTATGGGAAACAGAAGTGTAATATGATTTTTCAAAGATGTAATATGTTTCTTCAAACCAAGGCAAAATTGACATTCTGTAATGTGACATGTTAAGCTAGAAAGCAGGCTGGGTCATCAGGAATTAATGAAAACCTAAAAATGAGGCAGGGAAACTTGAAAAGACATTTAAGTACATCGCAGAAAATCCAGATACCAATTCTTCTGTCTTCCTTCTCAGATCTGAAGGCACACTCCAGCTTGCTTGGCCTTCACTCTAGTCTAAAGCAAGTGTACTCCTAGCTGGCTATCAGAGCCATGCCAGTCCCAGTGTAACCTCTCCTCCTGCTTTTATACCATCATAAAGAGCTGAAGGTAAAAGGCACTGGGCACTTTCCCCATGTTAATATTAATTTGGTTGTCCACTTCTGTTTTTATCTGTGGCCAGTTTCTCGTGGATGTTATATCCAACTTGACAAGTGCTGACATTCTTCTCCCATGCTTTAGACAATGCTGTGAATGGATTTATGTAACTGTCTCTCCTGCTCTATGTCTTATTTTATGGCTTGATGGATGGGACAATTTCAGAATTATGTGATCCACAGTAATGCTGCTTTTAGTTGCCATTTTTTTCGGGTCCCCCTGACAAATTGCAGGTGAGTGTTTTGTAGTCAAAATGGTTTGGAAATTCTGCTGACTGATCACTTTTAAACAATTTGATTATTGCTAAATTCTGTGAGACTCCAGTGACGTTAAAGCAATGGAGAGTGTATTGTTACTGGAGTGGCTTTGTGTTTAGCATTACTTGCATCACACTTGGTTGCTTCTCAAATATGGCCACCTGAAAAATATCCTTGCAAATTTCTGATTCCTCCTTCTGTGCTCTGGGAAGTGAATAAAGGTGAATCTCATGTGTCTTGTGCCAGTGCTCAGTGCTACCCATGAGCTCTGAAGAGCTTTGGACCCAAGTCTGGAAGAGTTTTAGACCCAAGTGTCAAAATTGTCATCTCCGCAGAAATTTACAGGGGCACTGGGAATTTTTCCTTGTTCTGATAATTCTCATGGCTTGTAGCAGAACTGTTCACTGAGCCCTGCACTGCAAGGATAAGGTGTCCTGTGGCTTTGGGAGTACATAAAGTGTTTGGTCAGGGAGTTCCCTGTGTGGCAGGCAACATATAAGCCACAATGAAACCACCCTTCCACCATGTTTTGTTCCTCCTCAGTTATTTTTTACTGTCAGAATGAAATGTGGTGTCATAAAGTGGATCTAACACTGCGAATGAGGTTCAAACACCACACAATGATTTCTCTTGATTCATACATTACACTCTCATTAATGCAATCTGATGCAGCACTTGCATATGCTGGACAGGTTTGCTAAAGATGGATATTTACAGACCCTGCATTACTCCTCCTTTGCTGCTGCAATAAAATAAAATGCAATTACTTTAGCAGTCCCTGTATCCTGAAGAAGTCATTAAATGTTAACCAAAATAGTTTCTTTGCTGTCTTTAATACAGATCTGGAATAGGTTTGCTTAGGGAAGAATGCTGTTGTTTTTCTTCAGAGCTGTGGTTCTGCCTAAATAAAAGCACTAGATATGAGAATCCTTAAATTTGTGTACCAGACTCAGTATGAGATTTAAAGGATGGAACAGATGCCTCTTTTGATGGGAAGAAACAGCAAGTGCCTGGTCCTGAAACTGGGTGTTGCTGAACTCTAGGAAAGGGTTGTACATGAACATAGAGTTGAATTTTGCAGCTCAAACCTTCTTTATTCTGTACAGAGCTTCCTAACTAATCTGATGGTCGGCTTCTCAAAAATGTTCATCATTTGCTTTTGTATAGGCCTTCATTTGGAACTGTGAATGTGCAGTAAAGAGCTTGACTGAGTCTTTTGGGAAACCAAATGTAAGTCCTTTAATCTTATATTCCAAAGTTTGCCTTCCCATTCTCCTCTGAGCTGTTTGTCAGCTGCTCAAATGAAGTTTAAAGTCAGGGAGAGCTTTGTGGATGTGAATGAAAGGCCTGGGTTCTGAAACGCCTATGCAAGCTTAGAGCAGGGTTTAATCTGTCCATCAAGGACTCAGAATTTGACTTGCCTTATTTTTTTGGACGTTTTATGAAAAGAGCTGGTGTAATTTTTCCCTTCACAGCACCCTGTATGAGGAGAAACTCAACTCATAAATAAGAAGGGAGAAATGCCAGTGTATTAGTGCAAAATGAAACCTGAAGAGCCGTGTCTGTGCTTTGTGAAAGCAGCAGATGCCTTGCAAGCGTAGAGCCCAGTCTTGTACTTCTTTGGCATTCAACACCTGCCACTGTACTCTGGGAATGATTGTACTGCACTTTAAGATGCAGGAAACCTTTCAGACTGCCTCTGTGATAGCGCCAATCAAGTGATAAATGTTCCATGCTGAAAATACTGTAGGTGCTTCTCATTCACCTTGCTTGCAGGAAGCAGATGGGGTAGTTGGCGCGGGTCTCGCATCTCTCTTCTCATCAGCACCTTGTAGTTTTCAACAGCTGCCAAAATAATAAAAAGGTGAAAAGCCTGGTCAGAAAGAGTGAAATAGATAGGGTTGAGAGGCTGATAGAGGAGTCCTCTATATGACCATTAAATTAATTGATCAAAGTGGCCATAAAACAACAGTAGGAACAAGCCCTTCTAACTTACTCATGACCTGACCCATTGCTGTAAATTCTCTGCTTGCAGCTGCAGCACATGGCTGGACAGTTGTGTTGTTTCCACAGGTGCAGTCAGGCTGTTCTATTACCACACCAAACTGCCTGGCAGGGCCTCCAGCTTGATCACAGCAAGGCAAGCTGCAGTACCTGGAGTCTGCTTTATCAGGCAGCTGGAGAAGGGCTTATAAGCTAAAACCTTTGCAGTCAGTGAGGGAAATAGCAATTCTGAGCAAAGATCATTTACTTCATTCCTATTAACTTTGTCATCTTCAGTCCTGATGGTTTTTTAAATTCTGCATCTGTCACTTATTCCGGTATCTTCCTTTAATTAATGAGAAAGGACAAACAAACTTCCTGGTGGTTGCCTGCTTTCATTGATTGCACTGTACTTGCCAGGACTTGCAGGTGTGCTGCCCTTAGCCTGGGCTGAGAGGGAAACTCCCTATGCAGAAGGGGACTGTGGGCTCAGGTGAATCCCACCTGTGCCACTACTGCAGAAGGACAGAGCTGGAAACATGTTCAGCATGTGTATAACCTAATTTAAGGAAGTGTATTGAAGTAGTTTTTGAATATGGTCTGGTTTCTTTTCCTAGAGAGTTGCTGAGGAGGTATTATCTGAGACACTTCACTCCTAGAGTCAGAGTGTGGTTTCAGGAATGGGATTAAGTGACCCCCTGGGGCCTTCCTTCCCCTTTCTCCTTTCTCTTCTTCTCCTCCATCCCCTTTCCTCTCCCTTTTCCCTTTCCCCTCCCCTTCCTCTTCTCCTTCTCCTTCACTTCCCCTCCCTGTACAATTAATCATCAGTTTATTACTATGATGCATAGCAACTGTGCTCTGAAAAATGGAAAAAATTATGTGGCAAATACCAAAATTCCTGGGAAGTGCTAAAAAAAATTTAACAATTGAAACTACAAACCTAATATTAAATTTCTAAGGTTTATTCCTAAGATAAAAATTGTCTTTATAAACTATTTCCAAATGATGAGTTCTTCATCTATCACACTGAGCAGTGAAACCATTTGAGAGGCTTGGAATGTGAAAGGTAGAAAACACAAGCTCCTTTGGAGCAAAGTAATCCTGATGAACTGCTGCACTCATCCATCATGGATGGAGGAGGAAACTCATCCCATCATCCACTTTTTCAAATGGCCTAGAATAGATGCGTAAGCAGGTTCAAATTCTTCGCAAACCTCTGCAAAATTTGAGAAATAATTTGTGTTGAGGTTTCGTCTTTCATCCACCTGACTGACAGCTGATCACAGAAAAAATACAGCAACTTTTCACAGTCCAAGACCTGGATAGCCATGACAGTGAGAAGATCCATAAAGGAATTTTGCAATATATTAGTCATGTATTGGATTTATTTTGCAGCCTCATGAGAGGTTTTGCCCGAAGCACTGAGTTCAGTGGGTGATAAACTTCCAGCATTTTAATTGGAGCTGGATAAAACACACTTGGTGCAAGGCTCAGGATGCTGCTTCTGCTGAGATGTAGTTCTTCCACAAAGCTAAAGTTTGCATGTATTCTCTCTAGTATATAACTGGAAAGAACTCTATAATAAAGTTTTTTCTCTTCCTCCCACCCTTTTTGTATCTAAGTTTCTGTGTGCCAGCTAGTGTGGCAGGGACAAGAACATGCTGAGAAAAGATCTCAGCATGGTAAGCTTTGCATGTTGAGGTTTGTTTAACAGCTGGGATTGCCTTATGCTGTGAGTCATGGACATAAAGAGTGAAAAAAGGCTGCCCTTCCAGAACCCTGTGGAGTATAAGACTTGGAATATAATATCCCTTCTCTAGTAGTGTCAAAGTGATCCACTGGTCACAGGAGGGATTTGCTTGGGTACAGTACATAGACCAGTTCAGAGAATGGATTTTCTTTCTGTTTCACTCCTGTATTTGCATGGGCAGCACTGAGTGTTCCCCTTGCTGCCTGCTCAGAATGTTTCTAAGCCAGATACTTCTTTTGAACTTCAGTATTTTCACTCTGGAAACCACCTGGGGTCAGGATGTTGAAATCATTGACTGAACTAAAAAGTGTATACTTTTATAATGTTACATGCCTGAGAAAAAGCCAGTGAAATCCACTTGGCAGATCACACATCCAAGACTGAAACCTGCAGCTTCTTGATTCTTGTCAGCTTTTCCCAAAGTGTGGTGGTGCAAGAAGTATTTAGAGCATGAATCTAAAACCATGCAACCTAAAACAGCATGGCTACCACTTGAATGATGATGGCCATGAACTCATGCAGAGCTCATCTGATGCACTGCAAGCAGAGGAGTAGGTAAAACACAGGTAACATTCCTGAGAGTCCTGAATTTCCCTGGATTTGATTTTGAAATTGGGCTATGGGCACATCTATGAAAAGACTGATAAGAATGCAAGGTATAAAGTAGATACTGAAACTTTCTTCAGTGCATCCTACAAATGAGCTTAAAAAGAGACGTCCAAGTTGTCTTAAGCAAGAATTCCCAGTGGCCCTGCTCAGCGTGACTCCTGCATAGCCACATTAACTTGGTGGAGTGCTCTGGATCCCTGTGGCATTCTCACACCTGCCCACGTTATATTGTCTTCTATAAAAAGGGAAAAAAGGGGAATGTTTTGAGGATGCCTTTTAAATGTCTCAGAGGATTTAGTGATAAAGACTTGCTAAACTTCAGAAGGGTGTTATTTCAGCACTGGTCTAAGCTGATCTGAGACCATAGTGCTCCTAAAAAGGAAGTCTTGCTCTTGGTTTTTGTAAAATAACATTGGGGGTTCCTAGATCTTCCCTGTGTTGGAAGACTCTGCTGGACTCATGTTGTGGGTAGATGTGCTACTGTATTTTGACAATTCTGCCTTTCCTGGGACTCTTTATTTGGAGATATATTCCACTTGTTTCCCTGACAATCAGGTTTTTAGTGATGCCTAACTGTACAAATGAAAAGAGTGGTGTTGTGGAAACAGAAACAGAGACCTGAAAAAAACTCCATCCTAATCTTTGCTCAAAATCTAAGTACTGTAGTCCATCTTTTCTGCAGTAGCCTTTGCTAGTGAAGATTATCCAGCATCTAGAGGATCTCTGCTGGGGCAGGAGAGATCAAAAAATCCCCCAAAATAGCAGAAAACAAATCTATCAATACACTTCTTAGAGGAGGAGAACAAAATTAGAATGTCCTTTCGAATCCAACTAGACTTTCACTTAAACAGAAAAACTTTTCCCACATAAAGAACCTTCAGGGAGTTAGTTAAAATCTGCTAAGATAAAATATATACTGCATCTCACTCTCCTCAAAAAGCCTTATTATGTTCATTCCCATTAACTCTCTCCTCAGGGTATTTTGTATGTCTGCAGAACATATTATGGCCATTTGGTTCTGAATGGTTTTGCAGGACTGTCACCGAATTTAAGTCAGAAAATGTCCAAAACTGTGAACAACATTTCAAAAATTATAACAAGACTGTTTCAGTAATATATAAATCAGCAGATAGAAATGTCCCACTAATTCCCTGTCAGGCCAGGCGCAGTCAGAGCTTGAAGGAAAAGGTAAGCCATATTTTATTTGATGTATTGTGATAGAGCCCTATCCAAGTGAAGCTCTGCCAACATTTTCACTTTAATTTTGCATTGCAGAACCCTTCTGAAGGTTGCCTCACTGCTGTTCAGTCATTAATTTCTTTCCAATAGCAGCCCTTTCACCCTCAAAGAGAGAGTTGGAAAACTGGCACTGACTCTGCTCTGCGCATCATTTTCATGTTATGTAGCCTTGAAAATCTGTGTGGCTTCTCTGTGTATGTCCAGCTTCCTCACAGGTGAAAACTATTCATATCCCTGAGGAAGGAGAATGGGTGATTCTTCTACCAAGAAAGTTCTAGAGGGTGAGGTAAAGCTTCTTCATGCATACCTGCAGTGAAAGAGTTAAAAGGCTTCATGCTTATTGACTCCGATGGCTTTTATATCTAAGTAGAAATCCTTTCATTTTGAAGTCCGGTTCTCTCGCAAAGCTGAACATTTTATCCATGAATTTCCTACTGGACAAAGGAATGGTGAGCTCCTGTTTCTCAGGAAAATGAGCTGCTGGATTCATTATCGTCAGCTCTGTACAAAACGGTTTGCCAGGCATTTCAGGCATGAGGTAAAGTCCCTCCTGGGCCTGTGCTGCAGCCCTCACAGTGGGGGAAGATGAGCTTTTGAAAACAATTCAATTTTTATTCATTAATGTGTATAAAAATGGGACATTTGATCCATCCCAAAGCAAACAGCCTGAGTGTACTGTGTCACCCAGCAAGAGTTCAGGACAAAAGGGCAGAGATGCAAGACAGCAGAGCCACACAGCTTCAGAGCAAGGGTTACCTGCTCCAGCATCCTCTGCCAACAGCACCCACTGGCAGATGGTTGAAGGACAGGAATATGTAAGATTTTCTGCTGACTTTTTTATTTTTCACATCTTTTTTCTCTTCAGTTCATCTCTCAAGTAAGTGTCTGGTCTTTTCTTGGACTCTTCTAAACTATTTGCAACAATAGCCTTCCTTGGCAAGGCTTTCCGCATGCTGACCGCCTGTTGCATGAAGAACCATCTCCTTTACCTCACCTGGAGCCTGGCCTCCTCCTCTTTTCATTTTATGGCCTTAAAATTTGTATTAGCAGAGATGGTGGGTAATTGATGCCTGTCTGGCTGATCCTTGCCACTTTTGATTAGTGGATCAGTGTCGTACTTCCACTAAAATAACCCCTTTCCAAACCAAAGGGAACACAGGAAAATCCTTCTATGTATGGAAGCTGTTCTGTAGCTGTGGTCACTGTAGTTGCCTTTCTCTGAATGTTTTTGGTTGTAATACAGCCTTTCTCAGATGAGGGAACAAGAACTACAGGCTATATTGAAGATGTGGAAGAGACATAGATTTATACAATCACATAATTAGGTTTTCTGTGTTGTTCATTTGTTCTTGATAATATGTATTTTATTTTCCTCTATTTTATTTTTGCTATTTCAACTCCTGTTGAGTTGATGTTTTACTGGAACTAGCATTAGGATGTGCTAAAATATTGTTCCTGGATGATAGTTGTCAGGTTTGAGTCCATCATTTCCTATGTGAGGTTAAGATTGGCTTTTTTTGCCTGTGCATTATTACCTAAACTGTCATTCTTTCTCATATTGTCCTGTCGCCAAATCTTGCATGGCCCCTTAGCAATTCTGCCCAGGCTGCCCTCATTCTTACTGTCTTGGATAATTTTTTTATCAGCAGAAAACTTTCTCACCTTTTGCCATTTATTGATGAGTGAATTGACTCTCAACACAGTTCCCTGAGGAAATCAGCTGATGATCTCTCTCCATTGTGAATGCTTACCCTTTGGTTTTTGTCTTTTAACCAGCTATTTTCCTTTGAAAGGACTTTCTCTTACTCCATAACCATGCAACATTTGCATAGCTATGATTAAAAAGAGAAAAATCAGAGTAAATCATCATCAGAAGCAAAATTTCTGCAGATCAAAAAACTCCAAGCAGAGCCAAGCTGAGCCCAAACAATAAATGCAGTCGCACAGCAGTTGTAATCAATGTCCTCCTAACAGAATAATTTAAATTCACACAGCCTGATCTCAAGATGTGATTTGTCATCCAGTACTCCACACAGGGCATCCACTGGGCCATGGAATAAACTGCCAGGCATCTGCAAAGGTGCACAAATGCCTAGTTGCAAAGAAGAAAAGTGTGTGGGGTTTGCTGAGCGGTTTTGGGGGAGGGAAGTTTGTATAGTTTGGTTTTTTGTTGTATTTTGTTTTTGTTTGGTGTTCTTTCTTTGTTTGGGGTTTTTTGTTTGTTTGTTTGGGTTTTTGGTGGGTTTTTGTTTGTTTGTTTTTTTGGGTGGTTTGTTTATTCATTTGTTTTGGTTTTTTGGTTTTTTGCTTTTTTTGTTTGTATGTTTTTTTTTGTTTGGGATTTTTTTTTTGTGTGTGTGTGGGGGTTGTTGTTTTTTCATTTCCCAAAACCATCTCTCTGCTTCAGATCTCTCAGTACCATCCTAAAGGAAAATGCCAAAGTCTGATCCTGATTCTGAAACACGAAAATTCTGCTGCCTCCTTTTTGTAGCTCAGGGGGTATTTCTTAATTGCCTTCTGTCTCTTCTAGCAACCTGTCCCCTCCCTACATCCTGTCTTCTGTACCTGTTCCAGCAACCTTTTTTTCCATCCTGATCAGGGAGACTTATTAATCCAGGTGTTTCAGTCATCCACACAGTGTCACCAACAGAGTTTTAATTAATTTAATAAGAAGTTTAGTAATTTAATTTTGCATTGGTTCTGGCTCTAAGCCTTAGAAACTAGTAGGCAGCTAAGATCTAGTGGGGTTTCTATAATGAAGGAGATAAAAGCTGGACAGACTTCCAGTTTTCTCAACCATAAAAGTTATGTTCTACTGTCCAGGAAAAAATGGTTTGTGTTGAATTCCTGCAAAAGTGTTGGAATAGCTGCAAATCCTATAGAAATCATCAAGTAGAAAGATGCTGAAGAAAATGTAAAATAAGGAGCTGTGTTAAATATGCCGATGTTGTAATAAAAGCATAAAGCAGAGTGGTGGGGTAAACTGGAGTAGTGGCCAGCAGTCTGCAGTGAAGGGCTGGGGAGGGACTGGGGGAGCTTTTCACACCCGTGATGTGGAAGAAGAGTGTGATTCCTGTGCATAGACCTTTAGAGTAACTATGCCTAGACCATACATTGCTTGGAGTTTGTTGGTTGCCCAAGTAAATGTGGAGATTTGAGCCTGACAAGGTATGTTTTCCAAGCCTTTAGCAGATGGTAAGCCAAGGCTATTCCCTCCCTGTTTAACTGCTTCCCAGTAAAACTCAGTCTGGCTCGTATTTAGCAGAGCAGTGCTGTGTTCTTGCAGGTCTGTTGCTCAGGAGTTGAGGTGGGTAGAGCAGAAGATGGACGTGTGCCCTGGTTTTGGATGGATTAGTGAGACATGGATGTGGCAGAGCTGGAAGTGGCAGCCAGGCTGCCTCACTCATGCCTCACCTACAGTCAGGCTGGCTGTGGGCACCAAGCTCTCTCCATTTGGGTAGAGCCCTGTAAATCTGCAACCAGCTGGAGTTTGCTGGTGGGACAGATTTCTGCCCTGCTTGCTCAGTCCCTATCCTGATCCACACCCTCAGGCTAAAAGCATGAGCACCAGGCAGCATTTCTTGTCCAGATGGAGCTACAAATAATAGCTGTGTCAGTCCACAGGCGCTTTCAGCTGTTTATTTTGCTGGGGGAA
Source organism: Gymnorhina tibicen (assembly GCA_013399875.1). Lineage (NCBI taxonomy): Eukaryota > Metazoa > Chordata > Aves > Passeriformes > Artamidae > Gymnorhina > Gymnorhina tibicen. The sequence continues at coordinate 337,021 of VXAZ01001311.1, forward strand.
GCACTGGAGTCTCAAAAGTGTTGACTCTTACAAGAGGAAGTACTGGGCATGCCCATATGAATAAGTGATCTGTAATTGTGTGTAAGTGCTTCTACTGGTTTCAAGCATATTTTTGCAGGTGCCCCATCTGGGGAAAAAAATGGCTACGAATGAGACCCTAAATCATGCTAAATATTGCAGACAGCATATCTGTATGAAGTATTTAAGGATTAAAAAAAAAAATCCCGGATTCTGAATTTACAAAACACCATTTCCTCCATCTGCACTCAGTGCTCATCATTTTGTTACACAACCACTTCATTCCTTCACTGCTAATAGCTCCCTTTGAATACTGAATTGCCTCATTAGGGTCTCTTATCCCATGAATTAAATTCTTCCTCTGAGTCAGATAGGCAGTCCTTTAATTTTCCCATTGATTTTTCGTTAAATATATCAGTCTGCTTCTAAGTAATCAATAAAGCAGTGTGGAAAGACTTCTGATCTTTGAAATAGTGTGGAGTAGGTAGATCCTTTTGTTATAATGCCTTCCTTTCATGAAATCTTGTGTTTAGTGGAAGTTCTTTGCACTGGTTTAAGTGAAAGCTGTTTGCTTTCATCCAAAGACTTCTTCCTTTCTCTGCAAGAGGGAATGGCAGTTCCAAACCCCTGATTCTGATTGCAGTATGTCTTGGCAGAGTCACATCTAATGAGGGGGGGGGTCACACTTGTGTCAAACAGCTGGTTGAGTTGGCAAGGAGTTGAATTGGTTTGCTGAATGAGTGTCAGTCAGCGGAGAAGTTAGAAAGAAAGCTCTGCCTCGTACTTTGACGTGCTAGAGCTCCTGAGCTGTTAATAGGAGCTAAATAACCCCTGTTATGATGATATTGTCAGCTGTAAATTCATCTCCCTAACTGATCTGTTGAGCAGACTTCATGTTTCTAAATATGGGTGTAAGTTGCTTCCTTCTGCCTCACTGTTCAACAGTTTAAGTAATTGAATACAGCTGTTTTATTGCTCCCTTAATGAGTGAGTGGAAACCATGGATGAATTTCTCAGCTTATGATCTCCCTGTTAAGTGCAATGTCTTTCGGGACCTGAAAGTCTGGATTTGGTAATGAAATAGTTATACCTTGTTGGTTAAGCTCCTGCCAAAGGTGGGCCAGAAGACTCTCTGATTTACTGCTCATGGCTTTAAGGAGAGGTGAAGGGGCTCAGGTTATGGGTATGGCAGAAAACTGTTGCGGGAAAAGCTCAGGCCATCTTCAGTCCTATGTGTTATGGCAGAGAAGAGCTGGCACTTTGCTCCAGTTTTAATTATTGGATGTGTTTCTGATATGTTTTATGATGCTACATAAGTTACTTAACCATCTATGCTAAAGCTGTCTCTAAAGACAGAGATGTCGTAAGATGCCCAGTCATTAACTAGAGTTTCAAGCAGAGCTTGTAGTATCACTGAAGAAATGTGTCAGGGTATCGTTGACCAGTCTTTGCTGTGATGTAACTACAGCTGCCTGACCCAAGTACCTGTTACCATTCGGTATTTAAGCTTGGGGGAACAATTAGCAGCCTTACTAGCCTTAGATCTGATGATGGGCAACCCAACAGGGCCACAAGGCTTCGGTCAGGAGACTGGTGCAGCTCCTTGGAGTGGCATTCTCTGTCCTTAATAAAAAGCCCTTCCACAAGAGCATTTAGCTTTTCCAGACCCAGGATTGATACTTCATGTATGAGTCAACAGCTGTTGAGCTGAACTTGAAGCACTCCAGCCTGTGCCAGCAAGCTGGCAGTAACATCATCTCCCAAAGGCAATGGAAGCAAAACAGCAGTGAGTCAGAGGCCTGGCAAAAGGGAGGTGTTGCTGCCCAAAATCAGAGGCCCAAAGTTACCATGTGCAGAAGTGTTTTTTGCTGAGAACACTGCAGGCACTTACAAGTACATATGGCCTCAGCGTGCTGGACATGTGAAACACCCCATAATTAAAGTCAAGTGGATTCTTATGGCTGTTATCCAGCACGAAAGAAAACCTTGGAGCCGGCTTCCCAGCTGACATAAAACAAATCTGGATGGGGTTATTGAAAGAAATGTGCATTGGATTTGGGGAATTAAATCCTGTCTTTGTGGGTGGCCATGTGGAAGCCAACCTGCTTCTTGCTTTTCAGGCTTTGAGTAATGACCTCCACTTGCTGGGAATGGGGCAGCAACACTGGAGTCAATTGAGCTACGCCAGTTTACACCTGATGGGGATCAGGAGGGTGGTGACTGGTATATTTACTGCCTGCCTGGCAGGCATGAGAAGGGAGATTTATTCCATTTACAGACATGTAGAATATGATTTCTATGAGTGTATAAGCATGATAACTTTATCCTGTGTGCCAAAGCATGGTGGGCAGTGCCAAGGAGTGCTGCAGAAGCAGAGCTGGGAGGTTGGTGTAGTGTTGCTTGGGGAATGGAGGGCATGGAGGGAAGAGAGAAAGGAATAGGAGCTATTTTCAAGGCAAGGAGTGAAGACTAACCTAAAGGAGAGGAAATACAGAGCAACAAGGTGAAAAGAATGAGGGTAAAGAAACAGATGAGACTGAGGTTAGGTCAAGTTGGTTGGGGCTTTGAGTAACATTTGTTGCTTGTAGTAGAAGGTGCCCCTGCCCTTGGCAGGGGATTTGTAACTAGATGATTTTTAAGGTCCCTTCCAACCCAAACCATTCTATGGTTCTTTGAGATGAGACTGGTTTGATGCTCGTGACTTTGCCGTAGTCACTAATCCTGTTATTGCCCCTTCCTGCCATAAGCATGCCTTGTCTCAACATGTCTGGGGTGGACAGAAAGGGATGGAGTGGCTTCCTGAACTTGTGCATGAATTCTTCTGTGTTAACTTGTTTCTACAGTGAAGTAGAGCAAATCAAGAAAAGGCCTTCAAATCCAGCTGACCTCAGCATGGTTGTTTGGATGTCCTCTGAGGGGACAGCAGAGCAGCACTGGCATCCACACATCTCATGCAGAGGGGTTAGTTCTAAGCTTGTCCATCAGTCCTATACATGAGAGGTTTTTTTCTTGCAGCTATGTCTAGGGTGCTTCAGGGATGCCAGAAATGTAAGATGGTCCAGTGAACAAAGTACTTAAAAGACCCACTAGTCTTAAAAGTTATTGAGCTGCTAGGCATGGATAGGTAGTGAGCACACATCTATTTTGCCTTTTTTAAGCTTTACAATCCCTAGGCTGTGTTTATGTGACTGTCTTCTTGGATGCTTTGCATTAGCCTGATGGGTGTTTTACTGTGCAGTGCCTCTGCTATTCCCCAAAATTCAGTATCTTTGGGAAACCTTCCCTGTAACCTTGGCTCCAGCTTGATGTGGCCAAGCAAAAGTGGGGAAGCTTGTAAAAGGAACCTGGCTTCAGCAGAGAATCCTTCTGGAGCCTGTGAGCAGGTTTAAGTGTGAAGGTATTTCAGTGTGGTTGCAAACATGCAGAATGGACCTGGTCCATTTTAGTTATACTGTAACAAACGGCTGTGGCTTAAAAGTCACCCCCTCTCATGGTGGCCTGCTGAGTTGCGAGGCAATTGCAGTTACCTACACAATGTGCAGATAAACTTGCTCCTGTGACTGTAAACCATGACTCTTGGGGACTGAGCATTTCTGCAAGCTGTGAAAATGGCTTGGTCAGTTAGGGATTTTTTTGCAGTTCGTTTTCGTGAACAGTAGCTGACATAAGGAAATAGTATTCACTTGTAGTTCAGAAAATCTAAATCTGGTAGGAAAGTTTGGAAAGGTTGTTCTATCTGCTGTACCTAAGTCTGGGATCACTAAACAAAACAGACTTCCCTCCTTCCAGATATCATAAGGCTGCCCCTTGTAAACACTGTTGTAGCAGGATGACCCAGCTCCTTCTGGAGGTCTGCAGAGCTGGATTTATTGTATGCTCTCTGTTTGCTGCAGCAGCACTTAAAATCTTTAGGGCTTATGTCAGCTTTGTGTTCATGTTGTGTCCCTTGAATCCTGAGTGAACATTTAGATGATTAGTACTAAAAAAAAGTTGCTCCAGTGAGAAAACAGCGAAGTCACCATTGCATAAATAAATAGATCTCTTCTCTTGTGTTTCATATTGGTCTTTGGCTTGCACTCATCGCTGTGGTGTCTGAGTGCCTGGCAGTAGAACGTTAAATTGTGTGGGAGTAACATATCAGGTGATCAGTGGCTTGGCTTCCTCTTCTTCCTCATGCATATGAAAAGGAGCACTTAGAATTTGTTATGTTTATCTTCAAGCATTGTATGTTTATCTTCAAGCAGCAGTTTTGGTTTTGCATTTGGCAGAGAAAGTGGTGACATTTGCAGTTGTGTGGGTCATTTCTTAGGACCTCTGGTGTGAAACTTGTCCCTGGTTGAATGAAGCTGACAAAACCCCCTAAGCTACTGGCCTAGCTGGCTTTAGCCTTCTGTATATCCCATTAGCTCCCATAGTTTGGATGACCTGAATAGGGAGGCAAAGCCTCCAACCCCCCCATTCCCCTTCTTATTATCCCCTGTGGACATATTGAAGGGAAATGCTATTAAAAAGCATCTCTGGAAGACTTTCCACACCTTTTCTTCTTCCTGCAAGCTTGGCCACGAGAGGGATGCAGCCAACTCAGCTTTCACCATGCCCTTGCTCAGAACTGTGCTTGCCAAGGAAGGACCCCACAGGATTTGACTGTTATGGAGTAGACGCATTACTAGGAAAAAAGAGACAGGTTTTACGGGAGTGAGGCTGTATCTTAACTACTGCTCAGTCACTTGGGAAGTCTGTAAAAGCTTTCTGAAACTACCAGGCTCCTCCCAAAGCACCACTTGATCTAGTGTATTTTCAGATTCAAAGCTGAGTCTATAAAACTTATCCCTGTACAAAGACCACCCAACACCAACAGGGTGTGTGGAGAAATTTTTGTTTACAGTTTAGTGCAAGGGTCAGATAGCTTTGCTATGGTTCAGGTTATCCACCCAGAGCAAGCATGCTTTTTTCCTAAGCATGGGATATATGAGTCATTTCTATTACCCAGACCTCTAGACATAACATAAAATAGATGGCATGAAATAGCATTAAAGATATTAAAGATGGGAGGAAATTAAGTGTTTTCTCCCTTGCATTCTTCAGCTATAGAGTAATGGATTTCTAGTGCAAGCTCAGCTACTAATGCACACATAAGAAGTGAGGGCAAACAGTAGAAACCTCAGACTTTGTCCTGTAAGATACAGAAAACCCAGTCAAGCAAAAAGCAACACAGAAGTGCTTTCGCAATATAAATTTGGTGATTAATTTCCTAGCAGGGAATTAGCTTTTATCTACTTTTTAAAAATGTTAGTAAACTGGATTTATCTTAAGCTGCTTAGAATTTGTGACCCTTCCAATATCTGGCATATTGCAGGATTTTCTCTCTTTGTTTGAGAATGACCCATAAGACCCTAAATCTGTATTCTTCCTTTTTCATATTTAAAAAAATAAATTCCTGCTCATCTTCTGCATTCCCAGCTCAGCTCTGTGCTATCATCCATCTCTGTTCAGATTCTGCGGAACGGCTAGGGGATTATGAATAACAGACCTCCCACCCACCTAAACCAGAAAGAAATTAATTTTATCTCCCTTTTTCGAAAGGTGTGAATTCTGAACATTGGATTCCCTCAGAACCAGGATTAAATTATTTGAAGGAGTGCCTCTCCTCATTAGAGACTGCTTGTAAATATACTGTCTCCCTTGAATGCTTGGGAACACTTGCATTTGGATTCCTTTTTTAGGACTTTTTCCACTTAGTAATTAATACTCATATAACACTTGTGACTGAAAGCACAATGCAAGGGGATAAAAATGGGCAGTCTGCCCTGTTTAAAGGAGATAAATCTACTGTACTGATGGACCTGCTCCCTGAAATTCTTTAGTGCAGAGGAGGTTAAAAGTTATGTGTCAAATATAATACTCTTGGTCTGTTGCATTCAGTGACTACAGCCAGTCTTTTAACTATTATAGAATTTAAGGCTAAGTATTTTTAGCAGTCTTTATTGATGCCTTTCTTAAACTTCTCTTTCAGAGGTTTTGTGATCATAAAGAAAGATGGAATGAGTGTCTGTCTGACTAGTGTATCAAAATTCTCGTATGATCATGCACATGCATGCATTTAGGGCCAGTTCATCATTTCCAGTAACTAAAGGTTGCCTGACTTTCATGATTACTCTGGAAGTCAGAACAACTTCCCATTTGTTGGCTGGGGAAAATGAATATATTTCATTTGAGCTGGATTGAGTCTTGGCATGTGATTTATCATTGCCCAAATATTTTCTCACAATTTTTAAATCTGTGAAGTCATATCAATAACATAAATTAAAAGCTTCAAGTAACGTCTCAAATACGTGGTTATTATTTTATGTTTACAGGAAATGCAAAAGGAAGAAATGTGAAATAATAGAAATGGAAAACCCAGTTACTTGACTTACCCTCAGCAACAAAGAAAGTTTCCTTTCTTTGACTAGATAGATGTAAACCCAGTCCATAATCCAGCTTCTTGAAATACTCAGTAATTTCGTTTATTTTGCTCTCTGGAAGTACACACCATTTATGTAGCTCATTATGTATGTCAAAGAGACTGGGAAAGAGTTGAGACTGAGTAATCCATGCCAGCCCTCATTTCCCCATCAGGAAATGAGTTGGGGCAGAGCTGGCACTGGAACATGTGGGATGTCTGTATTATCTGAAGTGGAGCACTCTTGGTTGTTCCTGTCTTGAAAAAAACCAGGCTCCTAAAGGGCAACTGCGTTTTTTCAGTATTTTCTTCTGGGCATCCCAGTATCTTTGTGTGTGTTGGCAGCAGGAGACTCTGAATGTCTCTTTTGGAAACCTCTGGCAGAATTCTCCGTTTTCCTTGCAGGTGACTGAGCTCAGGACCAGCATGGGGTCTTGGTCTCCTTGGCTGGGTGTGACTGAAGCGTTGTGAGCTATAAGCCTCTAGAAGGTTAAGGAGGCAACTCTACTCTTCCCTACTCACTCCTCTGGCCAAGGAGCACAGATGCCAGCACTGCTGCAGCCAGGTGTGATTCCTGAGGGAGTTGCAGTTAGCAGGGGAACACAATATCAGGACAGCACAAAAGGGAAGACAGGTAGAAAGATGACTGTGAGATACACCTTTTTCTGATTGAATGGGGGAAGTTGTTCTGAGTGAGGAGGAAATGAACTTAGTCTGCAATCTCTGCTGGCAACTGTGACCAGTCTGTAGCAGCTGCTTTCCAGCCTTGTAGTACCACAAACCAGCTCTCAGGAGATCCATACCATGGTGTGGAGTCAAACTTTGCCCCAATGTATCTAAAGCTGTCGAGGCAGCGTGGATTCAGGACTGAACATGGGACAGAAACCAGGGAATCCCAGGTCCATCCAACTTGATCCCCTACTTGGCTGTATGTGCTGTTCTCATTTATCCTCAGGTGACCAGAAGGTTCTGGCCACTATGCTTTTTCTGGCAGACCCTTTTACTGCTAGGAACAAGAAAGAAACCATTTATTGCACAAGTAAAGAGCAATTTGGCCATGTATATACCAAATTATTTTGCTCTGCCTCAAAGGATAATCAGACTTGTGTTTTAAAGGAGGAGACTGGTGGAAGGGGTTTCTCTGCACAGGCTGTCGGCAGTCCCTACCAGGCCAGCACTATCTGCAGTCTCTTCCACTTCCAGCCCTTTCCTCTGCTTTGCATAATGCATGGCATTGTCAGGAATAGTTTCCTGATGTTGTATCGTACTAAGGAAGAGACTGTCTTCTCCTATACTTAACCTTGGTGATTTTTAACCCAGCCATTAGTCCTCACAAATGATATTGTTTTCCCCCTTGGCATGAAGCAGGAAGGCCTGTTGAAAACCACAGCATCCGTTGTAAGGATGGACATATCCATCACTTAAGCCTGGGGCTCAGCTGTGAACACAAGAAGGACTTCAGAAGCCAAAATATATTTGGTCAAACTTTTTTTGTGTAATGGTTTCCTCAGAACTCCAAGTTGTAGTCAAACATTTCATTAAAATGCTCTGGGAATGCACAAGAAAGCTCTTGACTGTAATGTTTGCCTAGGGAGTTTTGTTTGAGCCTTCAGCCTAGATTGTCCTTAAAGCCTATTGTACTGCATGAAAGGTAGCGGAGTACCTCAAGGGAGAGTCACAGGCAACTCAGATTCATGCCAGTGAGTTCCTGTACCTCCTGCCTGGAGCCTTCCAGCAGCCACAAACTGAGCTGGATAATACCCTCATTACTCCGTCTCCTCTTCCGCGTGCCTGCTGCAGCCAGCAGGAGCTACTTGCCCTTGTGTTGGTTATAGTGGCATTTCTGCCACAGAAGCAGAGGATGTGTCTTGATGATTTTGTTAAGAAAAGGGATGCACTGATGTAATTCTCATTGTTATTTCAGTTTAGGCAGAGCCCCCTCTTACCAGTCTTTCCAAGTGCCAGTTATACCAGTAACACCAGTCTGTCTAACAGTCCATCCATCAGTCTTCCCTCCTCTGTGGCACCCATCTTCTGTGATACTCCAGAAAGATAAAGGGACTTGTTCTAGCCCGTGCTCTCACCAGGGCAGCAACATTTTATCCTCAGCTTCCCCTGTACCTTGTTTGGTGCAGATACCTGCTGCTTTTAGCACTGACAGGAGGGAACAGTCGCAAAGCCAGAGCTCAGATGCAAGAGTAGGTTTTGCATGCTCCAGCTTTTAGTCTGGCAGCACAAAGCGATTCACAAAGATGTGGTGGTTCAGCTTTCTGTGACTTTATTAATTTGTTTATTAGTAGCCAGCTCTGGGCGAAGCATTTAGTGTAAATTGATTAAATAACAGGATGCTGTTCTCTGGTTATCTCAGTCACATGACAGGCTGGCTATTTTCAAGTAACTTGTTCTTTCCCCTTAACAAGCAGAATAATTCAAATGAATTGCTTCCAGAAACAAGAGGAACTGTAGGGTCCCCAATTATTCATGCTGCCCTTCCATCTGAGCATTGCTGCAGTGGGCATGCAGTTGTTCTAAACATAGGATATGTTTTCTTTCGGGACCATTTTATCCTTGGCAATTTGTCAATCACCTGGAACTAAAACTCTGTTCCACTTTCCATTATTTTTCTAATCATAATGTCTTTTCTAGATCCATAATTGTTCTTCATGGGTTATAAAGCCAGCATAATTTGCTATATTGAAAAACACTGATACTGATTTATGTGCTTTCAGTTATGCAGTATGCATTTCATTTTGGTCCACTCTGGGGGTAGAAACCTCTCCAACATGAGCACATGCTGTGCACAGGACCTCTGTTCTTTTCTCTTCCTACTGCTATGGAGATAAGTACGTTTGCTTTCAGAAATGTTTCCGAAGCTTTGTATTTTCTTGACACTCTGCCCTCCACAGTCACTTCATTGCCTTGTGGCATGCTGGGGCTAATTTCATGGCTTGTTCTGTGGTTGTGGAATATCTGCTGTTTCCCAGGATGTCTTTAAAACAAGCTGCAAAACCAGCCTGGTGCTTAGCACACCCCACAGTTTGCTTCCCTGCTTTGGCTGGTTTTAGTAGTCTTTGAAACCCATTAATGTGCACGTCCCTCTCATCAGCCCTATTTATGCTGTGTCTGCATACCTCATAATCAACGTTAAATGCAATTTTAATTCCACATTTTTGTGAAATTACTGCTCTTACTTGGAGATGATGGTACAAACCCTGCTTGTGTGGCTGCTCTTCTTTGCCATTTCATATAACCCAGTTTCTACCTGCCACCTGATCATGCTAATTTAGTTGTGGCTGTGGCACTGTGGCATTAAAGGAATCTTGTAATGCATGTCAAGATTTAAAATCCCTGTAAAACAATGGAGAAATGTTGTTTCCTGTCCTTACATGTTACTTACTGCCTAATACAATTTTTTATGGGCATGAGCATTTGCTAAGTTTTAGTCTCGGTGGAATATAACAGGTCTGTTCAGTGTGGCTTTGGAAAACATGCTCGTGTCCTGCTTCTTTCCTGGCAACATTCCTCCTTCTCCACAATGTAGTGCTTATCTCCCACGGGAAGCAGATAGCAGAAAAACCTTTTTCTTTTTGAAAGCACCATTTCCTTCTCCTTCCAGGTTCTCGAAACATGGCAGTCCATAAGCCTGCTCCACTTAAGAGCACGTTACTGGTTTTGGGTTACTGTTAAACACAGCAAAGCTCTCTAAGGCAGGCTTTTTCCCTGTAGTTGTGCTCCTCTAGGTCATGGAAGCTGGATCCAGCCCTTGAGGAACCTGGTGACTCCTGCCATAGTGATCTCTACCATGTAGATCTGAGTGCATCCTGAACAGCCCAGAAGTGAATTGGAAGCTGTGGACATGAGACCCCTGAAAATCCTCTTTCTGCTTTTTTCCCTTTTAAAGCGTGTCTGGGCTAGGAGATAAAAGTGTTTCTCAGCTGTCAAGGCCTCCTGCTTCATATTTCTATCTATGAAGACTGTGCTGGTCTCTCATTGAATCTTTGCTAGTGAACAAGGTGCTGTTTGTGTTACCATCTGGGCCTTGGTTTAAGGTACGTGCTAAGCTCTGTGTCCTATCTGTATACTCAGATGAGGGGAAGGTTCATGTGCACACTTTTAAGTCGATGTCTTTCTGTTATTACCAGCTGTCTCCCATTTCTTGCATCAGAATAGGAAGAGGCATGAATTATTTAACTGAAAATGTTTCTGGATCCCTTGCTTGCGTGAGATTATTGATGTTACGACCCCTCGGGGAGGGAAAGCTGCATAGTAGTGGCTGATAAATGGAAAGTATTTCTCTTTCATTCTCCCCTGTCACTTTCTCCCTTTTCCATTCTCCACTAATGCGTACAGACAGTTTTCTGAAGCATTCACTGTTACCTGTGTTGACATCTAGAGGCACTGCCTAAGTTCCTGTACTTCTTGTGCCAGGTACACATTGGGAGTCTAAAGCACTGAACAGGACACACACATAGACAGAGACATGATGGTCCCAGAAAAAAGGAAGCACTATTATGGTTTTATAAATAAAACACTGCAATAGCGGGGGCATTTTACAATGGGTTATCCTAGTTAATTGCTGCTGTGATCAATCATTTATCTGCTTGTCTGATGGCAATTAGGAAAATGTGGGATGTACAGTAAGCTAAGAATTGTGCTTCGGAAGCTGTGGAGATACCAGAGAAAACAGAGGTTACATGTGAGCTTTTCTCATACAATTTTCCAAAGGCTGTAATACAATTCCTAGTTCTAGCTCCAAACTCCAGAAACGTGATGCTCCTGGCAAAAGGTCAATTTTCTGCTTACAATTAAGCGTTCCTCTCTAGTAATGGGGCTGATCTGAGGTTGTGAACTGCAGGATCTCTCATCTGAAATTCTAAGGAAGGGGGGATCAGGCGTTCTGCTTGCGGTGCTCTCTTAGCCAGACTAAAGAATCAAAATACCAGCTTTGGAACTACTTTTGTTACTATTCTCCTTGGTTTTGGTTATGTTTCTTTCTAGACTTGAAAGGTTTTTAAATTGGGATGCTGGCAGATATCCTTAGGAAATTTCAGTGGTATCTAAAGTATGCTTGAATCTCTTTCTTATTCCTTTTATTTGTGAGGGCTAGGGATACTATCCAGGCTGGAAGTATTTTGAAATATTCCAAGTCTGAGATGAAACAGTTCTGGTGCTTTTATTGAGATTTTTCTGGGCCAAACCCCTTTAAGATGAAAAAAAGGGATCCTATAAGAAGAGTTTTGTATTTTTCCTAACATTTCAGTGCTTCTCCTCCAGTACCACACAGCACCTAGAAATTCAAATTTTCCTTAAAAATGGACAATGGAACAAAGCTAATGACCTCATGTAGGAAGTTCATTACAGCGAGGATGAAATATACAGCAAGGATGAGCAGCATATTGTGGTGCTGATTCCAAAGGGCTCCTGGTTTTTCAAATGTTTTCTCCGGGTGTTTGTCCTGATTACACAGCTCAGGATTTCAGCTGGAGGTCCAAATTCTGTGCTTCTAACCACCATGTGTGTAAGGGCTGGAGAGCGAGTTACAGGCAAGCAAAGGAATCTCTGTTTGGATTTCTTCATTTTATTGCCTGTGCTGATGAGAAACCAGTGCTCCTCACATCCTGTTGGCTGCAAATGCCAGTGGGAACCCAGACCACCAGCAGCTCTTCATGCTTTGCAACGCATTCCCTAAAAGCCTTCCAAAAACCCTGCAAGAGCAGTGCTGATGGTTTCCTTTCCCCCCCAAAGCCCAGGATTCACCTCCAGAGGGTGCTGCAAACTTGCTGTGGTCACCAGCCCGCGGCGTGCAGGAGGGAGCTGTTCAGTGGGCATTTCACTGCGGTTAGGGGACATCAAAATATGTAAGTAATATTTTGACTGTCACTTTGATTGCACAGCACGTAGTGTTAGATATAGCTTGTATGCACTTTGAAGTAAAAAAAATCCAGGTGGCAGCTGTCTTTTGTTAACATGAGATTATTGTGCTTATAGCGTGAACGTGAAGCACATCTACAAGCAGCGAAGGAACGGATCCAAGTCAGTCATGAAAAGAAAAAACCCTTTAATACAACTCTTGGGGCATCTTGCTTCTTTGCTAATTTGCAGCTGAACAGATGCTGTACAAGCAAATATTCATACAGTGAAAATATATAGAACCAGAATTCTAAGGAGTGCTTAGAACACAGTGATAGCGCTTTTCCTAACATTACTGAGAGACACTCCTTCCCTTCCCTAAGCAATGTCCAGAGCAGGCAGAAACATGCAGAGGGGGAATCGAGGCGTGGAGAAGAAGAGAAGAATTCTGAGTGCAGGAGAACGTGGATGTGTTTATAGCATTAGAAGTGCTGCTTCTTGGTGTTGCTTGTAAGGCCATGTTGGAAGCCTGTGACAGAGATACTAATCTTGCAGAAGGATGAGTTTCAGGATGACACTAACGTCACAAGTTTTCCTGGGTTCTTCTGGCCTGCCCAGGTTAAAATGGCTGCAGGAGAGCACAGCAGCTGTGAGGCATGAAGTTGACTGCTGCCCTGCTGCTGGCCATGTTCCTCAGCACTTTCATGGCAGAAATCCTTCTGCCTTCATTCCCCTCGGTGTTGCTCTCATCCTGTTCAGGATGAACTAGGAGGCTTTGTTAGTACAGCACTGAATCCCTGGCCCTGCACTGGAATTGCCCCACTCTGCATACTGGAGGTTGCCCTCCTGGCTGCCAGCTGCCCGTGGCTACTGGTGACAGAAGTGGCAGGAAGGGTTGGCCCTGTCTCAGGATGTGCCTCCCCCTCCGAGTGAGCAGCTCGCTGGGGTCCCAGGGGCAGAGCTGGCCTGGCGCTCTGCACGCTGGCTGTGCTCTGCTGAGGCTGTGTTAGCTGGAGATGGATCACTGCACTCCTGCAGGTGAATCCCTTCCAGGATGCGGGTGGTGCCCTGTGCAGCCCCTGCCCCTTCTGGACAGACGTGGTGAGGCTGAGCTTGTGCAACAGCTCTGAGGAAGTCCAATGCCAGGACCTAAAAGCTGTTTTAGCCACAAACAGCTCAGCTGTGCTGGAGTGGGAATGGGCATTTTGCTCCAGGTTATCTTGGTGTGGGAACAACAAGCAGTGTTCAGAGAGGCTTCCAGCTTGGTCACAGTGCTGCTCTTCCACTGGTCCCAAATCCAAGGCAGGCTTGAGCAGAGCAGCTAAAGTACTAGGAGAGTGCATTGCAGTCAGCCATGGCAAGTGGTGGAGAAGCAGCCAAGAGGTCTTGGATGGCACGTCACTGGGATGGTCATGCACAGCTTTTTCATTAGCTGGAATTCAAATCCTGTGGAAAATGGATGCTTCAGTAGTTGCTTTTGGTCTAATGGCTCGACAAAAAGTGGATACTGAAATTTATCATTAATTTATCACATGTTCCAAACTGTTAATTCTGAAAGTCAAAGCGTTTTGTGTCAGCTTGATTTGACCACATCCACTGGATCAATCATAGTGCCTTAGGCTTCCCTTTTAATTTGTGGCTGGATTCATCTCCGTGGTACACAGCAATAGTTCAGTGGGGATGACATCCCACAGCATCTTCTCAGATTAAATCTAAGCAGAGAATGTAGAGAAAGGAAGAGGTAAAGGAAAAAAGAAAGGAAGAACATGAGACATCACTTTTCTGAGACAATGTGGTGTCTGAGGCAGACAGAAATTAATAAAAAGTTGACCTAAAAAGAAGTGTTTTCAAATAGGTCAGATGAAGTGTTTCAATTGGGTTAACAAGACCTGGAACAAAAGCTTTCATTTTGGTTTTCTGGCTAAAATAATAATAATAAAAACACCCAACAGCATTTTCATTCAGAAGGCATTGGAAGAAAACACCCAACCAGCCCTACTGGTAGCACAGAAGGAAAGTTTCTTTCTCTGAGCTGGTGGCAAATTTTCATACACAATTCTTGTAGATAAGATTACTTTTTTGCCTTCCTAGTTAATTTGGCCTTCCTCAGTGAAACCAGTAGTATGGGTTTTGAGGGAGACAAATACAGTGAGATCTTGAGATGTTTGTAGCAATCCAGAGTACCCTCCCCTGCCATCTGCACTCCATCGTTTTGTTTTTTCCCCAGCTGAAAATACACATTTCCCCCCACATCTGCAACAGCCTTGCTTTTTACATTCTGGTCCAGTTTTGTTGTCTCTAGCCTTGAGTTTGTCCTTTGAATTAGGGGTCCCATCTGTTGTTATCCTGAGCAGCACAGAAATAGAAAATCCTGCAGGCAAATGGAGCATTTGCAGGACCGGGCTGAGCTCTACATCCAATTTAATGCTCAGTTTAAATTCTGTTGAATATGCACCTTAGATCTTTGTTTTTCAGGGGCAATGTGCCAAATAAATGGAAATTTATATTTGACAATTTCCCTTAAAAATGAAACACCTTAGTAATAATTAAGCTGGGGAATGGGTGGGGGAGCAGGTTTACTGAGAGACAGGGATGGCTCTGAGCATGTTTGTCAGTGCATCTTTTTCTTCTGGTGCGTGACATTTTGTACTCTTAGATGCAGAACTGGAATCCCAAGGAGGCTGTGTTTGTGGGCAGAGCTGTGTCCAGCCAGGCACTGAACTATCCTGTCTTGTAAAACTCATCTGCAAATGTTTGGCCTTTGGCCAATTTCAAAGCTCCTTTGAATAAATGTTTGTGTATGAAGTATTGTTTAAGCAGTTCCTGGGCACAGCAAAAATAGGAATGGCATAGCTTGGTGCTGATTTGATGGCACATTCCAAGAGGACAGCTCACTTGTAAAACAGTAATACATCCATTAGATGAGACATGTGACCTGGGAGTTAGGCAGAAGTTCCTTAACACTCACAATCCAAATCTAGATCTGAATTTTATAGCCTCCCCATCCGTGGTAACAGCAGAAGAGTGGCTTGCTGTGGCTATTGACCACATCTTTGGGTTTTTTACTACACTCTAATGGGATGTTCACACCATCACTCTGCAGTGAAGTCCATTGCTAAATGCACGTGTGCTGGGAAAGACAGCTGGCCAGACTGGGATTCTGAAGGACAATGCCTTAGAAGAAATATTTTTATCTTCCCTTTTGTCTGCCCAAGCTTGTCTCCAGTCAAGAAGGCCTACTTCTTCCACATATCCAGGTACCAAAACCTTCAGGAAATCCCTTATCCTATAGAACAGCAGTACCACCACTGAGTAGGACAACATCCTGATTTTCAAACTGAATAATACTGATAAAAGGTGGGTCTGGACAGTAAAGTCTGAGTATAATTCTTGATCCAAGTCCTCCATAGCAGCAGGTGTTCAAACCCTAGGTTTAGGTATATGCTGTTGTAAGAGACAAGAGCTGCAAAGTTCAGGTCAGGAATTTCAATGAGTTACAAGGATTGTCCACGCAAATAGTGGTTACTGTATCTACTACTGAATTCAAATCGAGTCATTCTTGAGGAAAAGGGAAAGCAACAGACAGCTTATCACTCACTGCTTCCTTTGAATTGGAATAAAACTTACCAAACTTCAAAAATAAAGCTGTGAAAACCAGCTACATTTTATGTAGGCTTCACACCCTTTAAAAATTCACAAGAAAGCAAAGGGCAGAGATTTTATCACTGGAATCTGAATCAGATTGATTTTCTGGATTTGGCCTTGGCTCAGATCTGAATGTAATTTTAGATGCAAAGTCCCCAAAGTCTGCAAATCTGAATCTCTGTCAGCCTTGGATGCTACCAGTGCGGGATAGACTGTATTATTCCAATAGTATGAAAAAGGTGAAATAAACTTACTTTGCTATTTTCTTTACTATTAGTTCTGAGCTCGGATTTCATAAAATGCTGGTAACCTTGTGAGAAACGTGGTGTACAATTTGTAACAGTGAACATTTGTTGTGTTTTCCTCCCAGGTTCCCACTCTGCCATATTAGGCTGTAAACAATGGGGAATGTGAGGAAAACCTGGTCACTTAGATCTTGTTCCATCTTGTGGCATGGAATGCTGTCCTCGGTGTTTCCGAGCTTGTGTGCAAGTTGCAGCAGGAGGAAGGACGATAGAGAAGAGTGTGCATTTTTGGCATACTTGATGTATAGGTGCATCCATGCAAATCTGATCCCCTCTGGTTGCTAAATTTTGATTCTTTTTCACTGCAGCTCAGACAAAAACACTGTAGCTGAAATGCTTTCATGATTTTATGACCAAAAAAAGAGGTTTGTAGGTATGTGGACCAAAGAGGAAAAGAACCAGTTCTCATTTTTTTGGGGTGTAAAAAGTCCCTCTGCAATGGAGAGGTGCAACTTTCATTCCTTTTTGGGTACAGCATGATCTAGTGTGGCTCTTGTCCTCCTCCACTGCACAAAGCGTGAGTGGAGCCTGCAGGAGGGATGACAGAGCTGTTGGGTGGCACTGTCACTTCTTTGCAATTCTGCATTCCCAAAGCACGGACATGGCCCAGCTCTCTTGGCATGGCAGTGCTGTGAAGGTCAGAGCATGTTGCATTGGGAAGAGGCATCCTCCCTCCTGCACTGGCTGATAGAAATCCCAGGGAGGATTCTAAGAGTTTATTTGAAAATAGATGAAAGCAAGCAAATTAATCAGGCAGCAAAAAGAAAATGAGGTTCTATAAGACTTCAGCAGTCTGAATCATGAGTCAGACCTAAAGAAACAGGCAGTAGCAGGCTTGCCAGTGTGAATACCCAAGAAGAATGTGGAGCAGGACACTCATGTCACTGAACAAGTCACTGCAGCAGTGACTCCTGTTCAGTTCTCGTGTTTGCATTCTGTAGTGGGAGGGAGGCAACATGGATGTGCTGCCCTTGACGTTCTGCAAATGCATCCTCAGCAGTTACCATCTATCTAAAAAAGAAGAAGAAATGCAAAAAAAGAAAGCCCTTTTCTTATTAACAGTGTTCCTCCTCTCTAAACCACTGAATTTATGGTGCTTTCAGAAAGAAGCTGAAAATCTGCCAGTTTGGTGCTGCTGAGTGCCTCAAGTTTTAGTGCTGTGCTTTAGAGTGTGTGCTCACCCTAAAAGAGCTGCTCTGCTCTGTGTCAGGGCCACCAGCATGTCCCTGGCAGTGTCAGTGCTATCTGGCTGGGAAGACCTTTACTTTACCTCTGAAATGTAAGGTTCAGGCTGCCTTTCCCCTCTGCTTAATTCTTCTGCCAGTAATTTATGAGGGACGGTAGGTGCAGCCAAGAGTGGGTAAATTGATCTGTTCACGTGGGAGGGAATATCATAATATTCTGCCTTTTCTGGGAGAAACAAACAAATCTCTCATCTTGCAGCGCTGCTGCTGAGAGGAGACTGTGCTGGAGTCTCCATGGCTTGGAAGTGGGTAAATGGGAATAATATGTAGGAGTTATGTGAAAGAAGGCTTAGAAATATGAGTAGGTATTAATGTCTCTGTTTTGGCTAAATCAAACGTGTTTGACAGCTCCCCCTATCAGCCTGGGAGAAACAAAAAAATGTAAGAATGTGTATTTATATTTTATAATGAATTTGCTTGGACTCCATTTATTCCAAGTTTACTTTCTGTTAGTAGCCTCCTTGACAGAAAGTCTCCTGGAAGGATGCATTTGAACTTAACGTAGCAGTTGACCCAGGAGAAATGAATTTTAAACTTGCAGTCCTATAATCTTGCTGTGGAAGCATAATGCCAAGAGTCACACACAGCTCTTTAAACATCACAAAAACCCCCATCCCATATGACCTGGAGTTATCATTCCTAACTGCAGTGAATAATTCTTTCCCAAGGGTCTGGGTTTTTTCCTAAAACAAACAGTTTTCCATAACAAATGCCTTTGATAACATTTCTAACTGTTTGTTACCAGGAAACATGCAAGCAGAAAGGGGGAGATTTACTAATTGAATGAGATGTTTCACATTTTTTACCCACTCCAGCTGCAGGCCTCAGTCCAGAGGCTGAGATCAGTTGGCAGCGAGGGCTGGATGGGGAACTTCTTGCTGATCCCTTACCTGGTGTCACTGGTGGCTGTGGGATCTGTGGTGGGAGCCATGGCTCCGTAGAGCCACAGAGTTTCAGCTTGTTCCTGAGGTACCTTGTTATTTTCCTTTGCAAAGACAAGTGACTTTGCTCCACACAGGACCCTGCCTGCTGCCAGTTGTCCCCAGCACTGTTTTTTCTAGTGGGGGGTTAGCCATGCCCTTGAAGGACCAGCAAGTTGCAGTGCAAGGGTTCAGCAGCAGCCGCCGGGCAGACAGCTGCTTCCCTTAAAAGGTTACCAGCTTGTATTGCTCGCGAACACACCGTCCTTCCGAGCACGCCCCGAGAGAACGTCCTCACCCAGGCCTTCACAGGAGATCATTCTTCTCTGCCCATCTATTAATAAGCAGGTGATGTCAGCCTGTCACTCCTTTCTTCCTCCAGGCAAAATCTAACCACAATGAGCAAATAATAGATGAGATTTGGAGAGGGGATGCTGATGGTGTTGGAATGCTGGGTGACCCCAGGAACAGGCACTGTCACTGAGTCAGAAGATGACATCAACACTCCTGCTCCGCTGACAGGTTTGCTATCTGCAAAAAAAAATGGGCTTAGGCCTGTGCTCCTATTGTGTTCCAGTTAATGCTGGCATTCAGTGGCGAGCAGGGCTGCTGCTCGTTAATCTGATCAAACGGTGTTCAACGGGAGGGATCACAACAGTGGAAATTCTAAAAGGGTGATGCCATGTGCTGGTCTGCAAATGAAAGTGGGCTCAGGCCACAGCGGGGAATCACCCCCTCACTTCTCTGCTGGTCTGCCTGAATGTCCCACTTGGAGCAGGGCAGGACTGCCCATGCTGTGGGTGCCCCCTCTGGAGCAGAAGCAGCATCTTGGCTGGCTGGGAGTGAAAGGTCACACTGGGGTTTGCCTTCCCTGTCTTCCTGCTGCTGTTTCTCTCCAGCTTTCCCTTTCCCTCAGACTTCAAGAGAACTGTTCAAAGCATCAAGAGCAGGTGGAACCAAGTGGTCTAAGGAGAAGAAGGGGATACTTGTGTGTCTTCCATGCAGTGGCTCATCTGAGAATTTGCAGGGTAGAGAGTACAGTCCTGTTGGGAATAGTTTTCAGTGTGTATGTGAGATTGGAAGGATGGCTGCCAGATGAGGAGTCCTCTTCCATGGGGCTTCCCCATCCCTCTGTGACAGGCTCTGCCACCTGCAGCATAGCCCTCTTCTCCAGTCCCCACTAACCCAGGTTTTAACACTGGGCTTGTCTCCAGTGGGTGTGTGGAATTCAGTAGTGGTCCTATCCGTGCTGTTGTGTACCTTGGGACAGAGCATAAGCCCATCAGGGACAGGCTGACAAACTGCAAAGTGCTCTGGCTGCAAGATTTTGCATTTCTAGTGAGTGTTCTGGTGAAAACAGGCTCTGGGTTAGATAGTCCCTGTCTGTCCAAGCCTCCTGTCCTCAGGTGAGTATGAAACAGAGATAAGCATGAGACTAATTGCTTTTGCTATGCAAGGTAGGAGAAGGGTACAAAGTCAAGAACTGGAGATTACTGGACTATTAAGATTTCCCTAGGTTATTCATTCTTCCACTGCTAATCAATATGTTGCTTTATAATTGCATGAGCCGAAGATGAAGTTTTACTCTGCCTCATAAAACAATCTCCCATAAATCCCAGGCTGGGATAGCTGGAATCTGCTATATTAAGCTTAATAGCTAGCATAAGTCAGAATGCCCCTGAGGAGGATGCCAATTTTTTAGAAGGCTAAGCAGGTATTACAATGCCCTTTTCCTTTGCCCCCTCTCTCTGGCTTTGGCTGTTGCAGAAGTTGTTTCAGTGTCACCCTTTATTCCACATCATGCATTGCAATAGTGCAACACCACTCTGTTTAGATTCACAGCATGTCTATGGGGGACCACCTGAATCCCAAAGAAGTCTGAAGGCCATCCCATGAAAACACATGCACCAATACTGAGTTTTATATAACCCTCTTTTACACACAGGCTAAAGGCAGTGCTACCAGTCTTTTAAAAGAAGTGCTCTGTCCCTAAAAAAAAAAAAAAATCCGAATCCAGCCTCTTCCAGACGATTATTTCCAGGCCACATAGCAGGAGTGAATGATGTGAAATAATATTTCAGTAGCAGCCCTGAGTAGAAGGGTTGCATAACCAGGCACTGTCCTGTGTCAAATCTCAATGGATGTTACTAAGAAGACAGGGCAATTTTACTCCCAGCTAATGTAGGTAGTGTGGATTTGGGGTTGGTTACTCATGCAGTCCATTTCATTTTGGCATCACTGCTTATTGTAGGTGGTTGCACACGCACCTGTACACCAGTAATCACCTTGTTTGTAATGATGAGGTGATGACTAGAACAGCTTACTTCAGGTGAGGATACATGAATGTAGCTGACTCTGCCACTGCATGTGAACTCAGATAAACCATTAATTGTAATGCATCTTGTTCTCCTGCATTTAATTTAGAATTTGTGACATCAATCTTTATAAATCTCTTGGTTAGCTTTGCTGACTTTTGTGGTGGGAGGTCAATCCAAACACTGTTGTTACACTCAGGAGGGTTTCTATTACAGAGTCTTGGGAATTCAAGGGAAAAGAATTAGTTTCAGTTACATGACTGAGTCTGATAATTATGATCCAGCTGTGGCAGCCTCCAGTTTAGGAGCATAACCTGCAGAAAGATTCTCCTTGCCAGGTTTCCAACAGGCTTTGTTTGGTATTGTGACTGTGAACACCAAAATAAGCAAACCAGCAACCTTATGTTCTGATTTCCTTGTTTCCAGGAGGTTTTACAAAATTCATATCTGCACCCACATGTTAGTTTCTTCTCCCTTTGCTGCTCAGTGGTAGTTGAAGTGATGCTGTTCAGCCAACTGCAGTGAGTTGATCCAGATCCGTATCCAAAATCCGCATTTGGAGCTCTAAAAGCCAACGGTGTGTGACTGGTACTTAGGTTTAGTGGACCCATCAGTAATTAACCTAAGATGCTAAATGGCTAAGCCAAGTGGGACAGAGACACTGAGCATAAACAGCATTGCCTCATTCTTCATCTTTTATTGAAGTGCTCAGAATGTCTTGCCAGGTGCCTGGTTTATTATAAACAAAATGGCCCTGTTCTGTGGAGCTTTGAGAATGCCTGGGAAAAGATAGGAAGAAATATATATGTGTTTTTAAATACAGCTCAACTAGGTTCCCTGAGGAAGTCTGGCAAAGTGAGGTTTCCAGGGATGTTTGAATATGGGAATTGTCCCTGCGCTGAGGTTGAGTTCAGAGGTGAGAATAGGAACAAGGCATGGCCTCATGAAACAATTCATAGGGTCTCTTGGTGAAGAGGCCAACAAATACAGCTGTGAGAACTTTTGGGGTTTGACAACAAGGATTAAAAAAGAATCCAGTATTATTTTGAGCTGTAGCCTCAAAATCAGCGTCTGTGATGCTGAGGGGTTCTAACCATCCCTTTTCCTAGGCAAACCCATTCCTGCTTGCTTGTGTGATGCCTTTTCTGTTGTACAGGTTAATGCATGTCTTATAGATGGAGATACTGCTTCAATAGGTGGGCTGAAAAATTACCACTTTGGACAATTTGTGAAATGAACAGATATGTGGAGAGTCCTGCTTTTTATCTTGTGCACGTGGAGTTGAACAAAAATGGCTTCTTCAATCAGCAGTACATTAGCTTTCACCCACTCCTCTAGCTGACACCCTCCATCACTTGAGCTGCTTTCCTCTTTGATCTGCTTTTTTTATTTCCAAACAGTTTATTCTTTCATCAAGAAAGATTGGCTTCTCCTGTGGGCAGAACATCAGTAAACACACTGGAGAAAAATGGAAGAGATAATAATATGAATTTATCTTCTGAATAAGTTCCTGTTCCAGAAAACTGAGCAACATCTCTTTCTCCCTAATGACATTTCTCTAATAACCGTTTCATAATAACAAGGCTATGAACAAAGGAATTTTAATAGCTTTAGGGTGTTGCACTATTCAGTCACTCTTCAAGGTGGAAGGATTTAGATGATGAGGATCCCAGCTAGTCCTAGCATTTCTAGCAGGAGCAGTAATAGTTAAATGACATATTTTAATATATTTTTGCCCTGCGTTTTGCTATGGTACAATCGGTTTTTCTTTTAGAAACTGGTACAAAGCAGAACGAAGTCTGTGTCACCCTTTCAAATAACTGTAAAAAGCCTTCTTCCAGGCCTTTAAGTCAAGGTCAGTATTGGAGTTATTCCCTTCATCTATTCTTGAGAGAGTAATAAGAGGACATTACATCCCTTTCCAGACAGGAGAGCTAAGAAAGCTGCAGCCCTGTTTGACAGTGGTCAGTTTGATCAGCTCTGCTCTGGGAGTACAACTCCTTCCATGGGTCTTTACTGTCTCTCCTGACCAATAGTGTGGTGGCTGAATCCTGAGAAGCCTTTATAAAGCTGCAGACTCCTCCGAGTCATAAATGAGATCCCATTTTAATTAAAACTGTGACATTATAAAATATACATGGCACAATAACTCATAATATTTAGAAACTCTAGTAGGAATTACATAAAAATTTGTTATGCAATGTTTAAAAGCTGTGATATTTCAGCTGGTTTGCTGCCATTGTTGCTGGAGAGTTCCTTCTCCAGAGCCTTTGTGGACCACATCCTACTTATGGCTATTTTCATAGCAAAGCTGTGCAGATAACTCACTGTGGATCTTATCTTTGTTGTCATCAATAGGTGTATTGGGAACACCTCACTTATGTTGTGGGCTCCCTTGCTTCATCACATAGATGCTTGTGAAGTTGGTTATCCTGTGGATGTGAGCCAAGATTTAATATCTGGCTTGAAATTCATGACTCCTGCTTACAGAAAGTATCTTTCCTTTTCGCTTTTATTTATTACTTTTTTTAGTAAATGTATTATAGTGGAAAGGATTATCATGACAGCTGGGGATAAAAGTGTCCTTGACATATAACCATTGTCATTTCTCTTTATCATGTGGTAAAAATATGACTGGTTAATATATGTTTCATGCTGTGCAAGGGGCATGCCAATATTCCATAGAAATGTTCTGGCTGGGACGGCTGAGGTTGATTGCCTCTTATTCCCCTGCTGTATTCCTTCCTTTACCATCATGTGATGGGAGCTGTGAAAACCTAGGAAGCAGCCCACCTTTCTTGCCTGTTCTCTTATTTGGTAAATGCAGAGACTGGGATAGGGAGTTTTACTTGTAATATGCCCTGGCAGGGGGTAAGGCTTAACAGGCTTTTTTTAGTCTCCAAAAATTATGATTGTCTGATTATTCCCATGTTTCCTCTATCTATTAAAGGATGACACTTCAGTGTACAACTCCAGCAAATCCAAGTCTTACTTTGCAGGGAGCACTGTTACTGTCTTTCTGCCTGAGCCCCAAGTGCTGTGTTTTCATTATTTAGGCTCCTACTGACTATGGGGAAGATCAATATCCAGTGGCTGGTGGCTGTTGGTGTTATCACTTGGTGCCAGGTGATATAGTAGGCACATAGTTTATGCATGAAAGTAACAGTTCCTCCATGTTCAATTTTTCATCCTTGTCCCTGAAATTAGAAGCTGATTTTGAATACACCACAGTGTACAATACACTCCCTGTTCACTGCAGCAAAAGCTGAAGAGTAACTGTGGAGTTGGAAGGGGAGAAGGAAGTGGCTTCCAGTAAGAATGAGCCACTGGAGGGAGAAGCAGAGGTGGGTACATGGGCAGGAAAGAGTGCCAGATACAGGAATTATGTGTGTTATCACTGAGTTTTCCTCTTTGCCACTGCTGATTAAATCCCCCAGCTGGACGTCAAGAGGGTGAGAAGCTGTGCTCCTTTCATTTTATACTAAGGTTTTCAGACTTCAATGCTCTTCCTAGGAAATCTATGTTTTATTTCACTTGCTGCACAGCTGTGGAGGTCTAATGTCAGAGGCAATCATTGACCAGCCAGGTTTCAAAAATCCCACTATCATTTATTGCACTATCTTGAAAAACTTCCTTTGGGAAATAAGACTTATTTAAGGTGTCTAACACTCATCCCTCAGAATTGCTGTTCCTTTGGAAATTTTGGCTTTAGCGATGTGAGCAGAGCATTTCTCTGCTCTCCTTTCTCTGGGGACATGGGACTCTGTGGTCTCACTCAGAGCAGCTTGTCTGCATCTGGCACTGCAGCCATCTAAACCCAAATAAAGAAGGCACAAATAGGAAAAAGCAGAGAAAGCTGTTTTTCTGAAATTGTAACAATCTTTTGTTATCAGTCTGTGATCAGTGCTGTGGTAAGTGGTGACAGCAGCTGAGGAAATGCAGGTTATTACAGGAGGTGAATGTCCCTATCTGTCATCTTGAGTCCAACTTTCTTATCTTCAAATCAGAGCATAGGGTCATTTAAAGCAACACAATATTATTGCATTGATGGAGCAGGCAGTCTACTAAGTTCTTGTGTACCAGATGGTAAATGCAGCTTGAGTTGGCAAATTGTTGCTCTTCTTCCTGCCGTGCAAAGGCTTTTTATCTAAAAGCATAATAAAAACAGAAGAGAAAACTGAGGAGAAATTTCTTTAATCAAGCGTGAGAGATTTCAAAGAAAATAATAACAAGAAAAAAAGCAGACAATGGTACAAGAACAGATTCTGCTCCACTGCTTTCTGATTTATTCCTCTTGCATGAGAGCTCTGAGGGACAAAGCCTGCTGATTTTACTCTACAGAGGTCCCTAATGACCTCAATACGAATTTATTTAGAAAATAAGGTACCACTGAGCAAAAGTCTGTCCAGCTTTACCATAAAAATGGCTTCTTTTACAAATTTTTCTGAAGTTAAGCAATTTTCTTGGAATAATGGGGAAGGATGAGAGTTTTAAGAAAAGGAGGATTAATAAACAAAAGCTGATGATAGGACCAGTCACGTTGATGATTGGTCCGTAAATGTGAGACCCTTAAAATTTTAGACTTGCCTCCAGATACAAATTTTGTCATTCCAGACTAGGAAAGTCCTTGGCGGTACATTTCAGAAGTGAGTCCTGTCCTGGTGGGGGTTTCATCAGAGGGGAAGATAAATCTTTCCATCTCTAATTTCAAAAATCTAGGAATCCTCCTGGGGCCTTACAAAAAAAAAAAAAAAAAGAAGTAATAGTGCCTCTCCAGAGCATATAGTATGCCTCAAAATGCAATCATAAAACCCTCTGCAAATCTAAATCCCAAAGGCAATCAACATATTTTGGTGGAAATCTTAGGAGACTTAGGTTGCCTGGTCTTCACTATGCAAACAAATAAATGCCACTTGTCCTGTAATTTTCATCATGAGATATAGATGTGTTTGGGTTTATGTGCTCTCAAAGATGAGGGCTCCAATTTCTATGAGTCCAGCATTTCTTTTCAGTGGTATCACTCATGGCTGCCTTCTGTAATGCATTTAGACATTGTGGGGAGTGCTTTATTCTGTGAACAATACCAGGGCAGCCTCTGACTTGGTCATGTCCAGATCTAAATGTGGAATCTAATTTCTTTGATTTGCTTTTTTTTTTTTCAGTAACAAGTCTTCCCAATATATTTCTTCCTGCATGAGTAGGAATGTAAGTAAATGAAGTAATTCACAGTAATTTGGACACAAAGGATTCTGTGAGGGAAGGTGAGGACATCCATTGAACTGCCCTCTGCCTCTTGCTTTCCATAGCACATCCCACACCCTGCTCCCAGCCCCATGGATTTGTGCCTGAGACCCCAGCAATCATCATGTACAGCAGGTCAGGTCAGAAGCCCTCCTACCTCCACATCTGCTCTCTGGCAACGGTGCTAAAGCAGATGCCTCAGGAAGAGTTAAGAAAAGGGCAAGTGTCTAATGATGCTTCTTCTACTCTCTAATGATTTGCAGGTCTGGAATTTCCTGAGCCAGAAAACGTATAAGTGACTTTGGAAAGTGGGCCATGTGCCCCAGACAAGTGGTTTGTGATGTGATTGTCCCATTCACTGAGCTGGCACCAACTTGAGCATTTTGATCAATGTAGATTCTTGCCTCAAACTAGAGTGCTTATTTGAGTCCTGATTATTTATCGTTGTTGTGAGTTTTCCTGTTTGTGGCCGTCTCATTTAATGATGAGTGCTGCAGATGGCGTATAAATTGAGACGTATTTTAAACTAAGTATGAAGCTGGTTGTGTAACCTCAGCTGCCTTGGGATTTGTATTGGGGAGAAAAAAAAGAGAAAGACTTTCCCTGCAAGTACTCAGCAGACAATCACTGCTCAGTGAATGAAGGCATGGATGTCATTTTACATCAGCTATACTTGCTTACATTCCTTGTGGCTGGAGGCAGAATTTAAGAAGCCATTGGATACAGCTGATAGAAGGAGGTAATAAAACAGCATAGAAGGAACAAAGAAATGCAAACTTAAACAGATAACAGCCTCATGCTAAAATGAGCTCTTCCTAAAGCTGTGTTTTTAGGGAAAAGAAATTACCCTCCTGTATGGTATTTTCTGCTGCAAAGACAGGAAAAAAAAGAGATAGCTGTGTAGCTGTAGTTTAATGCACAAAAATCAAAGGGAAGTTTATGCTGTGAGATTCTCAGGATGTGATTTACCACTGTGTTTTCCCTGCTGTCTAGCATCTTTGACAGCAGAGGGGACTTTGATAGGTAGAGACAACATTTTTTAAGAGCTGCTATGCGGCTCCTGACCTCCTTTGTAAAGACTCCCGGTTTTCTGCTCTGAGTGCAGGTTTCTTGCTGGTGCTTAGTGGCAGCAGTTGTGTTAAAGTCTTTTTGCCGTCCACAAATGAGTGGAGGATTTCCATCACTTATAAATGACAACTTGATTTCATGTCATGCCCTCATAACATTGTGGCTGCGTTGCTTGGTGTGGGGCAATGGGAACAAAACCGCTGGTCTGGTGGAGAGTGGTGCAGACCTCAGTGACACAGCAGCTCCTGCAATTGCATTCCAATTGCCTGGCTTTCCGTCAGCTCTTGAACAGGATCATGTTTTAACTGTGGAGCTGGCTTGGGCTTAAGCTGCACACCAGAGGGCTGGGAGGAAGACAGTCCTTGGAGCTACTCCATTGGCATTACAGTTCAGATGTGTTCTCAACTGGGAATGCTCTTCTAAATTTTGTCAAGAAGGTGGGCTGTGGTTCTGGGCAGACTCCCCATGAACCGTCGTGCATTTTCTCCTGTCTGTGCGTGATGAATTCTTTTGACCTTTGATTTCTATAACAAAACCCCAGAATAATGTGTACTTTCAAAAAATCCTCACAGGCTTTCAGTAAAAATATTTGCCACTTGCAGCAAGACAGTGAGGGTTACTTAGCACTGTGTGCTTAGAGTCAGCAGAGGATCTGTAGGGTAGCACCTGGCCTCTAGCTGTCTCTCCAGAGGGGTGAACCCCTCTCATGGATCTTGGGCTGTATTTGCTGGATCTGTGGGGAAGTCTCAGATGCTCTGGAGCAGCCCAGTGCCACTCAGTTGAGTCAGGCAAGTGAAAATAGCCCTGGGCACATCCTCTTGTGTAAGATGGGACATGAATGTGGTGGAAGGTGGGCAGATCCAGCAGCAGTGAGTGTGGTGTTGGCACCGACACCCATCAGGGAGGCACAAAACCCCCTCTGCCCAGTTCTGTGGCCCAGTCACACTAAGCCTGCAGACCTCTAGCAGAGGCCAGCCAGCAGGCCACACCTAAACATGACACCAGGGAAAGTTTTATTCCTTTAAGTAAGAACTGAACTGAAGAAGAAGTGTAAAGTCATTATGGCTTAGATCACACTCATTCTTGAATATCCTCTGGCAGCCTTTTGCTGTTTTGGCAGCACAAAGCTGCTGCAGCTAAGCACAAGCAGCTGTAGTGGGTTACAAATGCTTTTATGTTTCGGGAAGAAGCAGAGCGCTGGTGAAGCAGCTTCAGTCAGTGCTGTGTATTGATTTTCACCAACGCAAAGTGGGTGTAAAACACCTCCCGATCGATCCTGTTCTTTCTTGCTGTGCAGAGGGGTAACACACCAGGGAGGTTGGGGGTTTAATAGAGCTGCTTTTATGAAGCTCTTAACAAATGGAGTAAGTTGGCTCTCACCAGGCCTTTAGGCTGACCCCACTTTCTCTCTCACAAGACACGTGCAGTGGAGGATGGTGGACCCCGTATCTAAGGTGGCCTCTGACTGAGAGTACACTTTATGAAAGCTTTTCTGACTGCATGACAAAACCCAGCCCCTAAAACCCAACCACCAAATGCTGCCTGGGCAGAAAGAGGCATTTGTTTGTATGTAGAGAGCACAATGTTGGTGGCAGACGATTTCTCATCCCAGGAACCAATTTAGCATCCCCTTCCCCACATCACTGAAGACAATAAATTACACTTTAATCAAGAACTTGTACATTATTTCTACAACAGTAGCCAGAAAATTTCACCAATTCTGTTTTTCAGTATCTCCTTTGGATCCTCTTTATCAGCTATATTGTTTCATATTAAGTGAGTTATTTGGTTTACCAGGTAAGGCATTTATGCTCAGCATGGAAATGAGCAATACACAGGTACCCTCCTGAATATTATTTCCCTGTCAACAGAGCAGACAGCCTAAGCTGCAGATTTAACTAAAGGAAAGAAACAAAGATGATGTGAGGAAGTATTCTGTCTGGAAGGTGTCATTTCCTGAATATTCTGCTCATTCTTCACTCATCAGCTTTCAGTCAGCCAAACATGCATGTGAAGTCCCTGTGGAAAGACGTGCCAGACAGAGGGGATGGGGAAGGGGGGAGTAAAATTTTTATCACCCTCAGCTGAGTAGGGACCACGGCATAACTGTGACACAAGTCTCTGCAGCAATAAGATTATTTGTGGACAGAAGCATATCTTCGTCAGGAGATCTTACAATACCTTGAATATCCTGTAGCATGCTGATCAAAGGATGCTTCAGGTCATGGAACTGAGGGCTCACCTGGAAGTCACTAGAGGCAGTTAGACAAAACAAGCACTTGAATACCATATTTCTGCAACTCAAGTCAATTGTCTTGACTTTGTGCTATTCTTTGCTCAAGTGAGTATGGAGAAAATTACAGTTTGGACCAGAGGCTATTGTCATCAAAGCTGGTCTGTATTATAAGCTGTCTATTATAACAATAAACATTGCAGTGAAAAACAGCGAAGGCAGAAAGTCCTCGGCAGTCTCTTGTGGAAGTGATGGCTTCTGCAAAGTCATGGCAATCTGAGGAGAAACAGATGTTTTGATTCTCCACCAGGAGGCTGTGAAATGAAATTTTGATTTAGGTCTGGGCTGTCATTTGTCTGTGTTCACCTTAGCTGTTGTTGTACATCATATGATGGTGACACTCTTGGGGCTTCCAGAACACCAGAGCCCATTTCATAGGAGGCTGTGAAATGATTCAATTACAGTGGATGGGAAACCTAAACTATTAGGAATGTTGCAATGTTTATTTTGGATCCAAAACTGTAGAAATCTTTGTCCAACATGCTGGATTCGTGCACATTCCAATTCCTGGTGTTATTTTCTGTATTTCCTATTATTGGCATTCATATTTAATACAATCATAAAGTTTCAAAGCTTTAATGAATTGAGATGAAAACAAATAAACAGAAATAAGAGCTGTTCACTGCCTGTCTTGGATTGCTGGCTGGTAGAAGGTGCCACAGGACACGATAAATCATCTGTGTTATGACTGTAGCAAGTGGTCACACAGGCAAGGTATGGCCCTGCTGTTCACAGCTGGACAACGTAATCTTGTCAGTGTGAACAATTCAGGTTATTCCTGGAGAGCGTATTGGCTTTACAGCATTAATTGTAACCAAGTTAGGCAAAAATGCATATTTTTTTCATATTGATTTTCTTACTGCTGGTCTTATTTTCTCTTTCAACTTGAGACACCCATGTCAATTTACACAACCACTCTATCACTGAGATTTTTTTCATAGCGGAGTCCAGGCAACTTTCATATTTGTGTTGCAAGAGAAAGAGCAGAGAGATCTGACTGAGGCCTGTATGGTGAAAAGTAGAAATATGAAATCATAGGGCTTTGGATTTTTTCCTTTCATTTGACATGAATTTCTATTATTTATGTTATTGTATAGGTTTCAGCAGAGATAGTCTTAGTAAGCAGTGCCTCCCAGGGTGCGTGTGGACAACCCTGAGCCATGCTGTGAGCCCTGGGACGCATGGATGGATGGATGGGAGAGTCCACGGTAGCAGTGCCTTGCACTCACAGCCTGTTAGTGCCCCACTGGGCAATGTGTGAGTCAGAGGGACTTCTGAGATGCACTGACTTATGTCCTGTGCTTTTAAAATCAGTTTTAAAACCACTTAGAGATTCTGTACCACAATTACCCTCTTCTTCCTGGCTGCTTATATGGCACACCTGCTTTTAATATTAAATTGCAAACTCTTGAGGGAGGCAAGTTCTTTTTTTAGCTTGGTGTATGGTGCCTAGTACTGCTGGGGTTGTTTCATGGGGATTTTGTCTGCTACTGCAATCTAATGATTAAATAACAATGAAAGGAATCTCTGGGGCTAATGCTCTGCCGAAGAAATCTGGATTTTCACTTGGAATTTTACTGCTTCATGCCTAAACCTGGGCTTGGCCTGGCTTGGGTAATACTACTTCAAGACGAGAAAACTGCAGTGCAGCAAGCTAAGGGGTATTGATCACTCCAGGAAATTTGAAGAAAAGCATCAAAATTAGAAAAAGCATAACTAATTCCCCTCCCCCCCAGGCAATGAATGCAAAATGCTGAGTAAACAGTATAGAAGAGCTCTGGAAACATAATTCCAAATGCGTGGTGTCCAGGTCTGTCCATATTATTATCTGATATAAACAGCTCTGGGTCTGGGGACTGCATCTAGAGAAGATACTTGCTTTTTTTTCCTGCCTGACATGCTAAGCAGACAGTGGTTAGGTTGTCTGTCTTTTACAGCTGTGAGGCAGAAAGGTGGGTGTCACCCAGTTTCACAGCTACAGTGCTGAACACTGCTCCCTAATGTGAACATATGACTTGTCCTGTTCCTCCAGAGCTGGAAAGCTTGGGCACATCTCGTGAAGTGCAGGGCTCTGGGCCTTCTTTGCCTGTGAGACCATGCTTTGCAGCCTTTATTGCTACAACTGCATTTTTGTCTCCTTGTTCAGAAGCAAGTTTTACTTTATTTCAATTAGTTTCATGTGTAAATCCGTTGTTTTGTTATTTTTAGATGGGAGATTATACCCACTATTTGGCTAAATGTTGTCTTTTTCCCCTGCTGCTTTTCTTTCTCCCTCTCTTGTGGGTTAAAAAAAGAGTAGGAAGACCTGAAAACAACTCAACTCCAATTTCTTGTTCTAAATGGGCATGGTCCTAAGCATGTGCTTGTGTGGTACTCTCCCAGTTGTCTCAGTAAGAACACACCACCTACCAGACCTCTGCAGGACTGCACTGCACTGGCAAAGTCTCCAGCCATGGAGACTTTGGCCATGGAGAAAGGTAGCAGCTTCCTACTAGTTTGATATCTGTTTTTAATGATAGCTGAACAACAGCCCAACAAGAGGAGAGGGATAGTGAGGAAACCCTCTGAAGGATGTTATTCAGGAAATGCCAGACCTGCACCACTCACATTTTACTCATGTATGCCATTTCCAGAGCGGGTACCACACAACCTGGAGAACAGAAGGGCCACTTCGTTATAAAGGCTGCATTTTTTAATACATGCCTCAGGAAAACTGACCTAAAATGGAGACAGAAGTTCATTCATATTGTAACCACCCTCAGGAAGAGTGGCTTTGC
The DNA here is from genome assembly GCA_013399875.1 of Gymnorhina tibicen. Lineage (NCBI taxonomy): Eukaryota > Metazoa > Chordata > Aves > Passeriformes > Artamidae > Gymnorhina > Gymnorhina tibicen. The sequence continues at coordinate 369,139 of VXAZ01001311.1, forward strand.
TTTTCTCTGAGAAGATGATATGCCCCCAGTGAGCAAGAGTTGGGGCTGAGTTACGTGTAAGCTCCTCAAAGCCCATGGCAGGCTTTGGACTGTATCTAATTTATTGGTCACTCTCTCTTTAGTAACCAAATGGGGGAAGATGTCAGACATTGCCCAGTTTCACAGTTAATGGGTTGAACTTGTTTCCAAAGTAAATATTGGACAGCTTCTAGCTCCCGGTATTTTTCCATCTCTCTGCCTATTTCTCCCTCGATCTCTACAATAGTAAATCAGCTGCGGGGGCAGCTGTGAACTCCTTCACTTCAACATGCTGTGCTCTGGACCATTCACCTGGAGTCCTGGGGCTTGCACGAGATCAGGTGCCTCGTGTGGATGAAGTCACCTCTAGTCCTAGATGCCTGCAGCACATATCCACATTGACCGTGTTGTATAAAACACTCTTCGAGTTGCTGGGGATACATGATGTTAGGAAGTGACTAATGGAATCTGGGGATTGTTTTCCAAGCTCTGCTGCATTGTGAGTTTGAAGAGACACTTTTTTCCTTCCACCTTTTTCTTCTCCAAGTATTTCAGTGGCATCAGTAATGCATCCGTGCTAGCTGCAATAGTTGTAATAATTCTAAGTGTGGTGTTTGCAGAGTGGTTCTATTGATTTCCTCACTTCCCTATCTCAGGAGCACTGATGAAACATTTTTCCAGCATTTTGACATAAAAGGTCCAGCTGAAATGGGGTCTGCAGATAGCCACGACTTTTGGTGTCCCGAAGTAGTGGTCCATGTTTTCTGCGTTGGTCTCTGAAGGCTTGGTTCTCTTTTAAAACATTATCAGCTTCAGTGGAAGTAAAACAGAACAATGTAATGGAGAATTTCACACTGGGTATTTTATGTCTTTCTTTCTCTGTGACACAAATTGTACTAGAGGTAAAGTATGCAGCAGACACCTCAGATAATGTGTAATGTTGGGGTTAAGAAAGAAATTTATGTGAGCAGCAGCAAACACCCCTTGCCTTCACTCGTCCTGCTGGGACAAGGAAAGCAAGGCACTCCATTAAATGAAATAAAATGAGAGTGTTTGCCAAGAAAGCCTTACTTCTCAGCACTCAAGAAAAAACACATCAGCAACAGTTGCTTTGAATGAATAATGTGATCCAAATTCTGTGATTTTATGAAATGGTTAAGTGACTTTGTGCTTTGTTCTGCTTCACCGAATGAAACAATACATTTTCATTCCAGTTCTTTGTCTTCTGATGGTATATTTTTAAATACTCTGAGTTAAGATAAATTTCCTTTGATTCCACAAAAGAGATGATAAGAGAGAGAACAAAAAAACTCCTAAGCCTTGTAGTAAAAATATGCAGGTGAATTAAACAAGAAATCAGGCTTAAATCAGCCTAAATCAAATTACCTCTTGGTTCTGAAATTACCTCAGTAATGAGTCAGAGGACCTGGCTTCTGTTTCTCATGAACACTTATTTGTGTTTTCCGGCCCTAATAAGTTACTTTGTGCTTGCTAGAGCTGCAGTTCCATCAGAGTTTTGCAGGTGAGCTCGTCTCCTTGTGAGGCAGGTACACACTGTCTTCAGTTTAGTGATGATTAAGCCAAGGCACAGTGTTGCTGAAGGACACACAGAGGGTGAGCCAGGGCAAAGCCACTAAGCAAACACAGGACTCTGTGCCTTGTCCAACCTGTGACAGCCTGACAAGCAAGTGAGGTCATTTCCACGGGGTCCTGAGTATGGCTTGTACAGCAGGTCAGTAGGTTTGTGTAATTTTAAAAAGATTTAGCGCTAGATTTGGGTATACTATGAGCACATTGTTGGATTTTAACCCATTTCTTGATTCCAGCTAGGTTTGAGCTTCAAAAGCAGCATCCAGAGGGACAGGATGTATTTTTATTTGCCTTAAAAAGAGCAGCCAGCATGACATCATCCCCTTCAATTAGGCAGGCAATGATCTCTGCAGTGGAGGGGGAGGGAACACACTGCCCCCAAATCTGTTGCTCTAAAGCTGGCTGAGTGGATGTGAATAACAGAGGTGATCAAAAGGGAAAGATCTTCAGAAGGGAACAGAGAGTGGGGTTGCAGAGGGGAAGAGTCTTGCTTTGGCTTCACAGGGAAGAAAGAGGGGAAAGCTGCAGGAGCCATGAGAAACCAAAGTGTGAAATACTCACAGGGAACAAATGGTGGGTAGCTTTAACAACCATTTTAGCAGGGTCAGAGAAGAATAAAAGGACTTATTGAGTCCACTTGCTGAGACAGAATTCACACAGTGCTCATTTGGCTGGCACAATGGAAAATGGCAGCAATCCTGGGAGTTAAAGAACAACCCTTGGGCTGCAGACACATGGTTACGTGCCAGTGAAGAATACAGTGAATTAGGGACAGCAGAACAGAAGCAGATCTACTTTGGTGTCATGTTTTGCCTTGTCCTTTATTTTGTCTGTTCTAGTTGCTTTTGGAAACATCTAAAGCTCACAGTAAGGATATGGTAGTTCTCTCCTCATTTCCAAGACACACTTTTGAGGGACCTGCCATTCCTCTGTTGCATGAAATCATCTTGAAGGATAGTAACAAGATACAGAGGGAGATTGAGGCCCATTCGTACAAGACTAGTTATTTCCAAAGCTACTGAAATCCCTTCCAAGCAAGAAGCTGTTTCAGTTCAAAGCAAATTATCCAACATTTGCTCATTCTTGCCACTGCTCATTCTTGCCACTGCTCATTCACGAAGCAACTGCCATCATGATTTTTATTTAGGGTAGGAAATACCCTGGTAGCACAGGGCCTGTACAAGAATAGTGCCCTGTCTTAATGTCTGCAGTGTGTTTTCACTCCTGGCTGTAAATTTTTCAGGAGACATAGATTTGAGACCCTTAAGTGAGTACCAGATTATCACAGCCTTCTTTCTGGGGCTCAGAGAACATCACCAGAAATCAATATAGCTTTCCACAAAATTCCTCATTGTAGATAGTTGTAGCACAGCCAGGAACTGACCCTGCTTCCAGCGATGTGGAAGGTACCTCAGCAAGCGCAGATGTTTGAATCTTGCTGAACTTCAGCTCCTGTGTCTTTAAAAAGCAAAACTACCCCAGATCTAAATTACTTGAAGCCTCTGTTTTGGACCCATTGGAACTCCATTCAGAAGGAGATCCTGGGATACTGGGAAACTGCCCAAAGTCTTCCAGGCAGGAAGAGAAGAGGACTGAAGAATGATGGGGTAATATGTGTTTAAAGGCCCATTTGGATCCATGTTCCAGCACAGACTAAAGATCCCCAGTTACTTTAGCCAGGTACCTGAAATATCTCAAGTTATCAAGGCTGTGTTTTGCTGTCATACCCGAGACAGGGAATGGAGGCACTGAGAAAGTTGCTGTAGACAAGTAATGGTCTTCCAGAGTTCAGAGAAGATGTAGCTTGACAGTCATTAGTCTCACTTGCTGGCACATCTGTGTGATACTGAATTATTGCATGTGGTGAGTGTGAGTTGTGTTCGGGCCAGTTCTCAGCAACCTCCCAAATGCAGGTGCAACAGGTAAGTGTATCCAGCATTTCCAGCCAGGCCCTAGGACTTTGTTGCTAGGCGTCTCATTTCACTTGCCCTCTAAAAGAGGACCTGTTTCACTGAATCAGGTGGTTTGGCTTTTTTTGTTATAGGCAACTGTAACGAAAGGGCTCCACCGTTCTCAACTCAGGTTATAGACTCCTTGTAGTGTTGTGCGGCATTACAGCAAAGTCAGTGAGGGCTTTTGTTACTAACAATGAAAACAACCGAAGTTTATATCTGGGTTTAAATAAAGAGCATGCTAAGGTCAGTATCGGGGGCATAATCAAAGGCTCCATGGGATCTGGCATATCGTACCGAAATTTTTTAGCATCTGCTAACCTTAATTGATTTGCACACAGGGCAACAGATTGGCTGGGATGTTCTGAGGTGCTGTATTGTCAAGCTCCACCAGTTTTCTGGACATTACACTAGGAATGTTTCTTCTTGTTTGCACATCTTTCATCGTGAAGGACCAAGCTGTGTAGAAACAAACCAGCCAAGTTCAAGCTGTGATCTCTTCTGCCAGGCTAGTGCCCAGAAGTCCTATTAATTGTGTCAGTTCTGGCTAGGGATAAAAGGGCTAAACAAATGAACTTAAAAAAAAGGCACGAGGAGAGTGTAATCGTACAGGAGGGAGTAATTGTACAACCATGTCTGTAGTTCAGAGCCATTCAGCTCCCTGACATTAGTTCTGTGTTAGTAGGCGTGGTTTTGTTTCCATGTGAAACATCTGGTAACTGAACTGAGGTAAAATATTTTAAAATAAGTGTTTTAACAGCTTTTCCCCACAAGAAGCAGAGTTCCATGGCAAACGCAATTTACCTAGGCCTGGCAAATTTTGTTCTCCATATCGCCTTGGAATGATTGCCTCAATTCCCTTTCCTTTCTTAGCAGTGATCTTGCCCTCTAAGTGTCCTTAGCTGCCTGTTGCGTGAGAGCACCCAAATGTGATGCTGAGGAACTCAGTGGTGTTTTATGGCCACCATATTTCCTATAAGCAATTCTGCTGGTGACAGGAGAGGCTTTAACAGCACTTTTGCTGAATGGATTTTTTTCAAAGTGATGAAGGGGTCTTTCAGAGATTACGAACTTCACTTATAACGTTGTGAGCTGTCAAGGAAAGCCAAAGAGCTCTTTTTGGTCTAGGAATATCATCAGAAGTCTTGCAGGTTTTTGGTTAGATGCAGACATTCTGTAGCATTTCAACACTATCAGTCGCTGCCAAGTTCAGAAGAAAATCACCAGCCAAACCTGTTGGTGGATGTAGCATCATGTAAGATTCAGATGTTTCAGGTTAGATTATTTGTTAGGCTTACAGCAAAGGGCTGTAAAGCTCAGGATGAGTTACAGTGTCATGTTCTCCATGACTTTACCATCCATCAAATTGAAAGGATTTTGTAAAAGCTAATTACTGCTATCCCAAATACGAATGAAGAAGTAGAGGCATTAAGAAACTTGCTGACGGTAACAAATCTCGGAAGAGCTAGAAACAGGGTCTGCAACCCAGGAGCTGGGTGTTACTCAATATCCTGGGGCCGTGTCACCTCCCAGCAGCTCAGAGGTGAAATCGTAACTTCTCTGAAGCTGTGAAAGTTTGACAGTTGACTTCAGTGAAGCAAAAATACAACCCCATGGGATTAGTCTGCCTTTATTCAAATTATCCAGATTTTTTGAGACAGTCAGTTTGTGTGGACTCTTTAAATGTCCCAGAGGCTTTGGTCTTTCCTCTGTCCTGGGGCATATTTTCTTCAGAAGAAAGCCCAGGCTGGGCAGAGTGGTGCAGTCCACCTCTGCTGTGGTGTGGCCTGAGGCTGTACCTGCTCCACCAACTAGACAGGAGCTCATTAACTCCCCTACGTACATTTCATAAGAGCCCTTTACTAAATAATCTTACGTAAATGTGTATATTTTTAAATACATTAATTGCTTCATTTGTCCTCTTGCATTTTTTCTAAAGATGAAACAAAAAGAAGTGGGAGTGATATTAAGGAAAGTTTTCATTGCTTTATTGTGATCAATTGATCAATGAGTTTTACAGCAGATACAAATGCCAAGAAAACAAATACACAACCATAACTGGGGATGCAAATAAGCTTCTATTAACTAGAACTCTAACGATCAGAGCAGCCTGTATTTCTTGGACCATGTTCTGCTCACTTTATTCCTTGAGGATTACAAAGAATTGAAGATCTGGAAGCAACTATCTACTCATTTGTTTATTCAGTGCAGGAATATGTTTGCATTAGGCACCCATCCAAAAGCAACTTGTTCTATTAAAAGGGAATGGGTCACAGCAGGACACTTAGAAATGGATTTCTTCAGTAGCAGACTGCAAACACCCATTATTTCCAGTTCTTTTGTAAATTAATGAGGTTTTGACTCTCTGTATGTATTACTTAAAAGAAATAAAACATAAGCAAAAGAAGTCTTAAATATGTGAAAAGATCACGGATATGAACAAATACATTTTCATTAAATTTAAGTGTTAAGTTCCTTAAGTATCTAAGTAGGAAGTACTGTTAGATAAAGTGATAGTGCCAAGTGAGCACAGAAACTAAACAAGCTGTCTCCTGTACTTAAAGAGTATCGAGAGAGCAAGTTGGTCAAATAAGACAAAAGTAATGCTTTGTACTTTCACGGCACAAAGGGAGGAATGATCTTTCTACGATTGCATGGAGCTGGAAGCCACCACCCTCGCTCATCCTGAATCACAGCTTGGTCTTAAATCAGTGCTTTTGAGCTCAGTGGAACTGTTTGTGGAGTTACATGTCTAGAACTTCATGGGGGAGTGGGAGAAGGTTCTCAGCAGGCCCATCCCTGAAGGACATTTGAAGTCTGACTTTTGTGACTGGTTCAGTTGAACACAGCCACAAGCCTGTGGAAAGGGAACAGGAACTGGGATTAAGCTTAAGTTGCTCGATGTGCAAACTTGCCAGGGTTTTACTTGTGTTGATTTTTATTTCTTCCAAGTTGAAGCCAGCACATAGATGGTTTGCATGAGCTGACTGGTGGGCAGTACTGTGTAAAGTCATGATAAATTGATTGCAGGTCAGAGTTTTAAAGTTTGGGGATTTGGAATGGCAAAGGAACAGGATCTGGATTTTGCTGTCTCTCCTTGAGAGAGTTTTCCCTTGAAAGGTCATTTTGGCAAATGTATAGATGCGCTATTAGAGGTTTTTGATCCTGCAGAATTGAAAATGAGTGTGCTAATCTGGAAGGCAATTGTTAGACTTTCAAGAGGATGTTTAAATCAAGAAGTTGTTTTTTAAGCAGGGCTCTACTCTGGTATTGCGCACATTGGTCAGAAAATTCTCAGAGAGGGTGTCAGTCTCTATTAAATTCTCTGCATAAAGGGATTGATAGAAGCAGAAACAATAAGAGAAGGCTATTAGGAAAGTTTCACATTTAAATCCTGTTTTAACTGCTGCTAGAAGGTTGTGTCAGATCTGATTTCCATATTCAACACTGGCTTGCTTAAACAGAGTGAAGTTTTCAGTTCCTCAAGTATAATACATGTTCATTTGCTCTCAAATTCTTATTTGCTCTTTGCAAAAGATGTGGAATTCTTACATGAATAACAGATAAGTGAGACCATATGTGGTATAATAGGTTGTATTCCTATTATGTTGCTCTTGGCACCTCTCATATCCTCTGAGTAAGTATAAAACTGTGTCTCTTTCTTCCCCCTCCTCGTAAGAGCAGTTCTGCATTTGCCATTGAGCCAACCAAAAAAAATCCAGTTATGATCCTATCCTCAGGAGTGTGTGTGTACCTCTTAAAAAGTGATTAATTTTAACATGGTTCACTAGGGTGTTCAGGGAGAGAGAGATGTCACGGCCCTTTCGCTTGTTGGAAAGCCTAGGCATAAAATGCATTTGGGAAAGAAAGAGTGCATAAAGCCAAATCTGTTTATATTTTTAACAACCTGCAATTTGAAGGAGCATTAAGCTAGTGGGGTGGTTTTGGAGATCTTCATCTGAAATGATGTTGAGTGTTCCAGTGTAACTGGTGAAAAATCAGTACATTTAAGAACAAATTAACAGTAATACAAATAAGAAAGACAAATTCACATGGGATCAGAGGTATGAAACTGATGCACTGCATTGCAGGCTAAACTTTAAAGAAAGTTGTGTGTAACCTGAACTGGGAGTGGACTTGGAGGGCAACGATTGAGAAATAACGTGGGGTGTTTTTTGTCCTTCTCAACAAATCAAACAACACTATCTTCTAATGGAACTGGAAACAACTGAAACAACCAAGCTCTAGGATGTAGGGTGCTATTTTAAGGATTAATCCACAACCACTGAAAAATTTGGTGGTCCTCGGAAGACCTTACTAAAAAATTATGTTTGTTCTCCACTGATATTTTTACTTGGAAGGGGGAGGTGATGCAGGAAAGGAAGGAGCGGGTGTGCGGGGGGGAAATCTGGTTTCCATTGGAAAGATTTTTAAATGGAAATTTCCAACCACTTCTATGGTTAACGAGGAAATAGAACATTTTGTTGAAAAGATTTCATTGGGAAACAATTTCCGTTTTTCATCAAAAAGCTTTCCAGCCCAGCTTTTCCAAGCAGCTCTAGTTGTATCACAGAGAGGCTGCTTGGAAGCTGATGGCACACAAGGGAAAGAGCACAACTCTGCTGGCCTCAAGAGCATCCTGGAACGGGGAGTTTGGCTGAATGCGGGACGGGAGGGGATTAGGTGATTCTGGGAACAGTTCGGATTACACTCATCAGAGGGCAGTGGTGCTTGCACACAGTGACCCTCCCTGTGCTCTGTCAAAGGGTTGCACAATTTACTATACATGGCAGAGGGATCGTTTCATGCACCAGTGAAATGCAGTCTGTTGTGGGTTGGAAAATAGCAATGGCTGGACCTCAAAAAAGGCTTAGATTCAGTTTGGGATACCATAGAAAAGTCAACATTTGCTAACAGTTACCAGCCGATTGGTATCTGAGACACCACATTTTCCATTTATACGCAGAGCAGGAAGTAACTGTGGTCTTTTCATATACCACAGCGTGGTACTTTTACTGGCAAATGTTCACTTTTTAATGATGACCACTGTATTTTCCATTGTTTGTGCTAAAGCTCTGTTTACAGCTTAATGCAGTTGTGATGTTCTGTGTTAATCATTTATCCATATGGAAAACCATGTAACATACACTTCTTCAAACACTTAGGAAAATACTCACATTGATCACATACAGAAGGACTAAAGAAAAATAAACCTTCGTAGTCTTCCTGCATCCTTGGCAATATATATTCCATCTTCTTGGCTTGCTGATACATATTTCTTTCTAAACTATCCTCATGGTTCTGATGAGATCAAATCAGGTCAAGATAAAACCAGCTGATAGCTGTTCCCTTCCTTGCAGGTCAGCTCACTCCTCATAGAGAGAAGAGCCTGTCCATGCTGTCAAGTATTTTTGAGGTCTGCTGCATCCACAGCTGAAGCCCTGACTGCAGCCAGCAGAGCTGAGATTCAGGCATCGCAGCAGAGCAGCGCTGCAGGCCACCGCTGCCAGCTGAGTCACTGCACCAGCGTTGCAGAAGTGCCCTCACAGGGCACAGCTCTGCCCTTTTGATCTCTTACATGGGGTTTATGTCAAAGCCTTGTGTACAGCAACAAGCCAGGGCCACTTATTTGACCTCGGGCATCTGTTTTTTGACATAATTTGTAAGCACTTTTAGAAGCACAATGAGTCGGATCAGGGAGGATTTAGCTATAGCTATTTTCATTTTTGCTTGCTACAAATGCTGTGATCCATCAGCTCAGCTGGGGCAAAGGACCTCGCTGACAACTCACAGGTGTCTCTGTTGCTCTGTTGTTCCAGTATTTAAAGGGTGGCTACAAAGAATACAGAGACTCCCTTTTTACAAGGGGTCACGTGGAAAGGATGAGGGGTGATGGGTACAAGTTACTCCTGCGGAGATTCCATTTAGACACAAGAGGAAAATTTTTCACAGTGAGAACAATCAGCCTTTAGAACAATCTCCCCAGGGAAGTGGTGGATTCCCCAAAGTCAGACACCTGTTCAGCTGGACAGGGTGCTGGGTTGTCTTGTCTAGACCGTACTTTTGCCAGGAAAGGTTGCACCAGATGATCATTGAGGTCCCCTTTCAACCTGGTACTCTGTGATTCTGTGATATGATTCAACAGAATATAACTGTGCTGCCTTTCCTGTAAATGAATTAAGGGTAGATTTTACCAGTCCTCCGGCAAGGAAGGAAGGAGAGCTTTTTCCACACCTAAGGATGGAGGGGTCTCAAAGCTGGGGCTGTGTTCTGTCTGTGGGACTGCTCCATTGATACGGTTTTTAGGGGAAAATAGTGCACAGAGAAGCTCGAACTCTCCCTGCCTGGAGAGACAGCCTTTCTTCTGTGGGAGCAAACACAACCAGTGATTGCTTCTTAGCATGGACACAGGGAGGGCTTTAAACCAGTGGAGAAGCATTCCCAGGAAAATCACCAGTAGGGCAGTCTATTTTGGGCTGCCCTGGGATGCATGATCAGTCGCTTTTATGTGCAAGATGAGTTGGTGTGGCAGGAGGTCACCTTGGCTTAACACGGAAACCCTCACTCAATTTAGAGAACAAAACAGAACCAGGAAGAGTTGGAAAAGCAGACAGGACATGGAGCAGAAATATAGAAGCATGTAGAAGCCTGTCCTGGGATTGCAGGGATGAAAACAGGCAGGCCCAGCGTCGTCTGGAGTTAGAACTGGTGAAGGGTGTGAGGAGCAACAAGGGCATTTCTACAGCTACACTGGCAGCAGAAGGAGGGCTGTTGCTGACTGGTGATATTGTGATGAAGGACACTGAAAAGACCAAGGGATTCAGTACTTCCCTTTTCTCAGCCTTTCTGGAAAAGTGTACTGTCAGGTGTTCCAGGTCTCTGCATTGCAGCTCCAGCACAGGCCCCAGTGCTCCTGAGATGAAGAGGAGCCCCATTTGAGCTGCTCTTGGGCTCAGTGTATCTCAGCACCCAGTGGTGGCCAGTCCTGACATGGGGACAAGCAGTGCACAGATTGTGTTGCGTGACGGCCTCGTCCAGTGAAAGGGAAATGCCTTCTACCCTCCCAAAAAGCGAGTTTGTCCCATGCTTCAGAGAGTAACAGATTTATCTCTGGCTGATGGTTGGATGATCACAGTCCAGCAGCTGTCGCTCACTAGGCAGGTTTACAAGAACTACTCTCCCTTCTAGGCAAATACAGAAGGCCCAGATTCCACCTGGCTTGGTATTTTGCAGTCACAGGGAAATCAGCAGGAAGCTTGTATGGATCACATGAGAGACAGGCAGGACTCTGCCCTGGGGCTCTTGCAAATGCAGGGTCGGTCTTCTGAAATTACAGAAGTTGCATCTATTTCATGGTATTTGAAGGATCTGACCTGTTATATTTATTTTGCAGATGGCTTCTTTGACCTGCTGCTGTTTCTATTTTTTTTAATGAGGTTCTCAAGAAGCGTTTATCTATTAAATCAGGTCATTAAAAAAATTACATTTCCTTCCTGAAATCCGTAGTGGTTTTTCTGTCTAAGAAAAGTGGGACATACAACTATCATTTCCCATGTGCATGATCACAGAACAGTACCAGCAGAGACCAGGGTCATTTTCATAAAATGAGCATTGCTCCCCACCATCCTCAAGTTGATAAATAAACAATGGGTTTCCATAACCAGAAAACAAACCAAAGTCTCATCAAACCAAATATTTTAAACAGAAAGAAAAACCTGACTGGATTTTCAGGTTTGTTTCTTTTTTCTTCTTCAGTTTTCAGGGTTTTTTCCAGTTTTCCCAAATTATCCATTATTTGTCTGACTCTAATTTTATTTGGAGCCCAAATTTAGGTCATGTGGAGTGCTTGTCTGCATGAGCTCAGAAGAAGGGCATCAGCTTTTCCAGTAGATGACTCTGGGAGATCTTGGGAAGACCTTGGGCCTTGCAGCACATTTGTGAGCTGACTGCATCCAGGAGCAGCACTGGCTGCCAAGGGGACTATGAGGGAAAGGCTCATGCCCATGTTGTAAATGGTTTTATGTTTTTAACACCTGAGATAGCAAGGCTGCAGACAGAATGCTTTTTGGGGTTGTTCTAAGAGATCATGTTTGAGAGAAATAGTTACAGAAGCCAAAAGTGTAACAGGGTGTACTTTACCAGCCTAACCAGTTATGTTCCACTTCTCCAGACTGAGTCTAGGCCCTGAGCCATTTGCTCATGTAGACTTTATAATTTTTTTTGCCTGCAACACCGATACACTGAGGGTTGATCCTACCAAGTACTGAATACACTCAAATTCCATCACACTGCTTTTGCTGGGATAGATGACTCTTCAGTACCCGCCTTGCTCCAGCTCTAACACGTTCTGAAATGAGAATGCTGGATCTAAATGGGTTTTAAATGAACTTAGGGTATCAGTGTGGCTTGAAGACCCACCCTGTGAGACTGCTGAGGATAAGGGTGGCATTGGGTTGGGCTGTAGTGGTGGAAGTCCTATTAGTCTGCTATTCTGAGAGCTGTGCTTTGCAAAAAATCTGGGGATTAAATTCTGAGTCTTTCCTTTCACAGACCCAAGAGTCAGTGGATTTATCCCAAGTGTTGTGAGCATGTGTCTTGAAGGCAGCTTTCAGAGCAATCTAACAAAACTAAGCTCAGAATTTCCTGACACCCTCATGTTTAAAAGTGAGCAAACCAATTCTTGCTGAGGCAGAGCATTGCCAGAGTGACTGGCTTTTGCACACCTTGAGGAGGGCCTTACCTGATTTGTAGGACACACTTTATAAGACACTGCAGTCCTCTCCTTCCCACCAAGAGGTTGTTGTGATGTGAATGCTGACGATGCTCAGCTGGCTGAATTGCCAGTACCCTGTGGTGAATCTTCTGTTTGTACTGCTGAAAGCACAGAAAGATGTCCTGGACCTTCCTGGCTCTGCTATTCCAGTGCTTCCAGCAAACTTGACAGGTTACAGCATCTTAGCATCACCCACCAAGTGTCTGAGATCCCTGCTGGTGACTGTTCTGTTGGGCCAAGACCAACAAGTGCAGACACTGAACCAGTACAAAGTGACCTGAAAAAGGAGGCACATCCCACAATCCTACTTAGCTTAAGGTTGCTCTTCCATGCGGCTCTGTCTTGTGAGGGGAGAGGCAGTGCCTCTGTGATTTAGCACTTTCACATTTCCCCTTGGTGTGTTTGCAAGAGACAAATCAATAGAGGATTTGCTGAGCTGTGAGGAGGCTGCAAAATTCTACAGCCATGAGCACAATAAACAGGAGTGGCAGAAGTGGGGTTGAATTGTGCAGTTTATGCCAGACAAGAAGTGATAAAACTTTTATAGTCCCATCCCACATTTTGTGCGTGTCCCATCTTTGCCTGGCTTTACTGGGCTTGGGGTTTTAAGTTTTTATTGAAAATAATTTGTTGCTATGGAAACAACTGTATCCATTAAACTGGGTGGAGCTTAATGACACCCTTCAAGGCTGAGATCAGTTCATCATTTAATTTTAATGATGCGCTGTAACATTTGCTGCAGCTTTGTCATTTTATTGTGGTTTCATCCATCCCTCCCATGCCTCTTTTGTTTTTCCCACCTACCCGTTGTCCCCGGAGGCATGGATATAGAGAACTCTTTTGAGCAGGGGCTCTCGTCACTTATAGTGTCTTTTAAACAGTCTCAGATATGCTGCTGAATTAATCCTGAGCAATATCAATTTGGTTGTAAGCAAGCTTAATTTGGTCAGAAAGAGGCACAAAATGTGAAATGATGTCTGTGTAGTCATGCAGTCGAGCAGTAGTAGAGAGGGATTTATACTGAGACAGATACAAATAACTAGATTCTATAGCTAGATCTCTATAGATATATATTCAGCCTCCCTCACAACCCCTCAGCTCTTACAATCCTGCAGTTTCTAGATTTTCTAGTTGTGGAGAAGAACAATTTACCTTATGGCTACTTCTGTTTCTTTTTGGTGTAAAAACACTGCTGGTACTAATTCTAGAGGATCCTCTAAAAGATAAACTGAGAGTGAACTCAAGGTTAAATTGCAATTTTTAACACAACTGCCATGTGATTTGGACCTGAATTTCTTAGTACAACGGCAGCCAAGCTGAATGTGGATTTTGGAAGGACAGATCTATTCCTTTTGGGTATTACACTGGAGTCAATTCCTTGTTTGCCAAAGATAAGTCTGAAATGATTGCAAACATCGAGTCTCACTCTTTAAACATTCTATACTTAGAAACAGAGGGCTGGGGAATAGGGATTACTTTAAAAGGGGGTGAGCTGTCATTGACCATAGAAAGGCAATATTATTTATCAAATGCCTATACTCTAGGGGGATAAAATTATACAGAAATATTTTTTTCTTGTTTTTAGAGGTGGTCATTTGGGAGGTGGAACATAATGACAGTTAAATAACATTCAGCAGAACAAATCTGTGGCCACCCAAATGATTTTATGACAGGTGAATAGTTGCATTGAAGTCAAGAGTAATTTTAGCTGTGTATAAAGAAAAGCACGTAGGTATTTTTAATCAGTTTGTCAGCTTTGATTTCAAGTGGAGATTCATCAGGTTTAAGACATGGTGTCTTCCTTGTGATTTCCTAACTAAGTGTTGCAACTTGAAGGAATGATTTAGAGGCATGTAGTGTGACTGGCGGATTTGGGATCAGTTTATACTCTTGCTGTTGTTACCAAGTGTCTCGCTGTGCATCCCTGGACCCCTTCTCCATCCTCACACAGAGCAAAAGCTCAGTGAGCTTCAGACCAAGTGTCTGGCATTTGTGAAGCACCTTGTGTCCCAGCATGTGCTTTTCCCCAGGCAGCAGTCATTGCTGGTGGTGTGGCTGGGATGGCAGGGGCAGCCAGGTGGGCCAGCACAGCCTGCCCTCATGAATGAGAGGTGGCAAGTAGAAAAAATATTGGTTAATGCACCAACATCGACCTCAAGATGAAGAGCTGTGGAATATTTTCCTGCCCACACAGTCCTGTGTGTCATCCAGACCCTGCTCTCCTGCCAAGTTAATCACTCCATGTACAGCTTGTAAATGGTTTGAAATTGTGAATGATATGTTTCTGAATAACCGTGAATATTTTCATGAGTATATCTTTAAAATTTTCCACAGATGGTTCAGTGGTTAGTCTGTGATTTATCAACTATTTGAATCTTTTCCTACAGAGTGAATCAGAATATTGTTGTGAAAAAAATGTCCTAACTTTCTAGTGTTTCTACATTGCTCCTTTCAATGGATGGGGTCAATTTTGTTATCACATGGAACAAAGAAATTCCAAGGCTGATGGCACAAATGTTTATGCTTGTAACTTGTTGCCTTCAGGTAACTGGGATTTATTTCCTTGTACATTTGCTGGATCTAATGTTAAGCATTCATCAAAGTACCTGGAGAGGAATGGGCAATGCCGAGAGTGGTTGCTTGAGGCAGAGCAGCTCATGGGGGAACTCAGTGGCAGGCCCAGGGAGTGTCCCACACTCTCTGGGCAGCAAGCATGGACACCCTTGGTTATCCCTTTCCAGGAAGTGTTTGGGAGCTCTGGATAAGGCACCAGTGCCCCAGTGTCCAGTGCCAAAGGCAGCTCCTCTCACCAGCCCGTTTGCAGATATTTCATCAGTGCTGTAGCCTTGACATGTTGACGTACCAGACAAGTTGAATGCCTGCATTTCAGCACTCTCTTATCTGTCACCTCTCCCAGGGAGAGCTTTTCCTGTCATTTCCAGCCCTGCCCTCCTGGTGGGACACAGCTGCCAAGTACAGGTGTGGTAGGGAAGACCTGGGATGTTAATTTTGCCCTGGTTTTCTGGGGTGGGGGCCAAGGTCATGCTTCTGTGCCCAAAGGCCCAAGCAGAGCTATACCAGTGCTGCTCCCCTTCAGCCTCTCCTGCTCCTGTTCCCCTAGACACTTGGAGTGGAGCAGAACTGTGCATTAATGGGGGGAAATGGTGGCACTGGGAATCCCTCTGTTGCCCTCCACACTGCTTTTCTCAGGCTGGGAAGGTGGGGACCAAGCTCTGGAAAAGAGGTGTCCCCTGCCGTGCAGGGACTTGTGAGGCAAGGAGCAGGCATGGGGTTGTGGGTCACCTCCAGGTGCCCAGCAGGACCTGTGGCCTGCCTGGGGTATGTCTGCCACCTGGAAAAGGGTACCACTCATTTTATTGTTTTAAAGGCTGTTTTCACTGACTTTCCATTTTAAACAGCCCTACTTGCAGTCCCTTTTTTAAAGGTGTGGGTTGGGCTCTGTCACTGCTCTTGCTGTAAACAGACAGCAATCCCCAGCCATCAGCTGGCTTTGCTGGAGTGTCGCAGTCAATGGGTAACCTGTGAGCTGCAGCCTGAGGGATGAGAGGAACCAAAGGAATTTCTTCTTTATTTATTTAAAAATAAAAAAAGGGAGAGAAAAAATGGAATAATCATGTTTCTCAAGTCTCATTTAAGCATGAGCTGCTTATCCAAAGCATTGTTGCCTGTAAACAGACCTTGGGTCTCCTCTTTTAATAATATCCTACTTGTCAGGGTGACAACTAAGCTGTCTGCTGCAAGGAAAAGAAAGAAAGAAAAGACCTCAACTTCTCAAAACCACTCAAGTTTTTCCTTTATGAAATACATTGATAAATATAGTTCAGCTAGCACCCTGCTGGTGTTATCATGTCTGAGAGCTATGGCAAGCTTTCAAACAAAGCCAGCAAAACCTATACTTAGAAGCAACCCTCAGATTTTCATGTAAAGCACAGAAAAGAAATGGGAGTGATAACAAAAGGGGGAGGATGGTGGATTGTCTACGTGTGTCTGCTGACCTAGGTGCTGTGTCAGACTTTGCTGTGAAAACCCTTTGAATCGTGATTTCCAGGAATGCAGCTGTGTCTGTGCCTCCCTGTGCACCACCACGGGTGCATGCCCTCATGTGTCTGACCTTTTCACAAGTGTGTTGACATGTTCAGAAATAAACTTTGCGATGTAAAGATAACATATTGGGTTGGGAATAAACAAATCAGCCCTAAGAGAACAGGTCCTTTAAAAGCCATGGGGAGCTGTTGCCGGGGTCTGGATGTATGCTCGGGTCTGGCAGCTGCTGCTGGCATCCTGCTTCTCTTGTGTCTGCGGGACCTTTCTGGTGCTTATCCCTGCAGGATTGAAGCACCCTGTGTGTGTTCATCAGCTTATCCTCACCTCACCTCTGGTGGGTGTGTGGGGGGAAAGTAAGAGAGGAGGAAATGAGCCCCCCTTCCACTCCTCTCACCTCAGAGAGATTGAGTGACTGCCCAGCTGTGAGGCTGCTGCAGCAGCTGGGAGACCCCTGTCTCCTGAGCCCTGGCATGGGGCTTCACCCCAGGACCACCTTCCTTGCCAAGTCTTGTCAACCTGTGTGGTTTTTAAAGCCTCAGATGCTCCCGATTTCTTCTTCACTGTCCCTGTCCAAAGTAAATGTAGTACAATGCCTTTTCTGAAAGGGTGGCACCCTTTCACAGGCACTCTATTTCTTTTCTTCAGGCTGGTGTTGCGAGGAGAGATACGCTTCTCTAACAGTTCACCATAGTGCCCGGGCAAATAAAAATCTTTCACTGTAAAATGGAGTTTGTTATTTCCTTGGACTGCCTGGGTGAAGGCCTTGTTGGGTACCTTGTGCTCTCTGCAGGTGCCTCGGAGACAGTCCTTGCCTGTTGGGGAAGGACTTCAGGCGTGAGCACGCTGTCCTCCTTCCCATCACCACGGGCCACATGTCAGCAGTGGCTGGTGGCGTGTCTGGGCTGACCTGGACAACACAATTCCCTCGTGTATCTTCTGGACTTTGCCTTGGTATCATCAGGCGGGGAGGGGAGGTTGCCAGGGCATTAGAGTGCTGGACAGGTGCTCAGAGGTTAAATTCCTACTTTGCCACTGACTTCTGGTGCTACTTTGGCCAAACATACAAAACATGGCCTTGAAGCCCTTTTAATCACACAACTAGTTTTTAATCCTTGTAACATCTTAAGATGTAAATGGGAGTGGCTCTGTTCGGTGTTTCCAAAGATCAGCAGCTTTTGTTTTGCTCAAGAGAGATACACCTAAGTCCCTCAGGAGGGTTGTTTAAACTTGTGCTGGGTTTGGCTGGGGAGGGGTGGATGCTTATGCTGGGCTTTTTACAATTAAAACCCTTGCTGACTTTGCTTGCCTGTGGTGAAACTGTTTGACTAAGACTGCTTCTGTAAAATGAAAAAACTGTATGGTCATGCCTTGATCATTTTGGGCAACTGCAGAAATGGGTAATTCCTGTCATGGACATACATATCGTTTAGTCATTTACTGAAAAACTTTCATTTTTTCTATTGGGCAAATGGGAAGCCACTGCTCTGAGCCAACAGTTGTGTGGATTTCTCCATGGGACAGCAACTTCTTTTTATTTCACTTTTAACTCATTGAAGAAAAGAGTTCTTCAAGCAAAGCCCTAAGTGAAACACTTAAGCAATATTTAACTAAGTTTTTTCTCCTAATTTTCTTATTATTTTTCTTGCTTTTGGAGCAGTTGTAATCTAATCCTGACAGCTATTTTGAGAGAGATTCTCAGTGCTCTTTAATCAAGAGCAAGAAAATGGAAAATGCCAGAGAAACACATGAAGATTGGGAGAAACTGGACAGAGCTATAAATGCTGTCTCACTTTAAGAATTGCCATTGACTGCAAAGCAGCTGATGAACATTTTCTAATGTAAGCTCCGCTGTTGTAGCTTTGTAGGGGATTTATTCAGAACAGTGACTTTTTCAGTAATCTTCTGACCCAGCTCACCAAAGGCTAAGCTGGGAATGCCACACTTGGCCCACTGCTTTCTTTAACATTTTCTGCTGTCTTAGCTAACTGTTGTTCTTTCTGTCACTCATTGATCATTGAGTCAGAGAATGATTCAAGTGTTATTTGAACAACAGTGTTTGAGGATTGTTTATCAGTGACTCCGTGTCTGTGAGAGGCACATTTTGCAATATGTACTTCACATATTTTCCCCTCTGATGATCTGGAGGCCTGGTGGTGTTACAGGTCTGCTGGCTCGCCTCACCTCTGTGTGACTCATTCCCTATGGATCCCACTCTTACCTGAACTCTCTCAGTGAACTACACTAGCAGAGGGTTAATGTTGCTGGGCCTGGGAGCAATGTGCTTGCCTTTGTTTAAAGGTAGAGCAAACATGATCCCTGCCTTCAGGAGCCATAATTGAGATGGGTCCCACCTCCTTGCACAGAGGAGGAGTGCAAGATGGGGTGGAACAGCAGTGGAGAAGGCAGGCAATGGCAAACAATGAGGCAGAGTCTTTTTGCTTGTCCTCATTCTGTCGTGAAATGTGCCTGTGAGACATCAGCCTTGGAGGAGCAGTTCACAGTTGCTTTTCTCCTCTACCTGGGCTTTTGCCAGCCGCTGGTTTAGCTGAGCCAGGGCCCCAAGGTGTTGACTGCTCTCTCAGGAGGGTGAAGGGCTGTGTTCACCTTTTTGGGGAAGGGCATGGCCAGAGGTATTTTCCGTGCACTGTCACTAGAAAGCCACACCGTCAATCAGGCTTTGCTTTGCAGGGTCTACAAGAGAAGAGTCTGGTGTGTACAGCTCTCCTCACTCTCCTGCGCAGGGGTTGGGTCATGCCAGTCCATGTAACCGAATAGTTACCCCGCGGGGAAGCAGTATCAGTGTCATATTCCATAGGAGAATGATCTGACCTTTCTTGTTTATACGGTAAGTGTGGCCAGGAGGCTTCTTTGTCAGCCTGATAGTCCCAGCTGCCAGCTCTGAGTGTGTCTTGTGAGCTCCAAAGCTCTTGCCAGGGCTTTGAAGTTAACAAAGAGTTATTTGGTGTTATTTGGAGTTAGAGGGTTTTATTTCATAGAGAACCCCTGTGCATGGCTCAACTGAAAATGTTCCCCTGAGTCAGAACTCACACGTTCAGCAGTGCTGGAGTGGTGGTGGGCTGGAACAGCACACAGTGAAAGCAAGTCAGTTTGTCTCTTTCCAAAACCCGAACATCGTGAAGATAAGGTTGTCTTGATAGTTAAGGACAGACTTTAGGATTTTGCTGCTGGAAAAATCAGCAGCTCAGAAGCTCAGAAATTTGCATTTTAGCAGAACATGCTGGTAAAAACAGCCTTTGTGAGGTACCAGCCCTCTGATTCAGCTGAGACAGTAGGGCCTTCTTGGGTTTAACACTGGCAAAACATTTGAGTGATATCTACTGTTCTCTGAAGAAGCAGATTTTCCCACCCTGCTCCAACATCTGATCCCCATGGCTTACTACAGGAGATGAGTGACTAAAAGAGAAGTCCTTAAGAAGGATGTGCTCAGTCTATCTGTACTTGGTTCACAAATGTGGGTGCCTACCCAGTAGATCTTTCTAGTTCCCAGGATGCTAACATGATATTTTTTGTATAAAATATCTAAGAAAAAAACTCGTCTTGATTAATGTTATGCAAGAAAATGTGTTTATGAGACAGAACAATATAATTCATCTATCAAAGCAGACTTTTCCCTTACAATTACAGAGACATCTCAAAGCCCTTAACTCGCTTAAGGTGCCTGTGTGCTGGCTGTTAGATGCCTGCAACTGTCAGAGACTCTTCCCTAAACTGATAAGAGTAACAAAGAGGGGGGAGAATCCCTATTGTACAGGATAAAAATGAAGTGATTCACTCCAAGTCACAGATGAGGGCTATGGTAAAGCTGGGAACAAAACTCTAATTCTCTCCAAGTCTCAGGCTCTTCCTTGCAAATACTCCCTTGCTTTATTGTGCTTTATCTCATTCATAACAATAAAATCATGCTGACTATGTGCTAAGGGAGCCCTTTCATGCTTTTGGTGCTGCTGGCCAAATGAGATGTGAATGTATCTGAACAATAATTGCAACTGATTAATTATGGCAGCAGCATACCTGACATCACATCTGTTACTCTGATGCTGTGCTCAGCCTCAGTCAGGGGCAGACTGTGCTGGTGTAAAACTCCTCCCGGGATTCATGGCTCACTGGGATTCCCTGAATATGTATCTGTGCTTCTCACACGGCAGAGCAAAAGGCAGGAGCCTCTGCAAGAACCAAACCCATGATCTCATGAGCTGTTCTAGGTCAGGCTGGCTCTAAAGCTGAGCAAATCCCTTTCTGTGGAGGATGTCCTGCCATGGGGGCTCAGGCAGGACTGGGCTGTTGAAAAGGTGGGAGGAAGAGGCATGGCATTTTTTGTGTGAGCACAGGCCACTGAAGCCGCCTGGCCAGGGGGGCAGTGGATAAACAACATTTCAGTGGCACAGTCACTGTGTCCTTTCTGTCTGCTCAACACTTGGTTGCTCAAAACAGTCCTGTGTCTTACCCAGGACCCTACAGGAAATGGTTCTCCATCTCATACCAATATTTTGGATTGTAATTCTCATTTCACTCTGGAGTTAACCGGGGACTTTCTGTGTTCTATTCCCCATAAAGCAAGCATGAGGCCATCCATAACAAACCCATCAAACATTGGAGCTGGCAGCTGCTTGGGGGTGGGGAAGACAAAGTCTGCAGTCTATGCCCTCAGGAGCCCAAACTGAACATCTGACCTGAGTTTCTCAGGACCAGGTATGTGTTAATTTGCCAGGCTTTGGGCTGATCGAAGAAGAAACCATCCTTGGTTTTAGCCATTCTTTTTTATATGTCAGAATGTTACTCAGTCCGATCCTATGGATGGTATTCTCTGTTCTCAGTAAGTTTTCTTACAAAGGTCTTTACTTAACAAAAGCCTTACAGAACATTGTAAGGGAGGAGTATTAACACTGAATTACTGCTGAAACAAAGTTTAATTAACAAGCGTGAGAAGTGAGTCAGGCTCTCTTTATGAAACCTTTCTTGATACAATTAGATAAAGAGAAGGTAGGTAGCACTCAGCTTTCAAGATTTCTTTATCTTTGGTAGCTCTCCGGGTCTTCCTCCCAGGCTTGGACTTCTGGCACAAAACTCAGCAATTTTAATTGATAGATGCAGATAGTACTGCCAGAAACAGAAAGGTGTGGGTTGACATACAGCTACTATCAACATTCACGGGGAGTGACTGGGACACTCACTTCTGCCTTTGCGAGCCTTCCCTAAGGAGTGCCAGCAGACTCTATGTATTCTCTCTGGCCAGCATCAGGTGTTGCTGAAAAACTAAGTTACACCCAGCAGCAGAAATCAGCGAAGAGGGCAGGTGAGAGGGCTGGAGAGTGTCAAACCCACTCTAAAGGCTAAGGGGAAGTTTTGAGAAGATGCTCACATTTAAGGTTAAGCTTTCAAAGTTTGGCCCTCAGCTAAAGGACTTTGTGGAAACAGTCCCTTTTTAAAAAGAGCTGCACGTCCATTGAAAACAGTGACTGATGATTTTGAAGAGCATCTGGAGCCCTAATCTTTCATTCAGACCACACTTTCTGTCTAGCTAAGGAAAATAAATCACATGCTCTTATTTATCTTTCCTCCTCAAACACTCAGAGATTTGAAAGCTGCAAATGTAGAAGCAGCAGAAGGAAATATTTTCTTCCACAAAAGACATGATTCCCTTGTGAAACACAGGAATTCATCAGGGTTGAGGGAAGGAAGGGAATTTTATGGTTGGGCCTTAGAGGAATTATGCAGCCCAGCTGTAAAGGAAAGTCATGAGTTTGATGTCTGTGTTTCTGAGTGCGTTTGAACATCACATGCTGCTGGGGAACAAGATCGTTTGTGTATATTTC
The DNA here is from genome assembly GCA_013399875.1 of Gymnorhina tibicen. Taxonomy (NCBI): domain Eukaryota; kingdom Metazoa; phylum Chordata; class Aves; order Passeriformes; family Artamidae; genus Gymnorhina; species Gymnorhina tibicen. The sequence goes on from VXAZ01001311.1 coordinate 391,371, forward strand.
AGATGTTTTATTTATTCTTTTGGTTGTAACAGTTGGGTATGAATATAACATCACTTATGAAGAACAGGGCCTGGAGAGAAACTTGTGCAGCAGGCATGTGCTCCTGTTGTTTTCTCTTTGGATAGAGGAAGCAGAGCTGTGAGACTGCAAAAGAGGGGTCATACTTCTACATGCTCTTGTCTGTGTGACTATGTGAGTGTGACTACATTTCTGTTCATGTACCCCACAGGTAGCGTTTAAGTGCCCTTCAGTCCCTATGTCATATTAAATGCAATACCAGATCAAGGCTGCTGAAAATGATCTCCACTGTGTCAGAACTGAATGTTTCATAATCTCTGGGTGAAATGCCACTTTTTCATACTCCAAAACTGTATTCTGGGAGGGGATAATGTCTACTGTATGCCTCTAATTGTACTACTTCTATTTTCCCTAGAGACAGTGAATGTCTTTTGTAAGTGTAGTGGTTTTCTTTCTGTGGAATGATATACCTTTCATCTTTAGGAACCTCTGCTAGCTCACTGTCATGGCTCATTATTCCAATTAATCACTGATGACAGTACTACTCACAAAAAGTTAATATGTATTTATCCCAATGAGGCTGAGCCAACACTCTCATTCTGTTTCTAAGTGACTCCAGTGGAGTTGGCGTGTCAGATTATTACTTCACTACCCACGTTGGTTGGGGTGTAAGCGTAGTAGCATGGCTCTTAGAGAGAAGTTGCTCAGTGATTCCAGGTAAAAAGGCTTGAGTCATTTCTCAGAAATGTTTAATCTGTCAGTCAGATGTGGAGATGACGTAAGCTTCCTCACCTGATCACCCACAGCATCTCAGCCTCAACCGGTTGGGGCTGATTTAAGGAGAAGCTGTACACTTTATTGCATCTTCATTTTAATCTCTCAGTTGGGCGTCCTTGAGGACTGGCTTGGATCTTTGCATTGATTTCAACAGGTCCTTGTGCCATGCCTTAAGTAATTCACAAACATATATATATATAAAATCTGTATTTTTTACTGTCAGGTTCCTGACCACACTAATGAGCCTGACACTTTCAGACAAGCCTACGTTTCTTATGTGAAAAAGCTGAAAATGTTTTTATCTAATTCACCCATTTGTCTTTACATGAATGCGGCCGCTCTGGAGTACATGCACGAGCTCTGGAGTACAATGTGTCTGCATGGTGAAAAATCAGCCTACAAAACCCAGGACAAGAGAATATGCAAAGGGTTTTCCACCCCAGAACCTGAGGACATTTGCCTTCTCTTCTCAAAGGCTGTGTTCAACACAGATCTTGTCTCAGGATCTCATCTGGTGTAGTAGACTGTCTAATATTCAATTTGTTTACTTCTTTTTTGGTGCCAAGTCAGAGCCCAGCACTAATGAGCTCATTAGCTGCCTCACTAGAGGCAGCTATGTGTTAGAGGTGAACGTAGAAGAAATGTCAAATGGGTTACACAGATGTAACTGAGAGCAGAACAAGGCTCTGAATTTTTTAGAAAAGTCCCTGAGTTAACTTTGGAGGTGTCATTCCCACAAGTCTGAGGAGTTTCCTATCTCTCACTGCATTTGCATGGTGGCAAGTGGCCAGGAAAGCAGAAAACATTCAGTTTAACAAAATCACCCATTTTGCACTGCCTGGAACAGGTTTTCCTGGATAGGAGGTGTTTCCGCATCCAAGCAACTCAAAGGGAAGCTCAAGCAGGAGAAAAAATTGTCCCATTCCACTCTGAGTTTCCAAGGACCCCCACAGTAAAGCATTCCCCTGCAGAATGCTTGAGGGATCACCAAAAACTGCGCTTATGTCTCCTTGGGCTAAGTGCTTGATGTCTTCAGTTGATGCTTACCTCTGCCACAGCTGTCCTTCTGTTATCACTCCCCTTAGGTGGACATGCTTAATGAAGGTGGAGTGTGGGACAAGTGGTTTGACTCTTGGTGCTGATAAGAGCTGTATTTGGTGCTGATAACAGCTGTGTTTGGTGCAGTAGGGTATGAGCCGCTAAATTTCTAAGCTCTGTGTATCAGGGATACTTAGAGATTTCTTTGTAGCTGGATTGGAAATTAAGATGTAGGTATCTTAAACCTAGAGAGACTCCCAAACAAAATGCAGGGGGCCCCATTCCAGGTGAGGGTGTCAGCCTGCCCCCTTTTTATAATTCCCTGCTTTTCTAGGTGAACGGCCACAGGTAGCCCAGGGTGGTTTTCAGTGGTTACTGCTGAGTTCAGATGTGGCAATGCTGCCTTTTTCTGACACAGTTCATTATTTGCCCTTTCCTATTGCCCTCATAACCATTTGTAAGGTCTTTCTGCCTTCTTTCCTTGCAACATCAAGGTGAACTTAGTGCATCTCTGGCAGCTGCAAATGTGGCAACAGAAATGAAGGTTTAAAACCAATGCATTGTGCATTTGTAGGCCCTCTGTGGCTCATTCCCTGTACTGTCAAATTAATTGATGTTATATCATTGCTACTTCAGCTTAATACAAGCACAGGTTTTGACCTGTGTGACCTTAATGTCCTTACAAACATTAACAAAGCACAGTTGCCTGCTCTCAGATGAAATAAAAAGTATTTATGGATGCAAGGTACATGTTTGTTCAGCTTTTAAGTAGGGAGGTTCAAAAAGTACCACTGCCAGAGATTTTTCTGTTCCCTCTGAATTAAACTGGCTTGTTCTCAGATACTCTAGTAATGAGTAACAGCATAAATGCTGAAGTCAGGCAGATAATTACTCTTTCAGACAAAGAAGCTTTGGGCTTTTATTTATGTCTATAGACTTATCTCTTCCATGCTGAGACTTTCAGGGTGTGTAAAAGGCATCCAGTCCACTGATATCTCCCTAGGGTGGTACACAATTGCCTCCAGGCAGTGCCTGTACCATAGATAGGTGTCTGCAGAGCTGGTTCAGCTTTATTTTGTGTAGGGCTGGGGCTCAGTCTTGATGTGGTCAGTTCCACCAGGACCCTGTGTGCCCTACAAGTTGCTTCACCCATCTGAGGAATGCATTGCTGGTTGTTCAGATTATCCTGTCTCCTGATACGGTGCTAAACACCTGAAATATGTCAATATTGAAGGATGTTGCAGTGATGGAAATTTGGGGTCATACCAAGAGAGAGCGTGTTTCAAAGTTGAGCGCACTCTACAGTGCACGAGTCCCTTCAGTGCTCCGTGTGCTTTGTCCTTGGGACCATCAGCAGCACTTGCCTCGGTGTGGTGTCACTGTTGGAGAGCCTCCTTATGCTTGAGCTCAGCTTCCTAGAAAGTAACTGTTCAGGAAGGAAAGCTCTGTGGAGTTCTTGTAGGGACAGGCTCACTAGGGCTGAAAGTGAGAAAATGAGAACTTTGAATTGATACACAGCAGAAAAGTGTTGAAATTGACACTTAATGCACAGTTCTGGTTTCAAAATTGGAACCCAGTTCAAGACTGTATATTTCCCCCCACCCTTCCTGCCTAGTCCTAATGTCTAAGCTTGTTTGGGTTTGTTTTGATTTTTGGTTATTCATATTGTTTATTTGACGGGTAGGGAAGACCATGCAAATATAGTAACTTCCCCCCCCAATCCTTATTTTTCTCCTCTTTAAATTAAAAATTCTTGAAGTTTGTAAGGGGAAAATTGCAGTGATATAAACTGTGAGGGGGGAAATGATAAAATGGATAAAGGAGAAAATCTTTGGTAGGTATTATGTCTGAAAATGCACGGCACTGTGAAGCTTCCTTATGATTGTCCCAGACAGCCACATGCAAGGGTAGCACATGCAGGTTCATTTAGTCAGCTGTGTTATAATTTGGAATTTCTTTAGAAGGAAACTCTGAGCACTGTGGGAAAGCCTCAAAGCAACTTGAATTAAAGAAGCTTTCAATAATTAGAAGACCATTTGATGTTTGTAAGCAAGGCTTTGTGACATAGGGTGTGAAAATTCATTAGAACTTTCAATGATTAAGTAGTCTTTTTTATGTCTCGAGAATGACATTTCTTTCCCATCAGTATGAATACAGGGAATATGAATACAGGGAAGAAAATATTTTTCTGGCTGAACATCACACACGTGTTTTAGCCAAAGGGTTTCTGTCTGAGAGACTTTGAGGGACTCATAACTGGCTTTTGTCCTTACTGCCTTTAGTCATGTGGGTGTAAACATGGTGTTACTGCATAAAAGGGAGTGTGAATGTTGCCATATATCTGCTAATCCCATTACTGTCTGTGAGAATGAGGTTTTCCATTTTTTCTGAAGAGAAGAGTAAACATACTTATTTAATTTTCATGTGAAAGCTAAATATTCATCCAAACATTTTATGTTTGATGCTTCTATATTCCTCCAAGAAATTACACAAAAAGCCATCACAAAAGGGAAAAGGAAAATTTTACATTTGGCCTGTCCTGGAAACCTGTAGACTGATACTTTTTTCAAAATGAAATGGTAATTGAAGCTGACACATTTCATTTCCAATGAAGTAACATTTCCTGATACTGCACTGGAAGGCTCCAACCAGTACTAATTGGGAGGCTCATTTTGCATGCATGGGCAGGACACTGGCTGCACTGGATGAAATCATTGACCTGTGTTTTACTAGGAGTGAGACTTGATCAGTGATCCTTCCTGCTTTTAAAGTCTATTGAAAAGATGTCTTTCTTTTGAATCAGTGGTAATTTTTTTAAAGAATTGAGGCTTTGCAAGTTGTTTTCAGTCTTCACACAGAAATGAACATGTTATAGCCACTTTCTGCTGTCTGTCCATGTCGGGAATCACCAGTCTCTGGGAGGCAGGTTAAGGAGGCTTCTTGAAATGAGATATAAGCCACTCTGGCTCCCTTGCAAAGAGGTGAAGATGTTAAAATGCATGATAGGTGTGGTAGTCATGCGTGCCTCTGGAAAGAGCAGGGGCAGGGAGTAAGAACAAGCTGCCCTGACGGGCACTCGATTGCTGTAATCTCTGCAGAATCTGGCCCAGTGGTACAGCTGCTAGGCAGAATTACTTCTGCATCCTACACTGACCATCTCAAGGCTTCTGGTGATAATGGCAATGGAAAAGGTTAGGTTTTTCCTTTAAGATCCTGCGTAGAATTAGCTTATATTTGTGAGGTGGTGACAGAAAGGGTTTCAAGTGCTGTTTCTCTGCAGCAACTTGCCATTTACAGAGCAGTGTGGGCTCTGGTTGGGATTTTATCAGGCGTGCTAAAATTGCTGCAGGGCTATGCAAGGAAGGGAGTTCACTGCTGAGGCCTTAAGTGGGGAGGAGCTCTGTGCTCCTCAGCTATTCTCACAGTAATTCCTATATGGAGGAGGACAGCATTTTTCACGATTTCACAAAAAGGTGAATAAACTGTCCAAGCTCCAGATCCATGAAGATCCAGAGCACCAAGCTCCCACCAAAACTGGATGGGCTGGTCAGGAATCTATAATACCGTGAGGAGGTCAGCAATAAGCAATATGCCTAGAGGTAGTCTGTGATGGAGCAGAACACTGATCTAACATATCCTCATCCTTAATTTAGCCTTCTCACTAGCCACTATGGAAATTGCTTCTCCCAGACGATTCCTGGACTTTAACACTGCTTGAGCAATTATCTGCTTAAACGTCTGGATCAGGTTGAACACAGGTATTAATGAAACTCATCCTCTGATCTGTTCCTGAGGAAGCAGGGACTTTCCAGCGCTCTCCACTGATCGACTGATTGCCTGACAGGGTCACCATGCTAAGCTGGGAATAGTGTGTGAGCTGAAAAGTAGGGTAGATAATTCCAACAATCCATGTTTCCATTTTGTCGGGAAATTTGGCCTTCACACTGCTTTTGGCATCTAGTACCACTTTTTCTTTTCATGCTTTAACTTGAGGCTAGATTCTCAGCGCAATCCAGCTGAAGGGAAACAGCTGTTGGCTGAAGTCCTCAGGAAAGCACTCCCTTAAGCTCAAATCTGACCATTCTTGGCATGAGCTCCTGCAGACAACAGGTGACTCATTTTGCTCTGGAAAGCGCAGCCGTATCCTCCGCTGTCTCGTCAAATACTATAGGCAATTCATAGAGCAATTGCAGCTTTGCCTCCTCTCCTGCTAATTGAAGAGAAGCTCCGTGCTTACCCTTTGCAACAGAGCCAAACCAATCCGGAATTCACATTGGATCCAGATTATGCCTTTACTCTTTGGTTTAAAGTAACACACAAACAGCAAATGAAGAAGAGATTCTCCCTACCAAGAGATTCAGTGTGTAAGCGATGGCCACTTTAAAGGGATAGTGATGGCTACTGTAAATGAATTAATAGATTAAAGTATCTCCACTGAACAAGACTCCTCTTGGGTGATTGTTGTAATGCTCAACAGATTTACAGTCCAGAAGCACCAAGGAATTTCAGAAACCCACCTGAAACACTAAAGAATTAGTGAAGAAGGCATGAGGTGGGGTTTTTTTGTATCCCCAACTGACCTACCTCCCACACTAGCAATGTCTGACGCTGGAGGCAAACAGGACAAGCTTTTATGTATCCTGATTTATAACAGTGTTTTCCAAAGTGGCTCACTGAAATTGTAAACAATGTGTTCACACAGTAAGAGGGAGGAAATGCCAATATATTAAAATCAATGGACCAAATTGTATGCTATCCTGAGAGTACTTTTGGCCAGGGGATGGAAGTGACCTGAGTTTGGCTGAACAGGAATTGATTCTTCTCCCTTGCTGTTTATGCCAGCACAAATGTGCAGCACATTTGACGTCAGTGCACAGAAAACGGGCACAAGTACAAGGGCAATTGGGCCCCTGAGGTTCCTGTTTGATCACCACTTGAGGCAAGGGGAGGCTGCACCTACGAGGTGCTTCACCTCCTAAAACAGGCCTTCTGCAGAAACTCCGTGTGGAGTCTCAGGCTCCCATGACAGCACAGTCCTGAAAGGAGGGAGGAGAAAGCAAGGAAACTTGGCTCGGCCCCATTTTGAATAAAAGCCACCATTGCAGATGAGCTGAGTTTACCCCCCAAAAGTTCCTCTTTTCATTACATTTTTCAGTTGGAAGAGTCAGATTGAGGATTTGCATTGGCTTTCTGCCTTGGCCGTGTGAATTCTCAGGGGTGGGGAAAATGTTAGTAAGCTAGTAAATATCCAAGAACTGGAAGAAAATAGGTTGAGTTGCCAAAGTCTTTTTAATCTCTTCTGAAAAATATTTCCTCTAGGAACACTTTCCCGTTTGGAACAGGTGCCTAAATTTTTTTTAAAAACCCTGCAGGGGTGACATATCTTTTGCTGCCTCTGCAAAACTTTCTTAAATCTGGCTGATTACCCGCATCCCCAGATCCTCACAAGTAGCACATCTTGTTGTGACTCTGCTGCTACAGTCACTGAGCCCATGCTCCATGCCAGCCACGCTCTGGCTGCTCCTGCTCCCTGATGGTGCCTGGTGTGCTGTCATCCTCCAGAGCACTTGAAGGTGTAGGTTTGAAGTCAAAGTTCAAACCCATCTGCCAGAGAGAAGAGAAATGTGTATGAAAACCAGCCCAGGAGTTGTATTCCTCTGCTGTTTCCCATAGCTGTGAGGACATCCCTGCTGTTGTTGCTGAGGAAAGCCAAAGGACAGCCTTTTCTGTGTGTCCTTGGCACTGAGCTGCTGTGTGAGGTCCCAGCTTGTGGAACAGACTCTGGTTGCTCTCATGGCAGGCTTTGCAGACACTTTGCACTGAGCTGGAGGAGTGTGCTGCTGCTCTGAGAGGCAAGAGAGGAGTTCTGGCCTGTAGCACTGGCTTCTGGTGGTGTTCTCTGCTGCTTCTTTGAGCACAGAATTGGATTTAGATTCAGTGTGGTAAAGGAGTTGTTGCACAGCTCTAGGCTGAGCAGGTGGTAGGATGATGATGATGGTTGTCTGGACAGCTGTGCCTCTCCAGTGGTTGTGCTGGGTTCCTCTTGTGGGGAGTGTCTGTTCTGTTTGGGTCCTGTTTTGGGTCTCTCCAGGAGAGCAGCAAAGCCTGTGCTATACAGTGGGCACAAGACCTGGGCTCTACCAGCTGTGTCACCTCAGTCAGTGCTGGCATGGAGAGCAAATGAGCTGATTGCCCATTGCTGTGAAATTGAGCCCTGCTGCTGAGGATGGGGCTCCTCTCCCAGCTGTGTCTCTAATCCTGCTTGCCCTCTAAGGCAGGCTGGTGTATGTACACAAGCCATGAGCTTATTTCTGCATGGGTTTCTGTGCAGCAGCACACACTTTCCAGAATGACTCAACATTTCTCAACACACGGGTCTGACGGTGGCCACCCAGCCTTGTGATCTGTGTAACTCTTATCTAGTGTGAGCTGGTGAAATAGTGGAATTTCTCCTGCTTCACCAAGGGCTACTTTGAACTGAGCCCTGGGGGTTTTACAGGGGCCATCAGAGCCCCAGCAGCCCTCCAAAGGACAAGAAGCCCTTCAGTGCTAGTACAAGTGCCAGAGGGTTTGCAGTGTGGGTGTTCCACCTCGGTAGCAAAGCGAGGTAGGGTCTGCCCCTGCTCACCAAGCCCTTTCTGGGTATATGACCTTCCACTCAAGGCAAGTCTCAGCACACGTGAAATATTTATCTTGTTCATTCAACTGTGTGTGTTTCTGAAGAGCAAAATCGAGATCTTTTCCCGTCTTGGGAAAGAGATGCTCCCAATCTGGATGTTGCAAAATGCTGCTTGAAAAATTCACTGATTTGAGAACTCAGCTGCATGGATCCTCAGCTATCTGTCTCAGTGGCACTTTCACAGGCAGCAGAGTTACAGCACTGACCCTACCGATTCACCAGACAAATCTTCCATCCTGGTTCCTTTCCCTTAAGGCTTCCTTTTTCCCTCCCTCTTTTCAGCCTGAGGTAATTAAAAATAAAAAATGCTGGGTTCTGCTTTGTCACAGTCCTCCGGGAAACTTGTAGTGGGAACATATAAGTTTCATCAGTACCTTTAGAGTAGGGCCCTTGCAAGTGGCTGGCCTCTGGTGCGTGGTGACAATGCAAATAAATAACAACACTCAGATGGAAAATTCCACAGATGAACTGAAATGTTTTCTGAAATTCCTTTCAAAGTGAGACAACAACTGTACCTCAGCGGAGAGCCTGCAGTGAGGAGATCCATCGTGCTTAAAGGAGAGCAAAGGGAACATCTGTGAGTGCTTAAGTCAAATGCTGAGGGTCCAGAAAACTTTGTGAGTGAGATTGTATTTCATATGATCTGGGAGTGTACCAAAGAGTAATGAAACTACAGAGGAAGCAAAAGATATGCTCTGTGTGGATACTTACCCTTTATGGCACCTGAATTTCCTGGGTAGCTCAACTCATCATGAAATGTGAGCGTCAGAAATGAGCTACATTCACATATGAATTCTGGCTTATGCTATCATTGCCAAATGTTATGTGGATGCTGCAGATGAGAAAAACCTACTTCCCATACACAGAAATATTCGCTGTGATAGAAATGCGTTTGTTTTTTTCAAAATGTGATTAGCAATCCACCAGAGTTTTTTTTCATTTTTGTGTCCATTTGGGGATTGCCACCTACATCCTCGCATTTTCATTATGTGAGGAAATAATAGTTTTCATATGTTGAGAGAATGAAAATGACCTCATAGGCCTTTTCTGACACATGTGGCAGATCATACCTTCTCCCTTGGTGACAGAGTGAGTCATTCTGGAGTAAACTTCATGTTTTGTAATGAAATGAGCAGGGAATAGTTTTTTGAAGCAGTCTGAAAATGAGCTAGAACAAAAAAAAAAAAAAAAAGAGTTCAGCTTTTTGCATCATGGCTTGTTTCTGCTCCACGGCTGTTCCAGCAAATTCAGCTGGCAGCTCCCAGCCCCGCTCCCTCGCTGGCGCTTTACATCAGCCCTGCTCCTGCTGGAGCCTTGTGATCAAGCCTTGCCCTTAAGTCTGCTCTCACCCCATGAAACTTCTCCTAAAAATTGCAGCCAAACAATGGGGGAGCTGAACCAATCCTGTGTGAACTGTGCCACAAACCTTCAGAAGTGCTTAAACACCCCAGACTTATGGTTTCAGTTCACTTATTTTACTGCTTTTTTTTTTTTTAATAGCTACATTGAAAAAAAAATCACAAAAACAGTGATGAGAGGAAACCAGTCATAAAAGTCATTGGCACTGATTTCAGCCCTTGTGTCCATAGTCCCAGATTTTACACAAATGGGACGGGTATTTGCAGGAAGATCCTTGTGGCCATGTTTCCAAGCTCCTACTTGAAGCACGTGGACATGGTTAAGTGTTCCAAAACACCTCCAATCCCTCATATCTTCACAGTGATGTTTGTAAAGGGTTTGGAGCCTGCTCTGCATGCTTTTCAGAAAGTTCTAGAAAATAAATTTAGGTGCCTAGGTCTCAACTTCTCTTTATTTCCTGGACTTGTTGGGTTGTAGAATCGTCTGGAAATCCTTAGCCACTAAGATTTCCAGTATACAGACTCCCAGCCTATCTGCCTGATCTCTACTGGCACACATGACACGAAGTTCATCAAATAAAGAAAGAAAATACAGAGACTTTCACGAAGCTTTGCAAATTGCAAGGCAAAATGTTTTGATTAGTGGAGTCTAATGCCTCCTAACATGGGGAGGACTAGGTGCTATGATCTGTTTTGCTTTTGCTGGTTGATCTTGAGCAAATCACTTCCATGTAACTGAACCTCCTCTTTCATTTCCTCCTCCTGTAAAAGAGGGATGCCGAGTCTTCTTTGTAGTGAGGCACTCAGACGTCATAGGAGTCAAAGCCTTAAGAAAGTTTCTGGAGAAGAAAGGCTGAAGAGCAGATTCAGTAAGGCTCAGATATGTGCATTTTATAAGTGTTTTGGGTGTTTTGTTTAGAAAAAACTTTTGTAAGTATTCAAGGAAAGAAAATCCCTCTAGAGTTTCAAAATAAAACACTTGGATTTTTTAGTTGGAAATGTCTTGGTTTGCAATATTCTTCAGTGTAACTCAGATATTAAAATTACTTTTAAATGTCTGGAATGAAAACTTGTTTGATCTTAAATATGGTTCTCTTAAACATCTTCAACATCTTTTAAAATGCAGCCAGACTTCTACTTGCAGCTGAAATCCTATTTTGTCAAATCTTTCATAAACTAAGAAATCTGTTATTGCTGTGGCTGTGTCCATAAACTCACTAGAAATACACACTCGCTGTACAGAAACAGTATTAGGTTCACTGTAGAAATTGGCCACTTTGACTTATCTGGTCAACCCTGTATAAAGCATGTATAAAACTGAAATCAGACACTCTACCCTCTGGATTGCTCATAAGATTGATCTATGCAATTTACAGTTTAAGAGGTGAGGTGAACCTGAGGTAATGGCTGCAACTGCTTCTCATTTCAAAGATGATGCTTTGTTGTCAAAGATTAATGGCTGGGAATCTCTCATCACCTCTGTTTGCAGAGCTGGGTTGGGCTTTTGTGTCTCTCTCCACGACTGAGCCCTGGACCCAGTTGTTCTGGTGAGCCCTGAAATTCCCAAGCTGCTTTTCTTTTCTGCAGAGTGATGCTGTCATGATTTATGAAAAAAAATCAGCTCTTGGAGTTTGTTTTGCTTGGCTTGCAGACAAAGGACTCCAACCCTATTTTTTAATAGAGAAAGGTTAGGTGGGAGGCTTTATGCTGTGCTTTTTGAGTGGAAAACTTCACAGCTAAATTGAGAATAATATTTTTCTGTCTAAACTGACCTTTATACTGATACATCCTCTGTCATCTTGGGCCCTTTTAAACTGTGTCTAACTTCTTCAGGTTTACATTTCTCCTTTATCACTTGCAGGGGAGACAAAAGTCCTAAGGACCTGTTCAGAGAGAGGCACTTTTGTTCCTCTTTAAAATAAAGTGGGACTGTGCTTTGGCCTGGCTTCCAGCACCACCTGTTCCACTGCCGTGTCTCCATGCTTCCCTTTCAGCACGGTCTCATCTGGGCATGCTGCATCCACCTGTTCTGGGTTTCCTGAGGGCACTCGGCAAATTCCTCCTCCTTGGCACCTCTGCCATATTTTGCTTGGCCCATTCCTTGGCTTTGGCAGAACTGGGACATTCAGCTGCTTGTCTGAGGGGAGGGAGTTGTGAGAATAAGTGAATTTGTGATGCCTGAAAGGGAAGATGCTTTGTGTAGTTTTGAGGAATGGACATTTTGAAAATAATGTCATTCATAAAAAATAATGGAACTAGCAGTAACACAGTCGAAGGAATTAAAAAGAAAACTAGTAATAAGTTCTGAAGCAGATTTTTTAAAAAAATTATCTTTCTGCCCAATCTGAGCTCTTGATAGTGGCGCAAGTAACAAGTATTTCTCCCCATACAATGGCAGAGTGGCTCTAACTGTTCTGCGTTATAAACCCCACGCATGCCATGGGGGGGATATCCCTCACTCTGTAGCAGGGTAACCTTATCAATAGGGTGGGTTTTTTTGCTTGTTTGTTTTTCAGTGGTGATGCTATCCAAAGACAAACTGGTAGTTTGAGGCTTGCAATTTCTTTCAGCACTGGAATTAATCCAGAAGCTTGGCACCACTTTTGCTTTTTTTTCACATTAGGAAGGGCAATTAATTAAAATAAGAACTTTCCACAAAATGGTCCATCACAGAAAATGGTTCTGGGAAAACTAAGTGGGTGTCTACCCTCTCCCATCAGGGCTGCAGGCTCCCAGCCCACCAGCTTCCCAGGCCGAGGTACCCAGCTCCAGAGCCCTTGGCTTTGGAGCAGCAGGTCACAGATGACTCCAGGACTACAGTTTATCCTTTGCTGGAAATTTCAAAATGCTGGGCTTTTCTGTTTAGTGGCTATTTTAAACCAAAGTGAAGACAAATTTCAAGAACACATGAAACACATGGAATTACCACAAAACTCTGGAAAATGCTGGGTGGAGATCATGCCATCTCCAAGCTTAGTTTCTGCCTGTGTGACCCTGGGTCATAATCATCATTCTCTGTGTCTGTGTCCAGGTCAAATGGTCTGAAATAGTGCATGTCCTGTCCCCCCACTCCGAGTGGTGTGCTTCCAGTGGCAAATGGGAGGTGGATGAGGAAGATGTGGCATGAGGAATGCTGGAGTGCCTGAGGGCTCCAGGCTTCCTGGGGATGTTTTGGGGTACACTGTAAGGAAAAAGATGATTGCTGATGTCACATCATCCACCTTGCTGTTGGGGAAGCAGCCTTTGGAGTGAACCATCTTCTGGAGAATGCCCAGGAATTGTCTTTGAGCAGTCCCTCCAAAGCCAGATGTCAGTTGAATGATGTGGAAGAGAAGTACCTGCTTCCCCAGCTTTGATTCAGCAGTACCACAACACCCTCCTTGCTCAGAGTGCTCAGCCCCAGGCAGTGTGTTTCACCACAGCCCTGAGCCAGAGCTGTTCCCCAGCTGAGCTAACAGTGGTGAATCCCTTTGCAGCACTGGTGCAGTGGGGAAGTGAATCCCCCACTTTCTGGTGTGTTGGTTTGGTTCACAGAGCAGTTCTCTGAGTGCAAACAAGAGTCTTACAGGAGGAAACCCCGGTGGAAGTTCTGCTCTGCTCTTCCTGGCATGAATTTCCCCAGCCTCTGAAATCCAAGCCTTTGAAAGCAATTTGTAAGTGTTAGCTGAAGTTGTCTGCGTTTCATGGTAAATCACATCCTATAATTCTGAGTTTAGAATCTTCTGTGCTTTGTTACTTGCACCAAAAGCACTTCCAGTGATGTTTTAAAAATGAACAGAGGGAAGGGATGATGGCAATCGTGAGGGCTTAGCTATAGAAAGTGTTTCCCATTTTATCTGGTAGAAGTGGTTGGGGAATCCCAAGAAGCAAAAGGCATTCCTGCCCCAGCCCGGATTAATGTCACAGGATTCAAGTGACCCTTTTCCTTTAGATTTGTTTGTAGATCCCACTATCCATAATAGTAACTGTGCTTGTAGTTGTGTAACAGCTTTAGAAACTCCATAAAGCACCACTGAAATAATTAATGTGTGGATCCCTACCAGGCAAAAACACTTAATCAATTTGTCCATTTTTGGAAGCTTCCAAACAGTCTTTTCTTTCATATTTTCCTAGCACAACTCACTTTTATGAAACCTGCTTTAGAGCCTCTGAATTTTAGGCCAGAACCAGAAAGAAATATATGAAGAACAACTTTCATCTGGATTGCATCTCAGCAGGCAGTTTGCCTCTGTGAGCTTCATCTGACCTGGGCTGCTTCAGCAGGCTAAAATGCTTTTTCATAAAAGGATGTTAATCAACCTATCTCCATTTTCTAGATTAGAAGACGGCTTATCCAATCCTTCTCCAGTGTATAGCTTAATTCTTTATCTGTTATACCTGAACATCTCTTATTTACATCAGCATAAATTGAGAATGATTAACATTAAGCTAATGTAGTTTCAATTACATGAGAATGGTTCAAAACAGGGAGGCTGAGATGTATTAGGGATTCACATAATGTTTTGAAATCACTTTAAGTTTGATTTCTTAAGGTTAGCAATATGCATCTCCTTTAGTAAAAGAGATATTCCACCTTTTGGGGTTAATTTTTATCTCCCTTTTCAACATGATTCTCTCAGCTATTGATCAAAACATTTGCACTGTTCATGTAAACATTTCCCAGGGAATTTTTTCCTAACTGGCTCCCTTGGAATGGTGCATGTATTCTGTGGATCACCAGTCTGAGCACTAATGTGTAGAAACGTTTCCATACCTTCTGTTAATATAGACAGGAAATTGTTTTTCTTGTTCTGGCCGTGTGAAAAAATAGACAGAACTCTTGGTTTGCAGTGCTGTTCCTGAGTCCTGTCCCACTGCAGATTTTGGCTTTCCTGCCTATGTTTTGTCCATTTTTTCCCTCATAGCTTCTAAGTGCAGTATTTGGGGGGTGCATGCTTGGTTCCAGAGGGCACTTGGGTGTGTACCTTTCCCAATATTCCCTTTTTCTTTCCCTTGAAAGATTTTTCTTTCCCTTGAAAGATTTTTCTTCCATTCCTGGTGGACCTGTGATCAGTTGAAGTAAAAATAATCAGCTGAATGGCTGCAAAATTCCCTGACTGCCAGTGATGGCCCTCTTGTACCAGCCCCATTCCTGCTGAGGAGCACCTTTTTCCCCCCCAGAGGGATGAGGAGGACAGGAGGGATGTGCAGGCCTGCACCCCATCAGCCAAGATGATGTGGAAAGCCTCTGGAGACATTTTCATGGCATGACTGGACAAAGTTGTGGGTGGCCTGCTCTAGCACTAGTGGTAGTGTTGCTTCAGTTGTTGGGCTGGGCTAGAGACCACCAAAATTCCCCTCCAACTGACATTTCTATGAACTTGTGACATTTGTTTTGTTGGAAAACCAAGCAGACATTTAACTGAAGTTGCAAATAAATAAATATAAAGTACAGAAGAGCTAGAGTGCGAAGTAAAAGTAAAACAGAACCATGCAGGAAAAAAAATGAGATGAGAGAATGTCCAGATGTTTTGCAATAAATGTCTAATGACAGATTTAAGCGAAAAAGAAAATTACCAAAGACAGGCCTTTGAGCATCTTAAGGGAAATAAGTTGTTTATTGAAGTTATTGTTGAAGTTAATGGGACTCTACAGCAAGAAGATTGCAGCAGCATCTGTCGAAAGCTGCAGTGACAGACGTGGTAACGAAACAATAGCCAGAGAGGTGAAGGAGGAACAGAAATGTGTTACAGCTGGGGCAGATGGAGGAAGAAATGGGTGAAACACAATGAAATGTTGCAAAGCTTATTTTTTATAGCTGTTCTCCAAAAGTGATGTCTCCCCTTCAAAGACCCGTGTCTTTGAAGACAAATCCTTTTGGCCAAGGAGTCCTTGACACATTCCTGTACAAGTGACATACAGGGAGATGGCCATTCCTGTGCCCCTGTATGTACTCTGGAGACCAGCTCCAGGGAGGTGCCATCCTGCTCTGCATCACCTGAAGGGCAGGCTGCAGCATCTAACACCCTGTGGGGCAATGCCTATGGTCACTGGTTGTCTTCCAAGGACAGAAAGCACTTTCCTGGGAGGTACAGCCAGGAAGTGTGGAGCAAATGTTTCGGGTAGGGGAGGGAGCAACAGTTTCGGGTAGGGGAGGGAGAGAGAGCGTGCCTCTTCCTCTTCTACTTGAGGCTAGAGGGTGGAGTAATTCAGGATGCATTCTTGGTGTTATTTTGGACCCTGAGAAAGCTGGGTTTCTCTTCTCTTCCTCTTTTATTTATTTACTCATTTTTGGTTGCCACATAGGAACCCCAGGGAGGGCAGGCTTTTTGCAGCCCAACCCTGGGAGCTGTTGAGTGAAAATTATGTAAATCCTGAGAACGTTGTCTGTGTGACAGAAGCTGTTCAACAATGATCTTCCTCTGGTATGACAAGAATTCATTAAATGTAACTGCTTGTGGTCCAAGAAGGGCAAAACAACAGGTGGAGGCGCTTCAAAAAGCAGCTGGAATGTGGCAGCCGATGTCACCCGAGCCTCATTTGCTCCAATAATGAGAGGCACAGTGATACAAAACCAACATGGCATTTACAGTTATGGCATGATAAATGTTCTCCTGTGCTTAACAGCAGATCACATAGTTTTTATTCCTGTACATGTAGATTAAAATAATTTGATATGAGCCCTCTCTTTGGCTCATCCCAGTAATGGCCAGGAAGTCTTTGTAATTTGGTCGAGTGCACGAGTGAAGCGGCTGTCAGACAAAGCCCCTGGGGTGGCTGTCATTTGCTCAGCTGCCCACTGTGATGAAGTGATTTGGTGTAGCTATGGACACAGCGTGGCAGAACAGGAGCCGTGTGCGCCACGGGGAGCACGGAACTTTGTGGTTTCTTTCAGCGGCAAGACGATCTCCTCCTGGCCAGCTGGCAAGCGTAGGAAACCAGATGATATTCAGGTCCTGCAACAGCCATGGGCAGGTGCATTGCTTCCAGGAGATGGCCTTGATTATTTCATTGGAAGAACAGCAAAATGAAAGTTATCCAACAGCCTGGTGTCCAGGAGAGGGGAGCAATACCTGAGTAGCTGTTCTGTAATGCGACCTCCAAAGCAAATGCTTGGACCTGGCAGTATGTGCCATCTGTGACCAAAGGGACTAACAGCTTTCCTGAGATTATTTTGATGAGGAGTTCATGTCTAGAGAATTGTTCTGTGAAGAAACACTTGGAAAAGTAAATTGTTTCAAAGTTGACACAGACTTTGGAAGGAAAAGGTATTTGGCCTTCAAGGAAGAGAAAGAAATAACCCAGGGATGCTGATTATACCATTGTGACTTAAAATAAGTCAGTTTAATTCAGTGTCTGTCTGAGTCTTAAACCAGGCATACATTACATACTGACTTCGGTGAAAATTACCTCTTCTGGTGAAGGTACAAGGGGACACGCTGTTTCAGAGCCCCAAAATGTTGGCATTTGCTTTTGTTCTGCTTGAACTTGAAATGGCAAGTGCCTTTGCAGTGGAGAAGAGCAGTACAACAGGAATAAAACCCCCACAGCAGGTATTGTGTGCAGCACTGCCTGGGGAGTGCTGTAACAGCTGGCTGAAGAAGTAAGGCTTTCAGTCTCCTGCAGTTAGAAAAGCACTGTTTAAAAATAATTCATTCCCATGTCTGGAGCTAAAGTAGCTGATTTGTCAGACTAATACACAAACTCTTCCAGTGCCAGTGGGTCCATTTACCCCAATATTTATTGCATCTAAGCTTTCAGGACACTCTGATCATAACCACAAGTGGAATAGAAGGGCAATAAGTCTGTGGTGTACTCAGAGCTGGGGAAAAAGCAAGCGAGCACAAAATATCTGTGGTTTGACACAGCAAAGGACAGTCTTTGCTTGGGGATATTCAAGTTGAGCATATTGATTTCTGAAACAATTAACACATGGTTCTTCATGATCCATTTACTCTTTCTACCAATATATGTTCAGGCAATGACAGTCCAAAATCAGGACTGCTCTGGCTTTCACTGTGGCGGAGATTTTAGAGAGAATAAAAATTATCATACCAATTTGAGACAGCATAGGTAAATTAATAAGCATCCTATAAAAAGTGAATTTATCACTTTTAGAATGAGAGCTGGAATGAAAGGAAAATGTGTTGAGCTGAAGTGTAAAGGTGAGTTATGGCCAGCGAGCACAACTGGTATATGAAGCTAATTGTTCCACTGTTTTGAGCAGACTTGAGTGAGACTATCAATTAGAAGAATTTTATCCTTGAAACATAAAATTGTCTTCAGCATAGCCCAGGCTTGGAATCCCAAGAAAACAGGCCAATGAAAGATATGAAGTACAAGTTTGGGGTGACATATAGTTGTGATTATGGAATCAGTCATCTATAATGATACTGAAAAATGTATTTTATGTAAGTTAACAGTAATATTGTGTTCCATTGACCAGGCCTTATTGAAAATTCACTAAAGTAAACCACTTTCTTTGTCTTAATGGGCCATCTTAAATGTTTTGTGTAGAGCTATTTGAAGTTTATATGGTGAGAAGAACAAAGAAAAGAAATGTTGAGGTTAGTTCTGTTAAAGAGTGTCTGTGTGTTCAGGTTTCTCTAGCATACTGTGGTGCAAATAAAATTGCGGATGTGATTTAGACAGAAAAGGAGATCAGACATTTCTGAATGGCTCTGAACCCCGAAAACAGCTTGTACGACCAATAGGTTGCACTCTTTGAAACTATATTTATAGTCACTTTTTCCTGTGGCATGGGAGAAAGCAGACTGTGAAGGTACAAGGTCATCCTCCTCCTGTTTCTTGTGTACATTGGCAGTCATCTTCCAGCACAGAGATTTGAAGATTCAGCTGGGTCATGCCCTCCAAACAGACTGGGATTCAGGCTCCTTTCAGTCCTCAGCTTTGTTTTTCACGTAGGCAGTCGATACTCCAGGGGAGGAAGATAAACAGGAGCAAATCCCCTTATTTTCCATGGCGTTTTCCCCTTTCACCAGCTATAGGCTGTGAGTAACCAAGTATATGAACCAAGAAAAAGGAAGGGAGAGGGATTAGGGAAGGAGGAGAAATAGCACGGTGAGTCACCCTGTCCACTATCTGTCTGAAGATTTATCTGCTCCCTTCTTAAATATAGAAATGATTTCATTCAATTATTAACTCTTGCAAACTAAACATTGGGTGTGAAAGGGGCTCCTGGATGCTGATTCATAGTGATGGTTCTCTAAAGGAAAACTGGAGCAATCATGTATAATCTCTGCAATAAATCTTGACTAAAGCAGAAGATATGTATTTAGGAATGCTTTTATTCAGTGCCTGTCACTTCTGTGTCCTTTAAGCTGTCAGAAACACTAATGACAACTGATGGGTGCTCCTCCACAGAGATTGTCTCATGGGCTCCAGATACCACACAAGCGATGGGTTTTAAAGGATAAGACTTTCCTTTAACCTGTGGAAGCTTTGTACCACCCACATAATCCAATGGGGGTTTAATATTCCATGTTTGGAGGCTCACACTGTGCCACCTGCTCCTGGTGGGTCACCTTACTCACACAGCTACTTGTGATTTCAAATGGTCTCACTCACCTGGGCAAAGGGGCAATAACCTAACTTGAAATCAGAGAGAGGCACAACCCAAAGGTATTGAACACCAGGTTTTTGTGTGGAACTGTGGGATTAGCTCATCTCAGTGAGATGGTAAACAGAAGCACTCGTTGGATCCTTGCAAGGGTGCCACACTGGCAAATGTTTCATTAGAGGTGTTGAGAATGCCACTATGTCAGCAAGGTGATGCAAGGAAGTCAGCGAGACTGCTTTTAGTGGTTTCTGCTTCTCCACCGTGAGAAGTTTTGATAAAAACAGTTTGAGGGCTGCATTGGAAGACTGAGGATGGGAAAAGGTGCTGGGAAAGGCACTGTCATCTGAGTAAATTAATGCAGAGGCATGAATTTGAACCCATAGGTAGATTAGCACATTAAAGAAGAATTTCAAACATCTGAGCTGCCCTAAATTGCCATGGGAAGTGTTTTGAAACTCTGGGAAATTTCCCTATTCATTTAGGCTCTGGAAGCTAGGTGGGAGTCAACAGCAGAAAATATTTTATTTCTTCTGTGGAAAACAGGTGACTGTCCATCTTGTAACTGTGATGGTGAAGGCAGATACTCATTTAGTGCTCTCCTTCCAGACTGAACAAATTCTTGGTTGCAGGGGTCCTTAGATACTGAAATCAGAAATCAAACAATGCATCCTTTGCTCAGAGGCATTGTGGAAAAATATGGTTGCACTTTGAACAATGTGTGTTACTGTGTCCCCTTTTACCTCTTGCAGGCCAGCGATCCGTGTTTCATCTTGGTTTTCAGGAATTATAAACATTTGGTTTTTCTTGCTTGCAAAGCTTCACTGACAAGTGCAACTTTTTCATTTTGTAGTGAACCTGTTTCATATTTCCAGGATCAACTTTCTCATTGATTTTCAGGAGGTAAAATGCCGTGAAAAAGGAGAAGAGACTAATAGCTCTGGTTCCCCTTAAACAAGAGCTTTGTGAGCTTCTACCATGCCATGTTAATCCAGGCTCCTTTATCCATAATCTGCTGTAATTGTTTTTCCTGGCTGTTTACCAGGAAATTGTCTTTTCCTGGCTGTTTACCTGCCTCATATTCACTGAGGTTTCTTTGCCATCAGGGACTGTGATTGAAAGTGGGAAAGCTGCTTGGCCATCAGACCCTATCAATCCAGTTCCTTCCTGGGACGAGATGAAAGCCTAAAACCTGGAAGATGAAGTGGTGCAGCAGTTGTGGCCAACCTGCCGCTGACTCCTGGGTGATGGGGCTGCGAAGCAGAGACTTTGCTCTCTCTCTCTACTGCTGTTCTCTTTAAAGGGGGTAAATCCTCCCTGGGAGACAAGGGAGAAGAAAGACAGTGAATGGGAATAGGTACAGGCAGAAATGCAGAGATCTCAGATGAGTGCTGAGAACAAGCTGCAGCACACAAAGGTGCAGTCAGCCAAAGTGCAGAGCCAAGAGTGGGGGGAGTGTAGGCAAGGACACCATGATCCAGAAGGAAGCCTTTAAATCTTTTGTTCCCCAAACTCAGGCAAAAAAAAGTGAGAGAATGTTAAGAGTTTATTTACCTTCTTAGTTACTTCAAGGACAAGCCTAAATCCACTCTTGCCTGCAAAGCTATCAGAATCTCTTTCTTGAAAGCCATTCTGAGCGAGTGCACGAGAGAAGGGAGTGTGCTGGCATTCATACTATTACTTAACTGAGATGCAGATTTGTGTAGTGAGGCAATTATGCATTGATTAGATTGCCCAGCAGTGCGAAGCATGTGAGCATTCCCTCACCTAACCAGTAGCATTGACTTACCAGGTATGTCTTGGACAGCAACTGTAGAAAACCGCTGTCATTTGCACTGCGATCGCCTGTTATAAAAGAGTATTCTTAGGCAGGGAGATGAAGCCAAAAGTAATCTGATCTTTGCAAGCATCTATTTTGGACAATTATTGCTGATTAAATTTATTAATAACCACTTGGGAACATACAACTAACACTTTGGATTTACCTTCCGTGGGAAGGAGGGCTTTGGCAAATCTGTGTCTGAACTTGGAACGGGAAAATGAAAAATACATGAATTTGGGTACCGTTTGTTTCTTAGGATTCACAAAGAGTTTGCAACAAACCATGGAAACACTGGGGCTATTTTTTTTAGCAAGGGAGGCTGAGAAAACAGTTTCAACTTAGAAGTTTCACAGCCAGCAGTTGATTTTTAGAACATATTGTGGTTGTACACAAGGAGGAGCTGAAGACAGGAAAAGTAGTGACCCTGAAAAGGATAACAGTGAACTGTGAATGATCAGTGCAGTCTGATTCATCTACAACATTTATGTCTATCTATGGAAAGATCTAAGGACATCAAGTGCTACACTCACCCAATAATGCCAATTATTTGTTGACTAGATTTGTCATCATCATTACTAGGGATGCATTAGAAAAGCAATGTCCCCGATGAGATCAGGGTTTCCTTATCAAGATGAAACACATACCTCTGGCCTGCCCAAGGTAAAATGGAACAGATTAACACATGTTTTGCAAAGTGCAGTCGTATTTTTCTACAGTCTTGGTACAAAGGCACTGTAAGTTCTTGCCTGCTCAGACAGGTTTGGTTCAGTTCTAGTTATATGTACATACTGGTCATGATTAGATATGTGTGCTTGTCCCTTGCAGAGAAATAAGAAACTGGATATCCCATACTCCAAACTGGCTTATCTGAGTGCTTAGGCAAGGTGAATATGGGCACTCTGATTACCTCATCCTCTTTGGAAGAAAGCTGACCCATGGAAAAATCACAGGGATGTGCTGTTTGGAGCCCAGCCTCAGGCAGTCCTGCTTCTGCCATCTGGAACTGGCACCAGGGCTTCCAGCCTTGCCTCAGCCCCCAGAGCTTGGGTGGTACCCAGAGCTGCCCCCTGCACTCCTCTTCACCATGCTGTAACATCTGGGGCCAAAAAGGGGTTCCAACAGTATTTTTAGAGTGGATAGGACCAGAGATGTATGTTCCTATCTGTATTAGTTCTGTACTGTGAGGTGGTGCGGCACAGGAACAGGTTGCCCAGAGAAGCTGTGGATGCCCCATCCCTGGAAGTGTTCAAGGCCAGGTTGGATGGGGCTCTGAGGCACCTGATCTAGTGTAAGGTGTCCTTGCCCATGGCAAGGGTTGGAACTGGATGATCTTTAAGGTCTCTTCCAAGTCAAGCCACTCTATGATTCTATGATATGATCCTATGATTCTATATAGAGCAACATTTTAAAATGAATTGGTGGAAAAATCTTACAAGATAAACTGATGAATTAAGGGCCCAAATTATCCTTCCCCTGCACAGCTGCAATTTCCAATGCATGGAGGGGAGGATGTGAAGGACTTGAAGGCTGGTTTTATAAGATGGGCAGGGCATTTCCAGCCTGCCCTGGTTGAGCTCACACCAGGAGCTGTGCCCCTCCTGATCACTTTTCTTCTGCATGATGCCATCGGCCTGAGCGTTCCCCTGAGGAAGGCAATACATTTGTGTGGCACACTATGAAACTTGCTCCCTGTAGGCAATCCTGTGCTGCAAAGGCTGGGAGAACTTATCTTAAATGTTTCTCCTGCCCTGTAGTAAATGGTATACAGTCAGTTTCCACATTGCTCACCTGGCAGAGCCATCCTTGATGTTACCAAGCATGAAGTTATTCTCTGTATGCATGTACTTGCTTAACACGATTTATTTAATGCTAAGCATTTATTTAACACCTTATTTATTACCTGCTAGGGTAAGCTAATCAAATCACATGGACACCACTATGAGGGCAGCATCATCATCAAGTAGGTTGTGTGTCCTTGGTCCTGCAACCAAATTCAAGTTAACAAGGAGCTCGGGCTGAGCTGTATATTCTGGCTATTATGTGACTGGCTTAATTGCCTGATAACCAAGCTGCTGCTCTCTGTGTGCTGCACGTCTGCTCAAGGCTGTTGGGGCTGCAGAGAGGACAGAAAATCTTTCCAGGCCTGTTACAGCACTGACTGCCAGCGTAGGTGTCCCTGTGGAGCCCTGCTCTTGTGCTTTCTTTTTATTAACATCACAGTCTACCTGATCTTCTGAAGTAAAGACTGGGTCACTTTTTTGCTTGCTTGCTTTTTCTGTGGACAAGCAATACCCTTCTTCTCCCTCAAATCTGAGAACAAGCTGCTTCTCCTGCTCCTCCAACCACTCCTGAACTCCCTCCTTTCAAACCAGAGAGAGAATGAATGGCCTCAGCATTTAGAAATAGTTTGAATGGGGATTTCATTTTGCCCCATTTAAGACATGGAAGAATCCCTGATTCAGGATTGGAATGAGGCCTGTTTCTCCAGTGTGACTGAAGTTTAGGTCCAGAGTTTTGCCCCAAGATCTGGTCTGTCCCTGTAGGGTGACATCAGCCTGGTAAGTTCAGGTGTGCTCTTCTGTCCTGCGAAGGAAAGAGGAATAGCTGCTTTGTATTGTAGGGAAAAGGACGGTGTGATGTTGCTCAGATCCCACTGATTTGAGAGAAATCATGCATTTGATGCAGGGGAGTCTAGTAATTTCTCCCTCTCACACACATGAACCCAGGTGGCTGAGATGAAGCCTATGAAGATGTAGACAGTAAAAGATTTGTTAAAGTATCACATGGCAAGTGTGTATTATGTGTCTGGCTGTTCTGCTGGTGAGGGAGCCAGCAGATGAAGTCCTGAGGGATCAGTTACTGTGTGTGTAAACCCTTCTGCCAAGGCATGACTGGCAGCAACAGCAGCCACAGTCAAGTTTCACCCCGTTTGAAGACCCTGAGCTCAGTGGTCTGTTTTTCCTGGCAGAAACAGTTGCCTGAAGAAGCAGAATTTTGTCAAGGCAGGGGAAACAGGAGAGTGTCCAAATAAATCACACCTTGTTACTTTTTCCTAAAGAATGTCTAAATTAAAAAACTTGAAACAAAGATTCCTTAAAAATCTAAATAAAGATTTTCCTAAAAATCTTAAAAATCTGGAACAAGACCCCTCTTATTCTCCTTCCCCTGCCTCCTCCAGGCTGTCTATTTCTGCTGTACCCTTAATCTCGAGGTATCTGGGAGACCTATTCCCCGCTATGTGGCACTTGGGGCCGTGGTTTAGTGGTGGACTTGGCAGTGCTGGGTTAACATTGATTCAAAGGTCTTAAAGATGCTGTCCAATCTAAATGATTCTATGGTGAGGCAGCCTTTGCCCTGTGGTGAAGGTAGCTGCAAACTTTCCATAGCAGGAAGCAGATGCAGAGTCCCCTGAGCAGAAAGATGCACAGAAAGGTACCAGAAACAAACCCAAGTCCCTGCCTTTCAGGAAGAAAGCTTTGCTAATTTTTGGTCTGGGGTGTGCTTGAAGGAGAGAGAGAGAAGAGTGAGAACAGAAACATCAGGAAAAGCAGCAGAAACAGCTATGAAACACTTGACACCAAGAAACAAACCCCCTAAAAGTAGCTTTTGGCAACAGATTCCCTCTGGTGCACGGGGAAGCAGGGCGCTGCATATTGTCCCCAAGTTCTTCAGAGGTTTTACTCCTTTCAGTTTCTCTTCATATATGGGATGACTTGATTGTTTGAATGCAGCTGGTTAATGTGTTCTCCTGATGTTCAAAACAGTCCCAAAGGGACTGGAGTGAGAAGGGAGAGAGATGTTGGGAGTCAGAGGGAAGCTGTTGGGGCTCAGCTGAGCTAAGATTAATCTGAAGGGAAAGGATGGTTGGGTATTGAGGGGAGAAAGGCACAGGGGCCTTTCTGTTGAAGAAACAGGAAGATGGAAGATTGTGAGTAGAGTGTGTGGGGCTGGCTGCTGGGGGCTTGTCCCATCCCAGAAACAAGCACAACTGGCTCTACCAGCTCCACTGGTGGGGCAGGCTTCAGCAGCAGGTGTGGAGTCAGGCCCTGGTTTCTGTTCTGTCTGGGGCACTGCTCGTTTGGGGGTTTTAGAGGCAAGCCGTTCTTTAATCCATACATTCTATTGCTGTCCTTTTCCATCCTTCAGAGACTGGGAGAAACGTAGTCTGGGAAGAGAACACACCTAAAATCAGCCCCGTGCGTGACTGTGCTGCGCGAGCTGCCCGTATCAGGTACTCACTCGGCGATACCTCCTGCCTGCATGAGATAAAGTTTGGTGGCAGTGCTGTGGCTGGGTCAGGGATGTAACCCTGCAGGCATTTAACATCCTGGAAGCTTGATTAATGCTGAAGGGAACACTGAGGTGCTTTAGCTCACTGCCATTTTCACTTCTCATGCATCAAATGTGTGGAAGCATGCCGTGAATGCACAAAGAGGAATATTTAATAGCGATGATGTAATACCGTGGCGCTGGCTCGGTGGCTCTCTGGCGTTATTCAACACATCTTTCTCAGCAGAATGGTGGTAGTGAAATGAGATTTCATTAAAAGAGAGCAGCTCAGTGTATCGTTAAACATTCAGAGCAACGTCTCCATTTCCTTTCGAATGCTGTGGTGCTGAAAACACATCCCATCTCAAAAGCGAATGTTTAACTACAAATGTAATTTGCGAGAAAATAATTCTTTTTTCTTCTTTTTTTTTTGTTTTGTCTTTGAAATCTGCTGAAAGCATGCATATTAGCAGAGAAGCCTTTCTTTCAGGGTTTTAATTTTCTTTTTCTTTCAAGGGAGCTGCATAAGAAAGTTGTTCGAGTGATTTCTCCCCAGCTATTCTGTTGAGCGATTCTTAATTACCCTCAGCGTTTGAAAGGTGAATGGTACTCTTACATAATCGACATTAATAATTCAGCTTAGTCCAAGAAAGCTTATTGCAGCTAGTTCTTTGATGCCAGAAAACCTCTACTGAAGCATTCTTTCTCAATTTAATTCATAAGCTCCTAATAAAGCCAGTCCAGCTGACTCCTACAGTTAAAAATGTAGCTGACATTATTTCAGGTGGACTGTAGTAAATAGGTATTGTAAATTTTAGTAGAAATGTACTTTTTCACTCTGTTTCTGATTCTTAGGGTTGTCTTGGAAGAACAGAAATTATATGTACAGAAACACACTTTTCCTTCCTCTCTTTCCACATGCCCTTCTTTTTTCCTAGCTTTCCCCTCCAGTGGAAATTCTGCCGTGAGACGTGATCGGCATAAACGGAAGTGAACAGAGTGGGTGTTCCTTATACCAGGAGTGTGAAAGGTCATGCAAGATTTCCAGAGTAACCTCCCACCACACCGAGCCATCACAACCCACTATTACAGAGTCAGCACAGTTACTGGGAGATCATGATCTCGTGTTCTTTTATTAAGGTAATAATGGAGAGAACGCACTGACTGACTGGTCCTATCAAAATTGCAATGTAGAGAAACTCCAGGGAAACAGAAATGTTTTTCTAGCCTCCACCATTCTGTGATAGACAAGACTCTCCACAGGAATGAGTTTTATCAGGTCTGATGGTGCCATGCCATTAGAAATGTTGATGTCAGCATGGCCCATGCAACCTAGTATGAACAGGGAACCTCTAAAAACACTTATTTCTTTGACACCACTGTGCTTTCTAAGAGCAGCTGTTGGAGGGGGATGAATAGATTGTTGTCAATGATATGCCCAAATGTTCATGTGTTCATTTACTTCTTTCTACACTAGCTAATTTCAGAGGGGTGAAGGTGGGTATTTGTCTTCTGGTGATGTGGTGGGAAGAAGTTGGAGGTACAAAAGGAGGTTGGCAAGCTGGAGTCTTTAAAGGCCAAACTGCCCATGCCCTGCAGGGACCATATGCCATGGATACCTGTTGAGATTCTCACCGGCTAGAGAAAGAAAAATAGCTTCCTTTTTCCATTCAATCCTTTATCATTATTACTGAGATTTTCAAAAGCTGGGAGAGTCAAGGGAGATATTTGCTGTTTGAGCACCTGCAAAAATAGTCACTCCAACCTATACAACAACAACAAAAAAATTGGGAACATTTCTGAAAGGAAAACAAAAGAGTTGCCTCTGCCTGAAATGCCTCATCCTGCAAATGTGTTTTGTGGGAGTACCATCATTCCTTAGAAGTATCATAAAGCTCAGCTGTTGGGAGCATTTTTACCTTATCTGTGGAAAAATGATAGTTCTGGTGAGCATTTCTTCATCCTTTCCATTTCAGGACTCTAAATAACATATTCACCAATGGTGGTTGAGAGAAGTAATTTCTATAGGCGGAAACACCCTCTTTGCATTTCTCAGCTTTTCCGTCTCTCAGACTGATAAAGCATTTGCAAAGCCTGTAAATGCATTGGAAAGATCACTGGGTTGTAAAGTGCTGTGATACATCAGGATGTGAGATACCGCAGAAGAAGAAAATACTTTGATTTTTCTTTTTCACTCCTGTAATATGCCCATGGGTGTTCATGCTTCAGTGTTATCTTGATTCTGGGAGTCTGTCACTGCTTAAAAAAAGGTAGTGTTTTTTTCAGACTTGATAATTTACCTGCCTTCAAAAATTTGTGATTTCCTGTCTTGGGTTTGAAAAACATTTGGCTGACATTGAGGAAATGTTAGTTTTGTCTCAAGAGGGAAAATAATCCATGAAAATGATCATTGCAGATAATGCAGAGCAGAAGTAGCATACAGTATCTTAGTGAGGACAGCAGACAGTCGGCGCTTGTGTTTCCAGCTGAAGTAAACTCACATGGCTTGGCACAGATCAGGTGCTCCCAGAATCCATGGTGGCCCAGCTTCCACAGCCCAGTTAACACCACGTGTTTGGAGTTCCTGTCTCCTCCCTGCACTGTGTTCTCTACTGCTGTGTTTAACTCTTTGCCAGCTTTTGAAGTGGATCATTTGCCAGCTGAGCCATTTACTTCAGCCACCTGGAAATGGCTGTTTGTACTGTCCCCAGTGAGGGGGAAACCACCTGAGAGAAGGCTGGAGCTCACTGGTGGCTGGCACTGCTCTCCCTGCCCCAGGAGGGAGTTTCTGACATAGCCAGGGTGGGATGGTCTTGTACAGCTTTCCATAGTGGATGACCAAAGTACGTTTTTTTCCTTTTACTGCAACATTTGTTATGAAGTTTTTGAGAGTTCATTAGCTGTATTGTAGAAGCCTAGGTATTAAATATTACTGTGGGTTTTTTGGCTTTTAAAAGGGTCTAGAAAAATGTTTATTATAGGCTATTTAATGGTGTTCATTTCATGTTCATCTATTCAGCATTATGCTTCATTAGCTGCAAGCTTGTTGGATGACGACATGTAATCAATCAATCATGTACCATTTGTGGTTATTCTGCTCATAAAGCCAGATTTATTTGTTTTGGTATCCGGACTGGAATGCATTTTTCTTGTGCTTTTCCAGTGCTGAGCCATAGATAAGACCAGTTGTTAGTCTCTGAGAGATCTGTCTGCTCAGGAAACTGTGCGAAGAAAACAAACTGCCTTCTTAATTAGAAGGCTGTGGCTGCTCCTGATTTGAATGACTACATGTCCTCTTTCTCTCAAATTAATACATTATTACTCACATGAGAAGTCTGATTATTTTCAGTGGGAATTCCTAGTTAGTGCTGTGTGGGGGGACCCAGCAGAAAACCCTGTGGTTGTTACTGGTTATCTTTACAAAGTAGTCTTGATGGAGGTCCCGTGGCCTTCAGGAAAGGATGAAGTGCCATTTGGAGCTCTAGCATAGTCTTTCCTTATGGCTACATCTTGTGAATAATTTAGAAATGTTATGGCTGTTGGGGAAAAAGAATATGCAGCATAGATTTCCAGAGAAAAGAGGGAGGAATGGTAAGGTCACATAGAGAAAAGATGTAAGTTAGGAAAATTGCCATTACTCCAAGAAATCCCTCCGACCAGTAAAATAAAAAAGTTTTTTACGTACTGCTTCCCACTGTAAATTTATTTTTCTGGGCTTTTATTTTTGAGGGTTGGAAAATCTGAGTCCAGATCAGGAAGGAAGAAGTTGGAGTTCCCTGCAACAGGCAAAACCAAAGGTAGTTGTTAGCTCTGCATGAGCATGAGCTAATCCAGAGCCCGTGCTTCATTCCAGTTCTTACTGGCCAAGAGCAGCTGTGAATAGACAGAAAATGATACAGTGCTGCAGCCAGGGCTCAGGCTACACGGGCAGTTCATCATCAGCTCAGAGAGAGCTGCTCTTCTTCTTCTGCCATGGAGCTGCATTCTTAGCGCTGCTCTTTGCAATCTTGTGACTTTCTCTTTGTGCTGAATAACAGTTAATTATTTTGTTAAATCCACGTGGAGATGTGTAGAATCCTCACTGCTCAAGAGTCATATGATGTTGAGCAAAAAGCCAACAATTTTGCTGCTGGAAAATGGGGCTGTGAAATACAGCATTATCATCTGAAGCAAATAGCCCCACTGGTTTTCTATTTGTGTACATGTACACATGACCTCTTTTGACTTTGAAGTGTAGTTGAAAAGAGAAATCCGTTTGCTATTATTTGATTTTCAGTCATGCCTATATAGAGAGAGAAGAGTCCCTTTGGGATAAACTTGGTAGCAATCACTACCTAAAAAGTAAAATTGAAGTAATGGTCAAGTTGGGTGGGGACAAGTGGGGAGACAGATTTTCTCAAGGTCACAGGAAAGAGGTAAGATAAGCAAGGTGTCCTGAGTTATGGTAGGAGAGCTGCTAGGCCCTCATGCCTCCTTAAGATGTGGTTCACCCTTTCTGCAGCCAATCCATGGGATCTCTTAGACTGTGAAGGTCAGCTTCTGCTCCAAATCAGGTGGCAGGGACTGGAGCCGGGGTCTCACACGTACCAGGGCAGCGTTCCATGCGGCAGTCTTGGGACACCCTGGGCAGCATCCAGTTTAGCCATGCTTCAGCCCTGTGGTGCATTCGTACCGCACTGGTCAGCATGACACAGGAATATTTCAAATACGTGAGGAGAAAGGGGAACAACACATGGGGACATGACACAGGATGTTGCTTTTCACTTTGATTCAGCATCCCTTATTTCTTTCATTTTAACTCTGGTATGGTATTTACACCTCTGGGTGGGTGGAAATGGCAGCTTCATGTCTTAATCAACTTAAGCCTGCTGGTTTTGAAAAGTCGTTGGTGTGCACAGTGATAGACAGGTGTAGAGTCATCCAAACAGTCATCCATTGGCTGTCTGGAGAAGAGAAATGCTCCATTTTATCCATAGTTGTGTTAGTTTACAGAAAGACTCTGTGGTTCAAAGAGTAACCATTGCTCCATCTGAACAAAAAACTGGCAAATGTCTCCAGTAGCAGCATGGGCATGGTCAGGAGACTAGAAGATATAAGATTTAGGATGTAAAGATACCTGTGTATCGCACAGATACACACTGACCCACCATTTTCCCCAATATTTGTCCAACTCCATTGATGGGAGCTGACCACAAGTGAGTGGGACAAAGTTTTTGTCTCTCCCTGTGCGTTTTGCTCAGCTCCACTGGAAAAGCTTCTAAGAGCTATTTGCTGCTAATAATTCTCAAGCAACGAATGAATGGAAAAGAGTCTTACTAGAATGATTTAGTGTTCGTCATGCATAATAAATGAATAGAGTTATTCACTGGCAGTCACACATCTCTGGCTAATCCTCTTGAAGGTCACTCGTACCAGTCACCAGCCTCTCGTCACAGCTACTGCAGTAGAGAGCAATGTGTTGAGGATTGGGAGCTGTTTAAAAAAGTAGGATCCTGTCTGTCCACTGGTTTGGGTTTGTTCTTCACCGAGATTTGTACACCTCACATCATCAAGGACTAGCAAAGGGAAGACCAGAAACAGATGAAAATGCAGTAACACTGTTTGAATTATTAAATCCTCAGAGCCTAAAAAGAAAGAGCTGTCAGTGTTAATTGTTCTCTAGGGAAGTCAAAGCAGAACAGTTTGTTCTGGGATGTCCTCTCATGCCCAGATATTACACTAACCAGGTTGCAGGGCATCTGCAAGAGCTTCCTCTTGGTGCAAAACCGTCTGACTGGAGGAGAACTGGATTGCAACATATTATTAGCATTTTTATTATGTGCTACTTCAAGTTCTTCAAAAAGCCCCTGATTTGAATTTTGTGTTGTAATTTCCTTCCTCAGTTCCTGAGTCAGACAACACCAGAGGATAACAGCAATGTGACCTCACCAACGAGAAACATCCAAGGAAATGAGGCTATCATAACGATCTGGAAGGTGTACTTGGGCACTGCTCACTCCCTGGGACTAAAAGAGACTGAAACTGTGTTACCACCCACCTCTCACAGCTACAGAAGAGTCTGCTGGTGACTGTTCCCTGCCTGAGTGGGTCGGAGCACCACAGGAAGTGGTAAATGTATATGGATCATTTCAATGTGCTAAAATTATACTTCGTGTTTCAGCCTGAGGGAACCTTGACTGTATCACCCACCCAAGGGCATATTGCCTGCCAAGGTGTGGCTGAGATCTGCAGCCAGAGGGCTGAGAGCTGTGGATAGTGACAGGAGTAACACGTTGTCCCAGCCTGACAAGAATTTTCCCTGCCAAGGGGTCTGTGAGTCATCTGATGTAGACAGGTACAGAGCTGCTAGAAAAGGCCATATTTCTTTCCCATTTCCCATAGGTGTGAGGTGATCAGAGCACCTGAACGGCAGAGAGTGATTAGAGACAAACGTTTTTTCTCTTTCTCTCTCTCTCTCTCTCTCTTTCCCCTCCCCTCCCCTCCCCTC
>VXAZ01001311.1:423784-494676 GCA_013399875.1 Gymnorhina tibicen
CTCCCCTCCCCTCCCTACTTTCCTTTCCCTCCACTGAACTTTCCTTTCCCTTCTTTCTGCCTCCCCGAAGTGAATAACTTTAGATAATCATTCATTTGTGGTTCGCTGCTCCTGGGTGTTGCCTTTGGTGTCCCTGCAAAGCCAGTCTTGAGGGACTGGCTTCCTGCCATGGTCAGGGCTTGGTCTTTTGCCTTCTCCCAACAGCTGGGCCAGGTATTGATCCCGTTATTCTAAAAAGATGCAGACTTTAATTAAAGATACTGAATATTCCTGTTTGACAGCAGGCCACTGTTTAGATATATGGACAAGGAGAACTGAGTAAATGGTGCCTATTTACAGCACCGAGGGCCTTAGTCTTCACTGACAGCACTCCTGTTGTCTGTGGGGCCAGAAGCCTGCTCATAGGGGTGAACCTGAGACCCTGGGTCTCCGTGAATCACTGTGCTTATCCAGTTCTTTTCTCTCTGGATTCACTCTGGAGCAAATCCAGATGAGTGCAAACCACTGTTATCTATTCCAGGAGCCTTGATACACTTACATTCTGTGCTTCTGAAAGTAAACACAGGGGTGTTGCCTCATGTATCGTAGTAAGGATTGAGTGAGTTTCCTTGAGAGGAATAAAAAATGTACAGGCAAGAAATACCATTCTTGCAGAGGCTGTGCTTAATCCACTAAATGGCTCTCTTCTGTGGGTTAAAGTCAGCTCCCACGTATCTCATCTCCTGGAAAATTTTCCCAGCTATCCTGTGGAGATTTCAAGCATGGGCCACACCATCGTGGTTCCTGATTTGCCTGCCTCCTGTCCTGTCTCTGGGAGTGTGTTTGTGTCATGAGTGTTTGTGTTTGTGTCATGAGTGGTGAGTCGGACTGGTGAGTCCGAAATGCAGGCAAATTTCAAAGGGCCCATGTTGCTGCTTTGCAAGATTTATTTTTGGCAGGCTGTTAATAAATAAAAGGACAGTGAAAATACAGGTCACGGAATACATCAGTATCCACTCCTGTTCTTCTCTGCTGGGCTCAGTGGAGTGATGCTAATCTGGCCTCTTTCTCCTTGCTCTGCAGCCTTCCATCTCAAAACCAGTTTTGCTCACATTCAGTTTGTAGGGACGTGGGAGTTCAATTTGCTCACTTGGCAGCTCTGAAACCTGACAACCCCTTCAGAACCAGAACCGAAACCTCCTTCTCTGTTTCCTCCCACAGATTCCTGTTTCCAGCTGTGGGGAACAACCCCCTGAGCATTTTTAAGTTTTTTTTTTTCCTCACAGAAAAGACACCTTCCCTGCCCTGAAAGTCCTAATGATATTAAAAGCAGCCAAGGAGCTCAATGCCACAAGTCCCGCTGCACACACAGACCTTGACTGTGATGTCAGCCAAGCTGATCCCTGCAGCTGTGCTTCAGAGGCTTAGCTTCTTGTTATCAGGGTCCAGCAGGCAAACGGCACCCTCAACATGGCTGCTGCTCAGCTCCATCTCTAAAATCCTCTTTCTCACCTACCTCCAAGTTAAAACAATTCCAGCTCCATGCTAGTTAGGAGTGCGTGTGGAGGAGATGAGAAGTTTGGAAATAGGCTAGACTATTTCTTCTTACAAGGCTTAATTGCCCTCTGGAAGTGCCCTCATTGTGCTAAGTCACATCACTGTTGTTCAGCTTCCCCATGGCACCTGGCTGATCCTTCTGCTTCAGTGGCACTGTCCTTCCTTCCTCCCTCCTTGCTGCACCGTGCCATTGCGACTTCGTTTGCCATCAGATATGCTGGCTGTTGCCTCTTCCTCCTGAAATCCCTTATCCCATGGTATTTTATTATATGGTACAGCAGGAAAAGAGAGAATGTGAAGGAAGAAGTGAATTTTGCCAGCATTGTACCAGACTTTGGTAGGAAGGGGTGATGGCAGAAGCCCAGGTGGAAGGAAAACGTAGGACAAGGGGACAGAGAGAAGGAAAAGGAGAAAGTAATTGTAACCTGCCACAGAAGTGACAGATAGCAAAATCAAGTAGGGTCAGGCTTACAGTGCAGCCAGTTATTCTGCCAGTAAAGATATGAGCGCAACTAATAGAATCTTTTGCCCCAGGGTTTATTTCTCCTTATTTATATCACCATTACCGAGAGAGACACAACATTGCAGAACAATTGCTTGCTTCATTTCAGGAGCGTGGAATGGTGAGTTGCTCTGAGGAGGAGGAAGAATCCTGAAGTGGGTTATGAAAAATCGGGTTTTTTCAGCTTGACTGAAGGAAAAATGTGATTGAAAGAGTCTTAAGTGGAGACAATAACTAATTAAAGATAATGACGTTGGAAGAAGAACAGTTTTTCCAAGTGATTTTCGTAATGAAGGAGGCGAATCCATGCCCAGCCCTGGAATCTCTTACTTAGAAACCTTCTAAATCATCTATTACTGACAATAATCCTGGTTTTGCTTATTTTAATGAGGCATCTCCAGTGAATTGTTGGGTTTTGTTTTATTTCCTTCTTTGCTTTCATGGCAGAGTAGTCTAGCTTTTCCATATATTGAATTTTCCATAGGAAAATTATTATTTACTTATGCTCATTAAAGAAATTCCTCTGCAAATTTCAGGGTGGTAACTGAGAGCCTCTGATTTCTGTTTTGAACAGGGAGGGGTCAAGAATATTTCAGATATTCCTCAGCCTCCAGGCAGGATAAAACATCAGATTAACAATGTACTGGGGATGTTAATGGAGAAGCTGGAGAGTGCAGACAAGCCCTGCGCTCATTTCTAACACTGTTTGGGCATTCATTAAAACACTTTGTGCACAAATGAATTCCTCTAGGATGTCGTAGCTGGTGTCGTTCTTCCTAAAGACTGGATCTGTTGACCACATGAGGCCATGGGGCAGCTGGACCACCCATGACTGTGTTCTTTTCCATCATTTTGTTATTTACTAGAGGGTAAATTTTACCATACTAGTGTGTAGGAAGTTCATTCTTCTCCAGACAATTTTATAACTGTCTCTTTACAGAAATGATGCCAGCTTTAAAGTCATTTGTTCAGATTTGAAGTAATGCCATAAAAGAGGAAGTTTTATCAGCTCTACTGCAGTGGCTGATAAACCCCTCTAATTCAGTACAAAACCAGTTGTAAGTTAGTATGGGCTGTGAAAGAAAAGTAAGAGCAATACTGAATTACCAGAAAAAAAGTTCAGTCAGATGTCTCCTGTGCTTTGGAGATGATGCCTGTCTGCCCCAAGTGCATGTCCAGTTTGGGGCTTTTCTTAGGAATCCAGGATGAAACTTGATTTTTGCAAATGCTAAGCCTCAGAAGCTCTCATGAACCCCTGGTGGACTTGCAGTGCAGGCAGAACATATTGAGAAATGAGATTCTCTTTTTCGCACACTTTCCAAAGTTATGACATCTGGTTTTAACGCTCAAGCATTTAAGTACTTTTCACTGGAGAATGCAAGAGACCACCCAGAACATCCACCAGCCCAATGGTTAGGAAACTCATCTGGCTCTTCTGGTGAGACTCCTTTTCTCTGTTTCTGGTTTTGAGGAGAAATTCATCCTGAAGCTGAAATCCAGAAGAATATAATCAAGTCTGTGACAAACAGCATCCAAACATTGTAATGAAGAAGGGGCATGGCAAGTTTTAATGATGGCAAAAGAAGTTTCTTATCTGCAAGGATTGCTCAAGTCTTAGGGACAGTAGTTGAAACATTGTAACTCTGCTGCAAGAGCCAGTGTGTAAATGCTCTTGCAGCTATACTATAGATCAGTAAATTTGCTGCCCGGTGTCAGTGACCTGGCTTCTGGAAACAGTTGATTCTGGAAATCAAGACACCTCAAGGTGGCCAGATTGGTATGATGAATTAGTGCAAAGAGGGAAGATTAATCTCCGTGGTCTGAGATGTGGCAATTGGGCCAAGATTCACAGAATCACAGAATTAACTAGGTTGGAAAAGACCTTTGAGATCATTGTGTCCAACCTATGACCTAACACCACCTTGTCAATAGACCATGGCACTGAGTGCCACATCCAGGCTTTCCTTAAACACCTCCAGGGACGGTGACTCCACCAGCTCCCTGGGCAGCCCAATTCCAATGCCCAGTCCCTCCTTCTGTGAATAAATTCTTCCCAATGTCCAGCCTAAACCTCCCCTGGTGCAGCTTAAGACTGTGTCCTCCTGTCCTGTCTCTGGTTGCTGGGGAGAAGAGACCAACTCCTCTCTATGCGCAGGAGGCTCCTTGATAGGAGAACAGGCAGAGGAATTAATGTTGTTATGCTGAAGTGCAGCTTTACAATCTGCAGTCCCCTACAGTGGGAGAAACCAAATGGCATGGAACACTATCAGGATCTATAAGGAGCAGTCATGTGCTGTTTTGGAGATGATCTGGACTGGTCCCTGCACTGTTCCTCCCTTTCTCCAGCTCTCCTTCCTGTAAATCACTCCTGCACACATTCACACCTACCCAACATATATGGAAATAATTAAAGCTTTGGAGAGGAAGTGTTTCCCGTGATAAATTGGTACTTCAGCGCTGTGGAAAATTGACAACAAATTGCCTCTGACAGGATTAGGGATCCCTGGTGAGGGCCTGTGTGGAATCTTGAGAGACACCTGCTGCCCCTGCAGCGCTCCCCCTGCGCCCCTGCCTCTCGCAGCGCTGCGGCCCAGCCAGGCTGCCCCACCGCCTGCTTCCTCCTGTGGAGCAGCATGAAAGCAGCTTAGCAAAACAGAATAAATGTGTGAGGCTGGAAGGACTTGCTGAGCACCAGCCAGTGTCAGAGCAGGGTCATTGCTGGCTGTGCCAGTGCAGGTCGAGGTGCTGGCCAGTGCTGTTGGACAGGAACATTGCTTTTACAGTCTAAGTAAAAAAATGCCATTGAGTTATGCTTCCTACACCTATAGCAGTGACAGACCTTCCTTTTTTCTTTTTACTTTGTAGGTCAGAGTGTTGGGAACCTGAAGGAAATTGTACGTGAAAACCAATAAGACTATGTGTGGGGAGAGCAGCTAATTTCGTCAGAGTACCAGCCTCCAGGTCCAGCTTTATGTACTTGTGTTCAGCCTTCTCTAACCAGCAGTGCTAGATTTTGATTTTTAAGCCTTTTTTCCCCTTCTCTCCTCAAGCACTGAGCTCTTCTAGAACAGAATCCCACTGTTTGTGTTGGATGCGTCTCCTTTATGAAGTGAGACAGGCTGTAGCAAAATTTATTAGACCGCAACATAGAGGGGGTTATTCCCTTGGTAGATTTAAGTTCATATAACTAAGCAAGAACTGGAAGGCAGTGGCACTATCTGCAGCTTAATAGCAGCCACCTGAACCCAGGAATCACTAGCCAGATGGGGCTGGCAGGGAAATAAAGGCTCGTTACCCATCTCTGTCACAGCTGTGACAAGCCAAGGTGTTTTAGGCCAGCAGAGCTGGACAACATTGGGTTGCTCAGCCCTGACTATTTGCAGCATCTCAGTGTTGGAGCTTGTGGTCAAGGGCAGTGAGCAGTCTGATCTGAATGAAACTTACTGCTGGCACCAAGTAAGATCTTTTTTTTTTTTTGATGTTATGGGCTTGTTATGATCCTGACGTTTTCAAACCTGCTGGTGCATCCATGGTCTTTTATCCCAGCAGAAGAAATGTGGTGAAAGGCCTCTGTCTTCTGCAGGGGTTGTCTCAAACCAAACTCTCCTCGTTTTGGCTAGGTTTTACCTCTGTGGCTGGAGAGATCCTTGAATGCTGGCCTGGCTGTGGGAGGGCAGTAAGTGTTGTTGGGGGGGATTGATTCCTGCAGTCCATTTGGGCCTGGAGAGTGAAGCTGGGACTGGCACCATGGTGTGGAGACAGTTACTGTGTGTGATGGCTTTGTGGTGCCCTATTACCAACCATTTTCTCCTTGCGTTATAGTTTCTAAAGGCTTAGGGTTTGTTGCTGTTATGTTTAACTGGATACTTGGCTAGCGTCTTAGAAAGCTTGGGGACAAAATGACATCTGCAGAGGCTTCACCTGCTGAGCCTCTATTTTAGATGTTTAGTGTAAACTGCTGGGGCATGTGCAGCCAAATCTGGAGCTTTGTTTTCTTTCAGCAGTGCCAAACTAATGTATTTGAGTGTGTTATGTGTGAACTGTGGGCATTTACTTCTGCTGAACAGATTTTGCTTGCTTTCCTTGCTCTGTAATGCTTCTGTCTTGTTTTATTAGCAAACCAAAGTCACCTTGGGTGTAGTGTAAGCAACCCAGTCTGTGTAGGATTGGGGTTGACAAATCTGCCGGGTTTCCCTGGGATTAGTAATTGCTTGGTTTTAAAGTTTGTTAGAGAGAGATGCTACTGATAATTTAAAAAAGCTGTCTGTACCAACCAGAGGCTTTTGCTGCCACCTGTGAGAGCTGAGGGGCCCTGATGGCACTGGAGGCTGCTCTGAGGGTCCCAAGTTTGTGGTTCCTCTGTGATCCAACCCTTATTTAAATAATAATAAATTTTAATTCAAAAAAACCCAAAAAAACCATCTCCTGAAAGCTGTCAGTACAATGGATTAAATCGGGTGTTTGGGTCTTGTGGCTTTGTTCTCTGGTGTCTGTCTGGGCATGGATGCCAAATGTAGTGTTTCCTTGATTGGGACTGTATCCTGTCACTGGTGGATTTTTCTGGAGTCTGATGAAGGTTGATCTTGCTCTGCCTTTGGCTCAATGAAGCCTGAGTATTCCTTTTGCCCTTCCTCCCTCCAACATAGCTTTTTTTTTTTTTTTTTTTTTTTTAATGGAAGCTGCTGGGGCTTGGTACTTCTGGGAGCATTTAACTTGTTTATAAATATTTGATGGGTTCAAGACTGACTGCTGGCAACATGAAATGGGTTCAAAACTGACTCAGTGAAAATATGGAAGAGTTGAAAACATGGGAAGTAACAAAAACTAAAAATTATATTGAGGTGCTATCTGATACCAGTGGGAGGTGATATCTGAGGGTCATTTGTACTTTGGCATTGCAGAAGTCCTAGCAGAAATACATTGCCCTCTGGAGTGAGGAGGTGGACCTGCTGGTGTTGGCCCCTGTGAGGTGTGTGTGACAAGGAGGAAGGCTCTGCAGATGAATCTCCTTTAAGTTAATTTTTGTTAGGGTGTTTTGCAGCTCTTGTCAGGTCCTGGATGCCGTTAGTCCTCCCTGAGCGGTGGGCATAGACATGCAATGGATCTGCGTGCAGTTTAACCAAAAAACACCAAACAGACTTGTAGTATTTCGGATGAGGGCCACAAACCCAGGGCTGGGGTTAGAGAGGATGCCTTCTTGTGGTGAAATCCAGGAACCCAGCCCTGACAAAGGGATCAGAGGTGGAGGGGAGTTCTGAGGACAGTGATGGATAGTAACTGAGGGGAAAGTGGTGAGGAGAAGGTAAAATAGGGGCCAATTTCTGGAAGCCGAAGTCAGCAAACAGAGTGGACACAAAGAGATAAGAAAGCAGCTGGCCACTGGGATAAGCTGTCATGGAAATTGTGGACATTTTATCTTGTTCTCAAATCACAAGTACCTGCCTAGCCAGAGGATGAATTTTAGCTTAATCTGTCTTTGGAGATCAAAATCAGTGCATCTGTCGGTGAAGTCTGAGAATTTGCTATAGGCTTGAGTTAAATGCCACGAGCTGATAGCACCACTGGACTATGACAGGCAGTTATTCCATAATAACATGTCTCCTCCGTTCTGCCATTTGCTTGGGGTGGCTGCAGTTACTCCAGAGTCTGGTTCATGGTAGTGGGATATTCATGGGCCATGGAGTGGGATGTCTTCCACAGCAGAAAACACTGCCATGCTTTTAAATCTGACTGTTTTTGCAGGATAATACCTTTTGTACTGACACCAAATGAAGCTTTAGCTAGTCAACAGAGTCTGCCAAAAATCTGTATTTATGAATTACAAGCTCGTAGCCTTATGATCAAATTTTCAATTAGAACAATGCCCATTTTTGAGAGTGTTTTGCATCTGAAAGTCCTTATGTCTGGAGGAGGAAGATGTAGACCACAAAAGCACAAGCACTCAAGTCAATTCATCATGTAGTTCTTGCTTCTCTTCCCAAAAGAGAAATGGGAAAATTGAAAACATGTTAACATTTGCAAAGGGTTTCTGGTTTTGTTTTCCTTGCTTTGAAATTACATGTTCACTGCAATTTAAAAGAAGCAACTTGTCTCCAGTAAAACTTTCCTTTTGGTGTTTTGTAAACCTTCCATTTCATCTGGAGATTAGGATTTCTGGTTTAATAGCTTTATCTGAGAAAAGGTTTAAACTATTGTTTGGAGGGAGTGTATCTGGATCTTGAAAATGGAGAAATCAGATTTGGGCACTGCTTTATATCTAGTCGTTTTAGTTACTGGCAAATTCTAAAAAAAAAAAAAACTTAAGGCTTTTTTTCTTCTCCAAAAATAAAACTATTTCTTGGGAAAGGACCTGATAAGAGGGATATTTGTCTTGGCATAGACTACTTTTGATTCTGAAGTGCTGAAAAGACTTTGTTGCATTTTCACAAAACTGGAATGAAATATGGTCAAAGTACTGGTATGTTGTGCTCTCAGATGGGTTTACTTTAATTGTAACATCTTTTTTCCCCTGGTTTAATCAGAAAAGAGATGATAAAGAACATCTTGTAGTAGATCAAAGTCTATCACGCTACACAGTCTGGAAAAAACATAAAGAAAGCAATTAAAGTCTGCTAGTCGTGGCTTTTTAAGAGTATTTTGGCAGGAAAGCTTACTTACATAGAGAATGGGGTTTGTGGTGTTGGATTCAAATGGCTTTGGTGCCACCTGTGATGATTCAGTCTCAGCAGGCTGCTCTTAGACTAGTAAGGGTTGGGTGATGCCATTTAATGATGTCCCTTGGTCATGGCAGCAGCAGAGGTGATCAAGTACGTATGAGGCCCTGGGTGGATTTGAAGAGTGAGCATCCCATGGCCTTTGGGAATGCTGACTGCCCTTCAGGCAGGACTGAGAAAAGGCAGGGCTTGTAGGTGAGCAGTAGCCCTGAAGAAAAGGGTCTGCGTGCATCAAGCTCTGGCTTCAGATAACATATCCTCCTCCTGTTGTTGAAGTTCCCTTGCTCAGTGTGGGCTTCATCAGCAAGGAAACTGTCCACCAAAAACCTCCTGCAATCCCAACTTCAGTTGGTGGCAGGTGGCGAAATAAAAGATGGTGCCAGTGGAGACCGTGGTTAGAAAGAGCCGTGCTGGCAAGCCATGGCTGGCAGGAGGGAGTTTGCCCTTGGTCAAGAGGAATCAAATTAGGTAGTAAAATATTGAAGCAAATAAACTGAGTGTACAGAGTCCTTCCCCAAAATTATCTGTCCTGTGCTGTACAGTGTTGTTACCCCCTGGACCTTGCTCCCATCTGCCTGCTGAGGAGCTGCCCTCCATGAGGACCTGGCATCAGTGCTGTTTGAGTGGTTAACCTGGAACTCTGTCAGCTGTCCCTTGCTCCTTCATAGACCATTAGCTGCCCAGAAATCCCTGGCCTCGGGCTGTCCTTCCTGGTGTGGTGAACAACAGCTGTAAGCACAGCCTGACCTTAAATCAAAATGAGAAGCTTCACAGTTTAAAATAAGGGCAAAGGGCTTGGGTGATGGATCCATCTTCTGCTACCAAGTTCGTGCCAGGGCCCTCTGTCCTTTGCATTTCAGTCAGTGCCTCGGTGTGCTGTGTAACGAGGCACTAAGAGAAATTACAAGAGGGTGGTTGCTCTGCTGGGTGGAAAAATGTGTCATTAAAAGAAGGGTGACAGCAGCCAGTGACAAACCACAGCAGGCAGAGTATTTGGCAACCTGGGCTCCCCGCTGTGCGAAGGGTTAAGAGGAGGGAGAGATCATTCATAAAAGAGCAAGAAGGTCTTGCTTGCTGGTAAGTCATTTCTGTCACGTTGTTTCACACAGAGCATGCTTGAGAGCAAAGCCAAACCACTGTGGAAATAACAGATGAGTGGGGGGGGACTGTGCAGACCAGGTACTTACTATTCTTTCTTCCTCTCCTCACTTAGCTGGGTCTCTGAGGAATGTGCACATCTACTAAAACAATGCAATTGATAACTTCATTTCTAGTAGTTAACTGTATTAAGTGCCAGTGATACACACTAAGTAAGTGTTTTCTGTTACTCTATTTATTTGAGCAGGGTTTAAAGTGGGTTTTTTTTGCATCAAGGCCATAGTTATCAACTGTATTTAAGATCACAGCATAAAGCTGGAAGAAAACTTCTTCATTGCTGTACTGGTGTTTTCTCTTGCCTGACAGGTTTATCTCCTAAGTCACAGTCTTTGTCTCCTATTCTGAAAGCTATCCATTTGTGTTTACACTCATCCCTACCCTGTGCTTTTGATAAAATGGGTGCCCTGGGTGTCAAGTGGCTTGGAGATGACAAAAGCACCAGCCTAACTGAAGCAGCTTTGTCAGTGGCTATAGCATTTCGAGGCTCAAATCCATAATTATGGCTAGAGCTCAGCTCTGGAATGCCCTGTACAGTGAGAAGGGTCAGAAGTGTCTTCTTTCAGGATGTGCATTATGACTCTTGTCTTGAACCACCTGGTGAATGGTGCTCTGGGGATGAGTCAGAGTGAGTTCCCCACATGGGTTCCCCGTGTGGGTCCCTCTGTGGCGTGGGGTGAATGAAGCAGGATATTATGGGGCAAAAAGCCCCTGCAACACCCACCAAAAGGCTCTTGAAAATACTTCAAAGAGCAAGCTAGGAAGTGGCAAGTTGCTTAGCAAAAAGTTGAAAGTGTAGTAGGATGCTTCTGTTCAGGTGAGTAAAAAGTTGAAGTTGTAAAGGAAGAGGCTTGTGTTGAACACAGTTCTGCCCTTTGCACGTTTGCTGGTTGGTTAAAGTCCCTCCACAGCACTCATGGAAAACTTTGGAAAGGCAGCAGCCAGCCCTGATAGTGGTGGCCCTCCAGTATGAATGTATTTGTGGTTGAGGCTTCTTTTGTGTTATCCTGTTTCTCAGTTTTCATGCCGTCTTTGTTTCTCCTTCCAGTCCTTTGTGTTTTGTTTTTTTTCTGTGTGCTTCCACTCCCCTTGGTCCTGCTCTGAGTTCACCTCCCTTGAAGTAGAGATTTGTCCTTGGATATTGCTTGACCTGCTTTGCCAAGGTGTTTATCTTCTGCAATGCAGATACCAAACTTCAGTTTAATGTTTCCCCAGGCAGTTTGTTGGCTGAGGCAATGTGTGGGGAGGTTCCTTGGGTAAGTGCGTTTGCTTTCCCTGACCCCTCCAGAAATTTGGAGAGGAAGTTGAGGGGTGCAGCAAATGGGACCAGGAGGTGTGTGGAGAGGGGAGAAACAAGCAATTTTGCACTAGCAACAGGCACTGTGACTGCCTGCTGCTTCGTGAAGCTTGATGTGAGTTCAAGTGGATATCTATCACTGGTGAATAGAAAGCCGAAAAATACTTTTTTTTAATAAAAGAAAAGAAGAACAAGTTTTTTTTTTTTTTTGCTCTTGGGCTGCAAAATTCCATGATGACTTAGAAGAAATTGAAACACTTGCATGCAGTGGTGACTTTGAACTGGAAGGGGAGCCTCATATTTCATGGGATGTGGTTGTGAAAGCATCTTGTAGCCAAGCAGTCAACCCCTTGCAGGAGCTTTTAGCTGCATGCCAGAGACAGAGCCCCCTGCTCCACAATGTTGTTTCTCCTCATGGGGAAAGGTTACAGGGAAATTATAGTAAATGATGTGGCATGTCTGCAAATCATTGGTTTGAGGGGCAGTTGTTCCCATTCCAGTCACTATTCCATCACTCAGCCCTTCACGTTGCATAATTCCTGTTTCATTTACTGCTGCTTATGATAGGGGAGCTCAGCTCAGCAGTCAAGGATGGTGCCAAGAGTACCTAATCAAATCTGGTCATGCAGATCCCTGTCCGCGGGCTGGGCAGAGCGCAGAGCATTCCAGGGCTGCAGGAAAACTGGACTCGCTGTCCTCTTCCTGGCTTCCATAGCAGCTGGAAGAAATGGATGCCCAGGTGCATTGCCTCTACTGGTACACCACCCCTTCACTCCCACCCTCCTTCTGACAGGACATTAACGGTGGTGGTCCAGTACAGCATCTCTGCTATGGTGCTGTTTTTCCCAACTATTCTCCCCACAATTCATGAAGTTAGAGGCTGCTGAGACCTGATATCTGGGTGGCCTGCTGCAGGTGAGGCTTCCTTGGAGAATCTTAGTGACCACAGAAAGAAAAGGGGTGGGTGCTCTTTGCTTTAGGAGTTTTGCATGGCTTTGTGACTGTCCCTTCCCAGTGCACAGGATGCCAGTAGGAGCTAAAGCTTGGGTGACCTGTATCATTGCTCAAACTCCTGGAGGAGGACCTGAGCCACTGCCACGCCATGAGCATCTGAACTACGTTCTTTTATTGGCCTCCTAGGC
Source organism: Gymnorhina tibicen (assembly GCA_013399875.1). NCBI lineage: Eukaryota > Metazoa > Chordata > Aves > Passeriformes > Artamidae > Gymnorhina > Gymnorhina tibicen. The sequence continues at coordinate 436,130 of VXAZ01001311.1, forward strand.
TGTTGGAGTGAATACATCCTTTAGCTGGTCATTCTCTAGTTCTCTTTGGAGTGTGTTGGGAAGAGGGTCTGTGTTTGTGTCTGAGCCACTGGAGCACAGCAGTGACCAAGAGAGCAGAAGCCTACACAAAGCCCTGATCTCTCACTGCATGCTTGGCTTACCAGGAGAAAGCCAGACCCTTGGAGCTCTGTGGCATTTGTGAGTTCTCTTCACAGCTCTAGACTGCAGTCTTGGAGGTTGGGTTCTCCTCCAAATGTGACCTTGTTTCAGCCCTCCACGAGGGAGCTGATCTGTAGGAAGTGCTGGGTGCTGTGAGCAGAGCAGCGCGTGCAGCAGGCGGGAGATGAAAAGGGATGGGCCCGGCTCTGGGCCGTGCTTGTGACGCACACTTTGCCTAACCACAGCTGCTTTGTTCTCAAGGCCACTGCTGCAAATTTAACCCGGTCTGTTCACAGCTTCTTCTGCTGTGTCCTTCTGATTCCTGTTGTCTGCGCTCTGCCCCAGCCTCAGCTGCTTTGCCCCCTCCTGCCTCTCTGCAAATACTGGCAAGAGAATGTGGTGCTCAGACGGGCACCAGGGGTAGAGTTAGGAGCTGCGGGGCTGTGTGTGACAAGACTGTGTGTAGGGTTTTGATCCTGTGTTTTCCTGAGGCAGGTGCCAAACAGAGGATAAATCCTTGTCGGCTGGTGCCATTCCCTGGGAGTATCAGAGCTTTGGTCTGTCTTGGCAAGCTGGGTGAGTGGCAGTGAATTGGAAAGGGGCATCTCTGTTGCAAAAGCATGATACCCCAGCAGTGAGTCACCATATGCACCCGCCCCTTCTGCTCCAGACTGTTTCCCTGGCTGCAGAAGTATTGCCCCTCTCCTCCCACCCATCATCATCTCCCCAGATCTTGTCAAGCCCCTGCAATGAGGGCTTCTTGAGCAAATTCTTTTTTTGGCCTTTCACACCCTTCCAGCATCAAAGCTCCACAGCACTGCAAACACTCACTGGGAGCACCTGGGAGTGACAAACTGCTGCTGTGTGAGGCTGGCCAGGAAGAGAATGATGCCCTCCGGGGAGGAGAAATAATAAAGGTTTTGAAAGAAAAGGCTGAGGTGGGAGAGTTTGTCAGAGCTTGGGAGTAGAAACCAAATCTACCTTTCACATAGGGATCCTCTTATCTTCAAAGTTATTCTTGCTTTCACTGGGTTTGTTTTACATGAATGGTGGATGCTGTGACTTCACAAATTAATTTTTACTTCTACAGAAGTAGCGGAACCTCTGTGACCTTGGGTTGTGTGCTTACAACTGAACTTTACAGCAGTGTTTTTGCTTGTGTTTGAGGATCACGGCTCCAGGGTGCCAGGCACTGCAGGATAAACACCATCAGCAAAACGCTACAGGAAAAAACAGCTGCCTTAGCTGGCAGCTGCTGGGGAGCTACCTATGGGCTGTGTGTCAAGGAGAAGCAGCCAAGCCATCAGGCTCATTTTGTAGCGTAGCTTACACCAGCTGCTGGAGCTGTGATGTGCAATATGGTATCTCACCTCCAACACAAACCACACCTGGTGCCTGGAGCAAGGTGGAGAAGCTGTAGTTGCCAGACTTGCTATTCATAGAAAGTATAGTAATCCCATATATGATGATGCTTAAAAATACTTCTACACAAAAAAAAAAGGGTTTTGATCCTGTGCCTGCAGGTGCAGTTCTAGGCTTCAAGGCATATTTTAGTTTAAAGATACGTACTTCTAGAGAAAGAACTTGGCATGCATTTTAAAGGCACAAATAAGAGCTCTCAGACAAAGTACATGATCCTGTGCTGTCTGCCTCGGCATTCATATCTCCTTCATCTGTTTCACGCTGCCAAATTCATTTGTTGTCTTTTGCTGTCAGTGGAGATAAACCAGTGCTAATTTAGTCCACAATATTGTTTTTGTTCAGTCCTGTGCTATGGAGCCAAATGCTCTGCTGAGATAAATCAGCACCCACTTTGCTTGTTGGCCTGGGAAGGAATGGAATAAACCAGCTACTGCCATGCTGGGAATTATGGTTGTCCTGCACCCATGCCATGTTTGGCCTCTGAAAGTAGAAAGGGAGGCAGGAAATTAGCAGCTGCTGGACTTGTTGGTCGTTCTGCTGACAAGAGTGTTGTACGACTTAGTGTAGGTATTTCCTGCAGCCCACTGTGAGAATCTGAAGGCCCTTTTCTGGTTCAACACTGAGGGTTGGGCTTTCACAGAACTGAAGAAGCAGCACAGCAAAGTGTGACCTTGTGACTGGGCTCCTGCACAGCCTCAGAGATAAATAAGGTGTTTTTAGAAAGAACCCAACAAAAAATTAAAAAAAAACCCCAAATTAAAAAAACCCAAAAAACCAAACCATGCTTATGTGCACAGACACAATGAAGGCATATGCAAGGCACTGGTTTGCTTAACTGCCAAATCCAATTGACAATAGTAACCTTTTTAGTATGAAATATCTTTGCTATGGTAAAAGATTTCAGTCCAAACTTCTTTTTTCCCCTTCGGCTGAATATGTATTGTGAAGGAAGACCCCTAAGAGATGGGGGAATAATTTCCATAGGGAGATGGAGAGGATGGAGCATGGAGGAGAGGGAGCTGACTTCCTCCATGGTCACAAAGTAGCCAAGGCTGCAGTTGGAAAGCAGACCCAGATCTCTTGATTCTGTTTTCTTGCCCTTTCTGTTTTGATATTTTCTGCCACTTCCTGATAATTACCATCCAGTCCTGCCATTTCAACAGAGCTGATGTTTTAAAAGCTGCAATAAAAACTAGATGGGGAAGGTGTTAAAGGTGCCAAGTGAAGTTTCCTATATTCTCCTTTCAGATGCAGTTCATAGAACTGGGATGAGGTTCCTGACAGTGGCGTTTCCCCTGGTATGGAAATATGTGGATAGTACAGTATATATATACACTGTATAGTATAGTATATGTATGTACTTATCCTGCTGCTAACCCAGGATGGGGACCAAAATATGGCCAGGTGGCAATTTTGTGTCACCAGGTATACATAAAAAGAAAAATAGATAAATAAAAACAAGGAGAAAAAAATCCAACACAAGAACCCAAGGGCAAAAAAGAAACCAACCCAAACAAACTGGGGATAGTGAAAAGCAATTTCAGGTCAGACAGATGACTTTGTTTCTCAGCAGATTTTGTTCAGGAGTTGAACTACTTGCAAATATGAATTTTAAGAAAAGAAAAAAAAAGGAAAGAAGAGAAATGTCTCATGGGGATGGAGATAAATGAAATCAAATGCTGAACTTGAAGACAAGTGAGTGTGAGAGGTAGGGAGGATTGGTGAGAGCAATGACATTTTAGGTCAGGAATCAGGGAAGTTGGGGCCTTTCCTAAAGCTGTTGCTGTTGGTTTTGGTTTTGTTTTCTGGATCCTCCACCAAACTGAAAAACGTCTTGTTTTGCATGACTGCAACAGTCTTGGTTTGGAGGTGATCTGTACAAGTGAGTGTTTGTCAGAGGAAAACGAGAAGCTGTGACATTCCTGACTTAACACTAGGGCTTCAGCTGACCTCCAGCATGGAAGATGATGGATGTTTCTTCCTGTAGATTTTTGGAGATAAATTTTCCACCACCTGCCTCTAATATCTGAAGTCTCTGATGTGATATAAGGACATGACTTTCTCAGCTCTTAGTTAAATGTTCAGGCTGGGCAAGTATTGAGGTTGATGAGCAGCTAATCTAAGTGCATGTGTGTGTACACATATATACATACAGAGTATATTATAGTGAAATACAGCTATTATTAATTTGTAGTTAATTTCATTAATTCAGTCTATGGTTTTAAAACATAAAATGTTCCCCTCCCAGGCATGGGAAGCTACTGCTTTTGCCTTTGGTTCATTTTGAATGAGTTTCAGGAGTTACTGAGGTGGTTACGCCTCAGATCAATAAACAGATAAATGAATCTTTCCCTCTTTGCTCTTGAATTTTTGAAATTGCAAAATCCCACTTTCTAATCTGTCCCCTTAATCCAAGCTCATCGCTCTGTTTCAGACTGGCTCCTGATTCTTTGAATGATCAAGTAGGCTTCCTCGCTTTGTTCCCCTGCTAAGAATACAAAGCCTTCAACAAAGCTGCAATTAATTTTTTCCAGTCATCATGTCTTTTTCTTTATCAAGGCTTCAGGTGAAATGTGGGTATTCAGATGTAAAGAAGGAGATGTTTCCTGATTTTACCCTTTCAGTTTGGTGGCAATTGGGTAGGGAAAAAAAAAAGGTATCCAAAAGGGGAAAGCTCAACAGTGACATAGTGTTAGCAAGCCTCTTAATTAGATGATGTGTTTTTTTGGCTTTTTAAAAGTCAGAAATATGAACTTCTGGAGTCTTTTATTTCTGAGGATGATGAAAATTAGCCCTCTGGGAAGCGATTCCTCCTCAGTGTAGCTTTTTAATTTGCCTGTCTGAGCCCTTTAATAGTGTTACTACATCCTAATTGGAAGTCACTTGAAGGCAGACTAGGTTTTGATTGTGATTGATTTAATAGATCCTCATTGTAGCTGATCTTGAGAAGCCTATCTTGCCTTGGTATGAAGCTATTAATATGCTCTGCTGAATATTGCTGGTCCTTGGCAGTAGTGGAGATACAGTCCTCGTGATTTAATTTGGCCCTGTTGTGTCTTGTGGTGGTTTATTCTGCAGTTGGGTGGTGTCCTGGAGGAGAGGGCAAAGATTTGTTCTGTGGGAAATCCCTGTGGGGCCAAGAACCACAATGCCAGCAGCCACTGCTCCATGATCTGGGATTTAGGGGGCCTCAGAGCTGCAGCCTCCTTCGCTCTATCTGTCACTAGGACAGGATTTGCTTATCTAGGGTGAACCTAATGGCTGTCACACTGACATGCAGTACAGTCAGGACCCTCTGAAAGTACCTTTCCAGAGGTGCTTAGCTGGTATTTCCCCTCCTCCAGGCCTTTTTGGACTTCTTAGTGCATCTGTAGATTTCCCTTGGACGCTTTCCACCAGCAGTGATGCAGTTGGCTTTAAAGCAATATAGAAAGGGTCAGAATTTGGCCTACTCTCTATGTATAGAAAGAAAGTAGGAGTTACTCAGCTTCCCTTTCTTCACACCCTACTAGAGCACAGAATATTCCTGCTCGCTGGCTCAGTTAAGCTGCAGCCTAAAGCTGAACTGTCTTAATTTTAGTTTATAACGGGAGTCTGAACACTGGTCAGAGCTACAGTGTGATCTCTGACGGGCTCACCTTTTCAAGCTTAAGACCAAGACATCTTTCCAGAAACCCCATTACTGATTCAACAGCAAAGGATATTAAAATGCCACTCAGTTTCTTTTAGTTATGCCTGCAGCAACCTGGGACAGCTACTGATTTAGTTTTGAGAATGCTGACACTTTGACAGGTTAGAAAGAAGCCTTGGCTGGCAGGATGCCTGACCTGCAGAAGCACCAAGGTGAGGTCAGGCTTGCTGGGATAAACTGGCCCTTGCCCGCTGTAGCTCATTGCTCCTGGCCCAAACCTGGAGTGGCTGCTACCTCAGCCAGCACAGTCTAATGGTAAAGGCACGTGTTTTGTAACATGTGGGGACAGGGATGACCCAAATGCCCCTTTGCTTGGGGTGACCAAATGTGGCTGAGCTCAGGGGATGCCACCCGCACGCTGTGGAGCAGCTCTGCCCCTGGGTGTGAGACCCAGAGACCCGTACTTTCCCTCGTGTGACATGGGGCACGCTGTTCCAGTGATGTACAATGCTGCCTGACCCCATAAGCGTGTTGTTCATCAGCCAGCTCCCTTAACAGCTTGCTGAAGCTCATTCTGTTGTATTTTCCAAGCAAGGGAGTTTGGTCTCTCGTGACATCAGAGAGCAAACAAGTTGTGTGAGGATCCTGGTGCTTACTTACAGATTAAGGAGCACATCCTGGTCCTCGGGAGCCTTAAGCGCTCACTTCAGCAGATGTGAGATTCATCTCTGTGTCTGAGCTCTGACGCACTCTGCGCTGGCAGATGCAGAGAGATTTCCCTCGCACACATCATGAATTTACACTGCTTGGCTACACATCACTTGTAGTCGTTCCTCTTCCAGCTGTCACTGGGCTCTCATGCTGTGCCAGTGGTACCAGCTCCTTGGCATACTTCTCCGGCGTCCCTTTGGAGAGGCTTGCATCTGTCTGCCCTGCTTTTTGCGCTGGCTCTTTTGTAATGGCACTAAATGAAAAATGCAGAGTGCTGAGTCACGGGATAATGGTAACAAAAATGTTATTTGTGCTGGACAAATTGATCCTGTGTTGCCTGTAGCATGATGACTGACCTCCTGCTCGAAGGTCTGTCAAAGGCAGTAAGTGTCTGTGTGCTGACACGGCCTCCTTGCCCCAAAGCAGCTCCTGCAGCGTCACACTGCAGCCTGTGTGCCCGAGGTGGTCGTAACCAGCATGACCAGCTGGCTCGGGAGCTGAGGCTGCTGTGGCACTTGCTCAGCCTCTGTGCAAGGGTCCTGGCCACCTCTGCCACATCTGTGCTTGCCCTCCTCTGCCTCTGTCCTGGGAGTTGCCTCTGCTGCCCTGAAGCTGAGTTTGAGGGTGAATCACAGGACTTTGTGCTCATCGTTCTGGCTGGATGCAGAGTGGAAAGATGCTGCAAGTTCACCAGCAGCATTATGGTTTGTTTTCTGTGAAAACAGTGACTGGCTTCAGATGCTCCCCACCAGCTTGGTGCAGATGCAGTGTCTCAAAACACTGATCTCTGTGTCCTTGGGGGTGGTGTCACCTCTAGTCCAGCTCGTTCCCTGGTACTAGATAATCAGATGACTCATGAGGGAGAGTTGGTCTTGCAGCTAGAAGGGGCTGGGATGCTCAGCCATGGACCATCCTATACTTGCATAGCATTGCTCCAGCTGCTTGCTTGGAGCCACAGTGACTCGGTCAGTGTGTCTGATGGTGCAGGAGAGCCAGCAGCTCCATCGCCACCGTGTGACCCCACAGATGTGGCTGTCCACAGGGGACCTTGGGATGTGAGAGTGTGGGGATGCAGAGGGCAAGGGCAGGTGATCAGGGAAGGCTGAGATGTGAGCAGTCAGGGAGCGGGTGGGGATGGGAGGAGGTCAGGACAAGGGTGATGATGTGCACCCCTACTGACAGAAGCTCAGCCTCAGAAAAGGTTCACGAGGCTGGAGCTGGCAGACCTTTTCCAGCCACAGGAAATGCAGGTCAGGCGAAGTGATTAGACCTGGTGGAAGAAGGGGGTGTGGGAAAAACTAATGCCTCTAAGGACAAGAGTTGGCTAAAGGTGCTGCTGTGATGTGTGGCGCAATGGCCAGGCCCTGCCCCACCCTGCATGGCCCTGGTGCAGCAGCCTGGGCACAGGTGTCCTGAGCCTGCAGCTGGGTGGGGCAGGCAGCCAGGTGGGCACTGTGGCTGCCCCAGCACTGTCATGGCAGGTGGGACATGCAGAGCTCTTGGGGACATGTTGCAGCAGGGCTGGGAGTGAAGCAGCAACGTGTGCTGCTGATCCCGATGGCTCCTTCCCTCTTTCCGTGGGTTTCTATTGGGCTTGTTTAGCTGATGTATTTGGAAGGCTTCCTTCAGGACTCGGATGTGGCCTGGTGAAAGAGACATTGCTGAGGTCAATCACCACAGCCAGGAGCAGTGACAACTCAGTCACCTTCTTTGGGTTAAGGTGCCAGGGAACACTCCTTGGGTTTGCTGTCTCTGTCTGTGCTATTAAGCCAGGCTGGCATTTGGAGGTCAAGCAAAAAAGTGAACATGGAAGTGCCCCATGTAGGTATCATACAGAGGAAATAACATTAGAAAGAAGCTTCTGCAAATGGTCTGAGTGCCAAAATGTTCATGTGAACCAGCAAGACAGACAAATGAACTGAAATGAAGAGCTTGTTCCTCTCACACTTGAAACAATTCTCTACATGTAACAGGAGTGCCTGTATACTGTATGTTTGTCAGCAACAAGACCAAAATCTCCAGTTAAACAAGGAGTCAAAATCTTTCTGCTTTTCCAAGCTTTAACCTCCTTTGCCAGAGACATGCTGGGTCACCACCATCAAATTCTGTGCAAGTACCTGAACTTCAGGAGTACCTTCTCTTCCCAGGAGCCTTTGAGGATGTAAGATCCCTGAAGGTCTTTAGTTTTTATTCTTTTTTTCTTCTGTTTTGTTCTCTGGGTTTTTTTTTGTGTACAGGCTTACTTTGCAGTTATGGGTTGTGACTTTCAGCGTGGCTGTGCCCTGGATTGCCCAGTGCTGGGGGGAGGTTTTCTACATGAATTGCTCTGTATAAATAAACCCATGACAACAATGATGAAAAATGCAGGCTTTTGCTGTAAAAGTGCATCAGCTGCTACTTATTCTTAAAGAATCCTTCCACCAAATCATCACAAATCACAGTAAAGAGAAAGGAATGATGTAGTCTGACAATAGTATTTTTTTTAGACAGACAAAAAGATGTTGTGTAGAGAAAAGCAGTAACTATACAGGATTCTAAAAGTCTGTTGAGCAATTGCCCCCTGGAAAGAATAGCTTTACAGCATATGCACAAAAGTTTTAACTCTTGACTTCCCTTTAAACTAAGATAGTGTATTTGGTATCACTCTGGCTCCTTTTGCCTTTTTCTAGGATGCTGAGGATCTGCTTTTATCCTCCCGTGATGTACGTTGGCACAGGCTGCTTCACTGCACCATGATGCCCTAGAGCCAGAGGGGAAAACTGAGGATGGGAGGGTGTTAGGCTGAGGCTAGAAATAAAGGTTGTGTTGGTAGCTTGGGGTGTTAGGTCTGGAGCAGGATCCTGGTAGTAAAGGAAGCAAAATACCCAGCATGCAAAGAGAGTCTCCATGACGGCAGGCTGGGAAAGGGCCTCAGCCAGGCTCCCTTTGTCCGAAGGTCTGGCACCTGGGAAGCAGCTAGGTAAGGGTTTGGTGTTATCTGTGGCTGTCTGTGCACGTAGCACGTGGCTGTCTTTCACTGCTGAGGGCTGAGACAACTTCAAGGGTACTTGGCAAGAGGTGTTTATGCCTTGCCTGGATCCGGCACCCTTCATCAGCCCTGTCTCAACACCGGAGGATGCTGCCACACTGCACGGCTCCTCTGTCCAAGTGCTGCAAGATTTACTGGCTCTCCAGCTGCTGCTAATAAGGATGCATTTGTCATGTGCTGTTTAATTAGCACAGAGCATGAATCACAGTGAAGAGAAGTGAGGTATGTGTCAGTTGATTATACCAACAATGTGGCTTCGAACATAAAATAGCTCCATGCTCCAGCCGTGCAATACCACAGTCACTGTTACTTCAGCCCATGGCTGAATAAACACAGGGAGAGCAAGGCTGCCTTCTCTCTGCAGGCACAAAGAGCAATGGATTACCTGACCTTGGAGGGATGAATTTCTTTTTTCCCCTCTGGACTTGACACCTGCCTGACATTTGATACCTGTTATCACAGGAGGACAAACAAAAAGCTCATTGCCTGTCTTGCAGAAGCAGAGCCAAGGGCAAAGCCTGCTGTCATCTTCCTTGATGTGTGTTGGCAGTGCTTGATGCTGGCTGGATTAGCTTGTTTAATTTGCTCCCTGTGTGGCTTTCAAAGCAATAACCACATGAAAATGACCGGGGTTTGGTTAATACCAAAAGGCTCCTTATTCTGATGTGTTGATTTGGGATACAGCTGCTCTGAGGGGTGCACATCAAGCTCCTGTTAGCTGTTTGGCTTGCTGCTGGTCACAGATGCGGTCAGAGATGGTCCCTGCCCAATGCTCTTCAGGCAAAGATGAGCAAATGTTACATCCCTGTGCTTCAGAGATGATGGGATGAGCCAAGAGCCCTGATGTCACACGGCAGATCTGTGGCAGCTGTCTCCTGAATCCCAGATGGACCCATGGTTATTTTCTGTCCAGGCACCTGGCATGCCAAGTGATGTGCATGTCTTGTGTCTTGACTTTGACTTGTCACTGTGCACACAGCCTTGCAGCTTTCCTTCTCGCTGCTTACTGCACCCAGGTCAGGCCTCCTGCCTGCACCTCCTCCCTTTCCAAAGTGCCAGGTCAGCTATGAGAGGAAAAACTCCTTGGCTCAACAGCTGAGGAGCCAAGTGCCTGGTGATCTTTGTGCTGGGATGTGTCAATTCAATACTAAAAGAAAATAAACTTTTCCCCAAAATGTTCAGGTGAGGGTTGTGTCGATGAGCTTTGCAGTGCTGATGACTGGTGTGTTAGCTGGTACCTGCAGTTTTGCTTGCATGTGAAAAACTTTGAGTTTTGCACAGAGGATGAATTTGTATGAGAAGAAAGAGAAACAAGGCTGCTGCCAACCTGTGTGTTTCAAATGGCTTTAGGAAACATTGTCTTTTAAAATGACAGACAAATACTGTGGGTAAACTGGCAGTATTTCAAAAAGGCATCTGCGTGAAAGACCTAAATGTTTTTCAAAGTATTTAGCTGTGCTATCTTCTCTTATAATTAGTGCACTGTAGTACTTAAGACACAATACTAAATCGGTGGAGGCTAAATATTGTCTTTTCAAGGAGTCAGAAGGCTCTGGTGAGGCTGCACCTTGAGTACTGTGCTCAGTTTTGGGCCCCTCACTGCAGGAGAGACATTGAGGGGCTGGAGAGAGTCCAGAGAAGGGCAGTGGAGATGGGGAAGGGGCTGGAGCACAGGTTCTGTGAGGAGCAGCTGAGGGAGCTGGGGGTGTTTAGCCTAGAGAAAAGGAAGCTCAGGGGGACTTTATTGCTCTCTGGAACTGCCTGAAAGGAGCTCATAGCCAGGTGGGGGTTGGTTTCTTCTGCCAGGTAATGAGCAATAGGACAAGAGGAAACAGTCTCAAGCTGTGCCAGGGGAGGTTGAGATTGGATATTGGGAAAAATTTTTTCATGGCAAGTTGAGTCGCCATCCCTGGAGGTATTTAAAAGACGTGTAGATGTGGCACTTGGGGGCATGGTTGAGTGGTGGCTTGGTAGTGTTGGGTTAATGGTTGGACTTGATGATCTTAGAGGTCTTTTCCAACCTGAATGATTCTATGATTCTCATTCAAATCCTGTCCTCTGTCTTAGCCCTGGTACTGCAGCTATTTATCGCAGTACAATTCATCCCTGGTTTAGCTTTGTGCTGTGTGGTTGGAGACTTCTGAGATGTGTCACCACCTCAGGGAGAAGTAAGGAGTGACTTCACTGGATGCCCATTGTGGTACTCCATGTGTGCTACCTTCTTTGTTGAGCTGGTATGTACAAAGCAGATCAGTGCTTGCTTTCTGTCCCTCAGGAACAGGGTGGTGTGCTGAAGTTATTTTTCTCATCATTTAGCTTCACTGAAGACCTTATAAGCTTATGCTGGTGGTAAATTTGGTTACACAAAGAATATCAGAGAGCCTTTGTTAACTGTTTGCCCACTGCAGCTTTTCCCTCTGAGGGGGCAGATCTTTGGTGTTGCTCGGCCCAGCTTTGGATCAGGTTCCTGCAGTGCTGCTGTGTCCTGGACAGAGGTAGAGCCCTTGCCCAGAGCTCTCCAAATCAGAAGCACCTGTAGCCATGGGGCTTTGCTTGTGGGCCACCCAGGGAGGCTGAGCTGCCCATCCTCTGGTGGGGGTGCATGGACAAAGTCATAGGCCATCTCCTTGTTTTGGGACTTGATGTCCTGCCAGCTGCAATTGGGGAGCTCAGCAGGTAGTGGCAGCATGGGATGTTTGGCCTTTTTGCTGTGGTGCTGACAGGATGCCTGATGCTTTGAGACAATGTTCTCTGCATGTTGTGGTGGTGCTGGTAAACACTGAACCCAGCCTTAATAGTCCAAATACCATAGCACACTGCAGAGCACTTGAAAAATGACATCACATGCAAAACAGTGGCCAAACTGGGAAGTTAGATTTTGCTTTTGGCAGGCAAAGAGGGCAATGAGACAAAGCACAGAAATGAGCTTTTAAAGAATTTTCTAAGCAAGACTGGCTTGGGTAACCAGTTTTGCTAGGGAGGATCCTTTTATGTGTTTCTACTTGGAATATTAAATAATCTGATTTTAGGATGAAATTGCTTGCTTCTCTGCATCATGTTCTGTTCTGGTCCTTTTAATGCCGTCAGGAGTGGGAGAAGGAAAAAGCTTCATCATAAGTTCTTTATTTAGGCTGTCTGGTCTCCTCCACAGGGGTGGGCTGGCACTGTCCTCACTGCTGGTCTGTGCCCATGTAATGACTTGCTGAGAGATGTCACAGACAAGCTCTGTTCATAGCTCCCTTGGGGCTGCTAAATCCCACCCCTGAGGACTGCACAAATGGACAGAATTACCAGTGAGTAGGTGGCTTACAGCCTCCTCTTGCTTCTAGTTCTCTAGTCAGTGCTCAGCAGTGAGCCAGAGGAAGATGCAACCTGTCCCTCTCTTCTAAGAGGAAGAGGTTTTTATAATTCATGCTGCATTTTTTGTGTTTTGTCTCTCACGTGGAAGAAGTTTGGATATATTCTTTCAAAAAGATCTCTTTCTAAGCCTCAACCAGGCACAAATCAAAGTTTCTGGAGAGAAGTAATGGATGGGAGGGTTGGAGGTGACGTGCATTTTGGATTGACAGAATTTCCCGGACCCTGATGCTGGCTGGCTGGATAATCATGTTTGGTGATGGCACATTTCTTTCTTGGAAGTTGTGATTTTCACGTGCTTTCTTTTCCAATGTACTTCCAGTTATCATTATTCATAGGTAGCACATGCAAACTCCTAATAGATTTTGTTTAACAATACCAGGCGTATGGCTAAATGTTCGTATTTTGTCATTGCCATATCCTGTTGCCCTCCAGTTCTTTCACAACTAATTCTTTTTTTCTACTGTGTAAGAGATTTGGAGCAGAGGCCTACTATTTTTCGCTGGTGATAGAGGAACTTCATGAATTTTCATATCTGGTATAAATTAAACTGTGCTCATGCAAAACATAGCTAAACCCAGTCATGCAGAGGAAGATGAGGTGAAAACTCCCCAATTCTCTAGTAGAGAACTTGCAGTCCCCATAAGTAAACTCCAGTGAAAAGGAAACTGTGAGGTGTGTGAAAAGCCATGAGTGGGCTGGGGCATAAACCACTCAGTCTGTTATAATCCTAGTGCTTTACTAGAGCTGATTGCCAGATCAAACCTGCTCAAGAACATGCCTGGTTAAAACAAAACAAAATGAAAACCAAAAGAAGAAAAATGTCTATTGCGCATGAAGGCTGTCAGCATCCAGCTGCCCCACAGCTCTTAGTTGCTGTAAAATCTGCCAAAATCTACCCAAAGAGGCCATACAGCACCTTCCAGTACCTAGAGAAAGCTGGAGAGGGACTTTTTACAAGGGCAGGTAGGATAAGGACAAGGAGGAATGGCTTTAAACTGAAAGACAGTGAGTTTAGATTAGATATTGGGAAGAAATTCTTGACTGTGAGGGTGGTGAGGCACTGGAACAGATTGCCCAGAGTAGCTGTGGATGCCCCATCTCTGGAAATATTCAAGGCCAGGTTGGAAGGGGCTCTGGGCAACCTGGTCTGGTGGGAGGTGTCCCTAGACTTGCACACCTTTCTTGGAGCCCTTGGAACTAGACAGTCTTTAGGGTCCTTTTCAGCCAAAACCATTCTGTGATTCTATGTTTATGCTGGGGATTGTACCTGGCATCTGTTGCTGCTAAAACTCTAACAACCCCAAACAACACTGGAAAAAAATCAAAACTAAACGAAAATAACTTTTTCTTTCGTAATCAAAATTGTATTCCGTCCTTTCATTGTTGTCTTTTGTGTGGCCAGGCCAAGAACTGCCCCATGACTCATGCCTGCCCTGCTGGAAACAGCAAAGGGAATATGTGATGTCTGTCAAAGGCACCGTGAGAAGGCGTGGAAGGGTGGTGTTGTGATAAGTGACGTGGTGACCTCTGATCTCTTACGCTGGTCCCAGTTTGTCATGCAGCATTAAAAGCTAGTGCAGGAGTCCTGGACTGGCCACAAGCCCTCCTGGGGCGTTAAAGCGCCTGTGGATGGATTAAAGGAAGAGCCTGACAGGGATATACGTTACTGTGGGGAAAAGTTATGAGCCAAAATTAGCGCTAGAGTTAGGCATCCTACGAGAGTTTCACAAATTCAAATGACCATCTTCCCACTCTGCAGGCTCTCTTTAGCTCGTGATCACAGGCGTGGTAGGTGAGAGATGCTGTATTTATAGCATGAAAGTCAATTACTTGGGGATGTGTCTCACAAATGGCACATCTGCTGAAAGATTCGTGTTCTTAAGCTGAAAATGTAAATACTTTAATAAAAGGGACATAAAAAGAAGTGCATAGATGCTGACAGGGTTGTGTACCCACTCTGTCTGAGTGTAACTTATGTTTTCACTCATTTGCTGGGGCTTTGCATCAAGCAGGCAGCCTTGAGCTTAAAGACTGCTGGAGTCACTGATGTGTTACCCATACTCCTTCTCTCCCAGACTTGCTCTTCGAGCCTGCTCTTCATCTCAAAGGGAAAATAAAGTAGATATTCAGAGGCTGAACAAGGTGCTTAAAAACTTCCACATTGATGGGGTTGTAGCTGCAGCAGGCAGCTTCAAAGGGAGGCTTTGGGCCACTCATCCAGGATGTGATGCCAACCCTGCCCAGCCAGGCAGGGGAGGGATCATGGAGCCACCTCTCTGCTTCTGGGCTGGTAAGCTCAGGAGAGCAGTTGGTGTCCTTGTGAAATGTCTGGGATCTCTGTATGGGCAATGCTGCTGAGACTGGTGGTGACTTGGATGCCAAGACCTTGAGGCTCCTTTTGGCACGGCACTTCCTTCACCTTGCTGTAGCCAGCCCTGTGGCCCCATTCACCTGTGGTCCCTGTGGCCATCGTGGCCACGCTCCCAGCAGAGCTGCCAGGATGGCTCACCCGGGGGCATGGTGGTGAGGAAAACCCACAGCCCTCCTCCTCCAGAGCTCATCTCCTATATGTCACTCTGTCACTTTCCCAGCAGCACTGCCTTTTCTAAAAGTAGTATAAATCTGTTTATAGTCTGCATTAAAAAAAAAAAAAAAAAAAAGGGCAATGGAAAATACTGTGAATTCAGGGTCTGTAATCTTACACATTTTTTTGGGATTGTGAGAGTATCTGTGAAAGCACCCATCCTACAATGAGTCAAACACTGCCCCCTCTCCTCCTGGGCAGTTCCTTAGTGGGTAACAAGTTTCACTGGGAGCTGTTTCTTGGGGGCAGATGTGCCTCTGAAGTAAATTCCTCTCATAATAAGGTCTTTTTAGGCAACTCTTCTCCCAAAACAAATGAACAAATTAAAAAGCCTCCATCCTTTCTGTTCATATTACAGGGAAGAAAGGGGAAAGGATAAATCCCCAGGAGATTTTGGGGATTCTGGAGCCATATGATAGGGCAGCATCCATGCTTCCTTAACTGTTGCTCCCATGGTAGCCTTGTGCAAGTGTGACTGCTCTTGAAGACAGAAGATCACATATTTATGGCAGTGCCATCATATTTAAAAATAATGGTGTAAAATTTTGTATTGAACTTGAGAGCTCTGGCTTATTCTCTTTTTATATAGCTTTTTGCTTTTTTATGATTTCATGGATCATATAGCAAATGTAGTTTGACTCCCTAGTAAATATAAGTAGGCCTATAGGAATTGTACTATTTGATTGTGTTGACTATATTTCAGAGAGATTTTTGAAAATAATATGCTTTGGCCTTATGTGGTTCCTGCTGACGTCAACAGCAGAAGCTGCCTCTGGATTTCAGCAGTGGAGGGGAAGGGACGCTTTTGCAAATCCAGTCTTTAAAGCATCGATGGAGAGTAAATATCCACAAATACGCTTAAACTAATGCTTTCCCCATGTTTGTGGCATGACCACTGCTGTAGCTCACTTGCAAGAACTTTCAGCAAAGTGCTCCTCTTCTCCAGCCTTAAGTGTTGTAGGTCCCTCTTCCTTTCTTTTCTCCCCCACCTTAACCCATACCTTGTTCTTTAAGTCACACGCAGGTCTTTTCTCACCACGCAGCTGCCATACTGGTCGAGTGACTTTTTGTTTTTCGTATTTGCTCCGATGATTTCACTGAGGGGTTGAGACGCTGACGCCTCATACGTGGCACTGCTTTGCCAGGTATTGCTCAATAAATGCTAATGCGGATCAGAGGTCGAAGTGAAGCAAGGTTCTTGTGGCTTAAATCAATAGAACTTGGGAGGTATGTGGCATGTGTCATAACTCTTCAGGGTCCTTTATTTCTCCTTCACGAGTTTCTGAGCAATAACGTTAGAAATACATTTAGGGATTTCCTCTCTCTTCTCAAGTTAAGCAAATACCACTTTAGACACAACACTGCGGATCTGGGCCACAGGTTTTTAAAGGGAGTGGGTGTAGATTTGGATATTTCTGCGTTAAAACTAAGGTATTTTTTTGTTTTATCCTGCAAAAATATCTGTGCTGGCCATCTAGCCCAGCGTTTGGTTTCTGACAGCAACAACAGGAGAGGCTGCTTAGGGAGAACAAGAGTTTGGCCGCTGCTCACATTCCCAGCCCTTGTACCCTCCCAAGGGTCACAACTGCTGGGTTAGAGCCTATTAATCCCTTTAGGGCCTAATACCCTTGGCTCTGTGAAACAAGCCTCTGGTACCTGGGCACTACAGACATCATTTTGCACAGTCATGCATTGAGTGGCTGGTTTTAAGCTCTCTGATGTAGAAGCCAGAGCCACGTTTTTGCATTCAAACCTCACATCTTATGTGAAGTGTAGCTGCACAGCAAGTGCTTCTGGTGTTAACAGTCCACTTCTTTCTCGCACGGTGAGTTGCTGACAAGTCCTCCTGCTGGTCTTTCAAGGGAAATGGAAGAGATTTAAGTTTAAGTATTTAAAAAGCCCCACAGTCTTGGAATATATGAGAGGTGGCAGTGTTATTGCAGAGTATGGATTCAGCTGATGTGAAGGAGTGATGAGCTAATGCTCTTCCTTTCTGGTCTGGGAGGTGACAAGGAGCGAGACAAGTGTTATTTGAAAACACTTGTGAAGAGGGAACTGGCAGAGCTCCTGTTTCATTGCTCCCGCTGTTTCGTATCTCCTGGGTGATGAATGAAACTGCTTACGAATATTTGTCTCCCTTCTGCCACATTCCCACCTTCTGCACACGTTTGTGGGGTTCTTCCCTCCTCTACAAAGAAGGTCCATAAACCAGCCCAGGGGGTAGCTCTGGGAGCAACACTGCTTAAAATACTGGTTGAGGTACTTAGGGGAGCAGAGGGCTGCAGTTTGGCATCCAGGACAAAGTTTTATGTGAACAAACAACATGTATCTTGAAGAAGCATTTGCTCAGGACTTGAGTCCTGGCTGCTCCTCATGGTCCCTGGACTTGAGCGCTGATTCAGTGTTCCCAGGTGGGCAGAGTTGAGGTGTGTGACTCAAGTTTAAAGCAGAATAAAAACTTACATGCATCTTGGGCTTTGTTAAAGACTCTTTGGAATTCAAAGAGGAGGTTAAGATAAGTGCACAAATTCAGCCATTCCACGTATTTTTCTTGTCAGATCAAAAGGGATTAGAAATAGTAGTGCGTCCTTTTTGTCATGCTTAGATGTTTGTCTCTTTAATCTCCTTGATTCAGGCCTGATTGGAAGGACCCTTTTAGGGTCATTTTGCCTTTGGCTGCTTTTGGATTCCCTTTGTAATGCTCTCTCAGTGCAATGGGAACCGGAGTGTCCATGAGATCCACGAATGTACTGGTGGCCCCACTGTGCACTTGCACATACATGTGTAGTGAAAGGCCACCAGAAGTTCCAAAAGCCAGTATTTGAAACAGATAACCCTGGAAATTCTGCTATCCCTCACTATCTGAGAGCGAGAAGTGATACCAGCATATGTAGGTCCGTGACAAAGCTGTGGCTTAGCCATAGTTATCCTGAGCCTGATTTCCATTTGGAGAAGGATTATTTTGGAAATTGGCAGCCTTACTGCTAGTGACAACTAACTCCATGGGTTCTGTTTGTGTTCTCTCATACTGGACTATCACCATCTAGTGATTCCTGCTCACGTTAGTCTGTCTAAATGGAGTAGAGGAGGGTTTCTCATCAATACTCCTCAGCAGATTAAGTTTTCTGCTCCAGGTTGATCAAGTGGTAAAAGGGAGGAAATATGCTGATAGGGAATAGAGAAAGGGAGAGGAAAAAGATTTCCATGACACCTCCTAAAAACAAATTACAAAATCAGATTTTCTGCCCCACAAAATACACTTTCACTGGGAGCAATGATGAGGGATTAGTGATTCATGGCCTGGTCTGATCCTTATGTCATTCCCTAGGTGATAGAGTTACGTATGTCAAAACACATGCCTGAGTAGCATCTTTCTCCAAGCTAGGAAAATTTGGAATGACTCTGACTAGGATTTTATTTGAAAATAAAAAGTTAGCTGCTGTTTTCTTCCCTGAATCTCAAGATACTGGTAGGGTTGATGCTAAACATCACTGAACAATAGACTGATTTATAACCCTAAGTGTTACCATACTGGCTACCCTGAAATACAATACAGGACTAACTGACACCCCTTTCAGGAATCTTGATGAGCAGGCACAACCAGAAGGGTAAGCAGAAACAAATAGTGTAGGATTTCTCACTCTGGAAACGAGCATCATCCCTCGCTGATGGTCCACGGAGCTGGCTGAGCTTCTTGAGCTGGCTCAGCTCCTTGTCGCCAGCTGCTAAAGTATATTCAAAACAGATTAAAAACATATTGGAGATATTCCTTATATTACTTTCCATATAAACAATGGGTTTTCCAGTTTGTTGGGGAGAAGCTGCAGATGACACAAAGATTAGTAGAGGGGCAAGGGATGGAGCTCTGGAGAAAAGTGATCCTTTTTCACGGAGGACCAGGACTTCAAAATTTGTTGCAGATTCTTACAGCTGGAAAACTCTGAACTGAAATGAAATTAATAACTTTTTACATTTCCCATGCAGGAAGGCAGGGGTGAAGACTCCTCAAAGACCTGTGGTTCCCATTTCCACAATACTGTGCCTGGTTTCTATTACAACTTTGCTGAAATCAAGCTGTTTTCCCAAAACATTTCAGTTATGGAAATTCCATATTCCAGTTTAACACTCTTATCCTGACTAGTACTGGTGAATTACGCTAAGGATTTTTCAGCTACGCCAAGCAGTGTGAATTACCTTCTTAGTGTGCCCCAATGAAACAAAGGATGTTTTTGCAACCATTTGCTAAGTAATGAACACAGAGAAATGCAGACAGACCTTACAGAATGACTAATAACGTTGTGGAAAGTAGCAAACCTTAAAAGGATTTAAGGGGTAAGTGAACACAAGCTCCAATCTGATAATGTGGCAGAAAGTCAAATGAGGCTCTTGAGCATATAGACAGGGAAATTAAAGTGGTGATTTATGATCATAGAATGGTATGAGATAGAAAGGACCTTAAAGATCACCTAGTTCCAAGCCCCTGCCATTGGCAGGGATATCTTCCACTAGATGGGGTTGCTCAGAGCCCCATCTGACCTGGCCTTGAACACTTCCAGGGATGTGGCATCCACAGCTTCTCTGGACAACCTGTGCCTGTGCCTCACACCTTCACAGTCAAGAATTCCTTCCTAATATCTCACCTGAACCTGCCCTCTTTCAGTTTAAAGCCATCCCCCTTGTCCTATCAGTACCTGCCCTTGTAAGTCCCTCTCCAGCTTTCTTGTAGGCTCCTTTAGGTACTGGAAGGTGCTCTAAGGTCTCCCTGAAGTCTTCTCTGCTCCAGGTTGAGCTACCCCAACTCTCAGCCTGTCTTCACAGGAGAGGTGCTCCAGCCCTCTGAGCATTTTTGTCACCCTTCTCTGGACTCATCCCAGTAGCTTTACAACTTTCTTATGCTTTGTCTCATCAGACCCCATGGACTTGTGTTCCTTCCTCCATCCATCCTAAGGTCCCTTAGATGTTCTTGAACATAATCTTCTCCTCCAGTGGATGGCTCTTTGTTCTTGCAGTCCTCATCTTTGCCTTCTCTGACTTGGCTGGTGTGGCTGGAGCACTTGCTGGTGAAGGCTGAGGCAAAAAAAAGTTGTTACCTCAGCCCTCTCCATGTCCTGGATAACCAGGTCGCCTATTTTCTTTCGGAGATGGCGTTCATTTTCCCTAGGCTTCCTTTTACCATAGACATACCTACAGAATTTTTCTTGTTGCCTTTGACATCCCTGGCCAGATTTTATTCTATCAGGGCTTTAGCTTTCCTAACCTAATTGCTTGGACAATTTGTCTGTATTCCTCCCAAACTGCCTGTCCTTGCTTCCACCCTCTCTGTAGGTTTCCTTTTTGCATTTGAATTTCTCCAGGAGCTCCTTGTTCTACCCATTTTCTCTGACTTTCTCTCTTTTGGGCTCCTCCTGAGCTTGGAGGAAGTGATCCTTGAATATCAACCTACTTTCCATCCAACCCCTCTTCCATCCTGGGGTTTACCCCATGGTATTCTACCAAGAGGGTCCTTGGTGAGGCCGAAATCTGCTCTCCTGAAGTCCAGGGTCCCACTTGCTGTGCACCATTCTTGCTACCCTAAGGATCTTGAACTCCACCATTTCATGGACACTGCAGCCAAAACTGCCTTTAAGCTTCCCATTCCCCACCAGTCCCTCCTTGTTGGTGAGAACAAGGTCCAGCATAACACCTCTCCTTGTTGGCTCCTCTACCTCTTGGAGAAGGAAGGTGTCATCATTGCTTTCCAGGAACCTCCTGGTTGCTTATGCCCTGTTGTGTTGTCCCTCCAATAGATGTCAGGATCGCTCAGGTCTCCCATGAGGATCAGAACCTGTGAACACAAGACAGCTCCTATCTGTCTACAGAGGGTCTCATCCCTGTAGGGTCTTCTTTGTTGGGTGGTTGTAGCAGACCCTCACCTGTCCCTGCCCTGCCTCTAATCCTGACCCATAGGCTCTCAGTAGGCTCCTCATTTATCCCCATGTGGTGCACAATAGTGAAACAGTCTGCCTGGTTCTGTTGGTCTCATTTAAAGAAAAAGTGGGAAAAGATGGTCAGAAAAATTGGAGTGATTCCTGTGTTTGGAGAAAAAGTTGTCCAGAGTTTGATGAACTCATCACATTTGTCAAAATATAAGATCTGGAAGTGCCTTGGTTATGATGTATAAGCCAAATAAATGTGGAATGTAGCAGGTATTGAATCTAAACAGATACTGATTTTAGTGGGGAAAAGCCTATAATGCAAACAATTGAATGAGGGCAGAGCTCAACCAGAAGTTGAGAAAATGTTTTTACTGGTCTGTGTTGATCAGTCACTGGGAAAAATGCTAAAGGCAGCAGTGGATCCTTATCTCTGGGTGTCCTCATGACAAGAATGGCTCTCTTTTAGGAAGCAAATACATACAAATCGTTCACATGGATTAGTGGATTCAGCAGAAGAATAAATATCTGAAGGAGAAGCGATAGTTTACAAGCTGGTTTAAATGATCAATGGTTTCATTAGTCTTAAGATCTGAAAATGAGGAGATAGGACCAAGGCACCATTCCAGCTTGTCATGACATTACTTGTCATTACAATATCCAGTGGCCAGCACACTGGAAAATAGAAAAATACATTAAATATTTGCCCAAGACAAAAGATCAGGGAACTCCCCTGACTTTGGAGTCCTGTTTCCTTTGAAGGCTGGTAGAAGATGGGACCCAAGCTCTCATGTGGGAATGGGATGCTGGCACCAGAGGGGTTGCAGTGCTGTCCCTGTGATGCAGAGCCTGATGTTGCCTGGTGCTGAGCAGCCTCGTGTCAGTGTCACAGCAGCAAGGGCCACTTGCAAAGCATTGGGATCATACCTTGATTTTGTGTAGCCTCAGTAACACACTAGATGTGCTTTTGCTGGTGAGCCTCCACAGTCTGATCACCTGCTTCCATCACTGCTGGTTAAACAGCAACCAGCGAGACAGTCAAGGACAGACAGCAATGGGTGATGGAGATTTACCCACCGTGACCTTGAGACTTGCAAATGAGCTACTGCAAAGAGTCAGAGAAAGTGCTTCTGCCTCTTGGGGAAAGGACAGAGACGGCATTGTTTTATGCCTCTTGATAACTTGCCAGTGAGTTTTATTAACACCAGTCTCACAACGAGGTCAATCAATCAATCAATTTCCATATTTGCAGCATATTTGCCAGAAATGCCTTAAAGCACTTTCCAAAAATACAGATGTCCCTGTGAAGTCTTTACATAAACAAGAGGGCTTGTGAGGGGGGAATCAATGCAATTTTTATGTATGTATTGATATTTTATACTATACATTATCTGTAAATGGGTAGACAGATTTTATATAATGTATATGACCTTATAAAAAGCATGCAGCTGTGATGCAGCCTTCTACTTGCCCTTTCTTTTCCACCTGCTGAAAGGTCATTGTGTAATTGCTGAACTGCACAAATCACACTTCCTCCTGGCTGGAGAAAGCAGTGGAGCTCTTACCTCTCAAATGTCCTAATAATGATGCAGTAAAACCACTATTAAGTCTTTAAAAATGCTCGTCAAATGGGCAGACTGAGGCCTCAGATAATATGCCAAAGAAACCTCTATATTCAAATTATCTCTAGAGTGGTACCAAGGTGGATCCTTAACCGAGGAAACAGTATTTAGGGAAATAAGCCAACTGGGACTTGAAATAATTCAGATTTGTAAAAAATGGTGGACTCTCATACAGGAGTGAAACAAGAAACGACAGGAAGAGCATTGGATTCAGGCACAGGATGATCCTGTTTCTTGTGAGGTCTCAGTAATATTTATCATTGTGCATATCCAGATTTCTGAAAGAGGCAGGAGATGATAATTGAGCCATATATAATAGTAACAGGGAGTTGAACAATAAATTCTATGCTCAGTCAAGCATGGCTTAGTTTCTGTCTGAGTTTCATTTTCAGCAATTGCTAGACAGTCAAGATTGAACTCCAGACAAGCAGAGGTAGGACCTGAATTGCATCAAGAATTATGTGTTAGTCATGAGAATTACAGCGTGATCTATTATTAGAGCAACAGAAAATAGCCCTGTGCAGTAAAGGAGAGGCTGAGAAGCAGAGAAACAAGACCTGAGAGGGATCTCGCTGTGTCAAAATTAAAGGAAAATAGCAATTTTCCCTTGTGGCAAACGTATTTTTAGGGACATGGCTTACTGGTGTACTTGGCAGTGTTAGGTTTATGGCTGGACTTGGTGATCTTAGAGGTCTTTTCCAGCCTAAATGATTCCATGATTTCATTCTGCGAAACGCTGCCTCACTAATAGGATGGCTCTGCTATATCCAGATGTCTCTGGATTTCCTGCCTCCTCCTGTGGGTGGATGGCCCTGACCTTCCCCCTCTCCAGATAGGTGAGCGTGGATTTGTTCCCTATCCTTAGAGGCATCAGCTCCCTTTGCTTTGGAGTACCTCTGTAGCCTGCTGTTGCAGCTGGCCAGGTGCCCTGTTGATTTGGGGCCAGATCCTCACCCCTGGACTCGACTTTCCAGCTTGCCCTCGGAACTGCCTTGTCACTCTGGACTGACTTGGTGGTCTGGACTCTCTGCAGACGCTGGTTACAACTCCTGAGTAGTTGCTCTCAGGGCTGGAGTGCCAGATGTCATCCTGTTGGCCTCAGAGGATGCAGGGCTCACTGTGTGTGCAGCATCCTCCAGCTCCATGCCATGGACAACAGGAACAATAAATCACGACATGCGGACTCACTGTGAAATCACCAGCTCTGCCAACACTTGTGCTTGCACAGCTCAGCACAGGCTGCCCCCGGAGCTCCTTCCCAATTTATCTGTACCTCTCCAAAACTCCTCCCACTTCTAAAGTGAAACGTTTTGTTGGGATCTAGTTCAAGCCTGCAGCATCACTGTTAAGTTCATTTTCATTGGAGGCCAGATAGAAAACCTTAACTTTGAGTTGAGCAGTCTTTGAGTGTGTAATCCCACATTTGTGTTGCCAGGCATGACATTCCAAAACTGAAGGCTGACCTGGCACAATGAACTTCTCCGGTGTACCTTTGTAATGGGAAAGAGTGCACTCAGTTGTGGAGTTGCATGTTTGTGTTTATTGGGGTGTTGGGTTTTTTTTTTTAAGTAGAAACGCCTATAGAAATATCGTCCTTTCTTACTTCTGGAGACTTGTAATGAGATTTTTGGCAACTTTTGCCTTGGAGTGGGCCAGGAGTCGGCAGTGTGATATGGGTGCTGTTGTAATAGGTATCTGCTATGGACGTCCTGATTAGGAAGGAGTAATAGATGAGGCCTTCAGACAAATGAAAGAAGCCTCACGTTCACAGGCCCGCATCCTCATGGGGTACCCACACGATAGGGGGTGGAAGGATAATACAGCAGGGCACAAGCAATCTAGGAAGCTTCTGGAGTGCCCTGATGACAATGTTTCTAGCACAAGGAGAAGTAGTCAAGGAGCCAACAGGGAAAGGTGATTTCCTGGACCTGCCACAGACAAGGAAGAACTGGACTGGGACATAAGTCAAAGTCAGCCTTGGCTGCAGAACTATGAGATGGTGGAGTTCAGGACTCTGAGAGGAGGGAGCAGGGCAACAAGTAGCCTTGGATTTCTGGATAGCAGACTTCAGCCTAAGAGACCTGCTTAGAAGAATTCCATAGGACATGGCCCTGCAGAGACAAGGGGTCCAGAAGAGCTGGGTCATATTCTAGGATCACCTCCTCCAAGCTCAAGAAAGGACCATCCTGAAAAGTTGGAAAATGAGCAAAGGGCAGCAGATGTTGTCTTTGCTTCAGACTTGACCAGTAGATTAGCCTTTGGGAATCCCAGGTCCCTGAGGCTAGAGGAAAAGTCTGGAACAAGGAGGACTTACCCTCAGTGAAGGAGGCTCAGGCTAGAGAGCACTGAACCACAGTGGACATGCACCCCTGAGAGCTGAGGGAGCTGGCTGATGTCATTGCAAGGCCCTTGCTTATCTTTGACTATGTCAAATGTGCACTATGACTGGGAGACGTTCCTGAAGACCCTTTGGAACTTCTGTATCAAGAAAGGCAGGAAGGACATCTGAGGAACAGCAGGCTGATCATCCTCACCTTGATGCCTGGGAAGGTGAAGAAGAAAAATTTCCTGGAAGGCATTTCCTAACACATGAAGGGACAAGAAGGTCATTTGGAGTTGTCAGCATGGATTGATTTATAAAGATGAAATCACCCTTGTGCAACAACTTTGCCTTCTACAAGGTATCACTACCTTGGTGGACAAGGGGAAAGCAGTAAATGCTTGGTTTGTTTGGGTTTTTATTTAACTGTGAGGGTACTTAAACACAGGGACATCTTGCCCAGAAGGGTTATGGAGTCTCCATCCTTCAAGATATTCCAAACCCAACTGGACACAGTCTCAGGCAACCTGCTGTAGCTGGCCCTGTTTGAGCTGGGGGCTTGGACTAGATGATTTCAAGAGGTCTCTTTCAACTTAAGCAATTCTGTGTGAATTTATTCACTCTATGTAGATTTTGTAACTGGAAAAATATCTTAATCGATATTGTGACAGTCAGCAGCAACAATGAATTAAATAAAATAGGTTATTTTCTAAAGCTGTGATACAAATTGCATTGAAGTCATTAAAAAATCCCATTGATTTCAAAGGGCCTTGGCTTAGTTCCAATACTCCTTATTTAAATAACTATTTAAATGGCCTGATTTTCACAAATATAGGGAATGCAGCTGCTCCAGAGGGCTTCACTTGGCTTTGATCAGACTCTAATTAGTTGTACTTGTTTAAAATGTTTTTAAAAAGTTTGAAAATTTAGGGTTTTTTACCTCATCACAGTCAACAAACTCAGTAATTCCTGTAGGGATATAGCTTAAACTTTCCCCAGAGCTCAACCTTTTATATAAAATAACTTCATACGAAATATTGCTACAAAATACAACTGTGAGTATGAAAAACCAGCATCATGGCAGAGAGACTGTTCTGTAATCATAGAAACAGGCTAAGGATTTTGGTGTATCAGGCTTGTAAGGGCAAAATTCTGGGGCAAAGAGTGTTGGAGGGGGTCATCCAACAATATGTTCCATGTCAGGTATCAAGAGACGGGAATGACTGGAGACTGGGAAAGAAGCATTGGATCCCTGTTTCTTACAAGTGACAGCTGTGTGGGAGACTAATTCCAGTGACGGATGGTTTTGCCTTCTACTTAGTCAGGAGGTGCAGGATGTGTGAATGATGGTGTTTCTGAAAAAGATTGGTAATATAATATTCTAGACTGACTAGAGAACTGAGATTTGTTATTGAAAAACTCAGATAGGAATGCTGAAACTGTTTTCTGAACACCAGGAAGCTGAGGTGCCAGGGGGAAAGTGATAGCAGTGACATTCTGGTGCAATGTTCATCAGCTATTGTCATGCTTTATTAAAACCAATGATTTAAATACCCTTAACAATTACATTAGTTATTAACAGCTTGGGAATGTGAAAATCTCATCCTTAAAGAAGGTCACATGGCCAGTGTTTCCTGTTCTGCTACCAAAATGGGTGTAATTTCTGTATAAATTACTTTGTCTTTTCTACATCTGAAATTATTAATTGGTTAAATGACTATAATAAAAACCAGGCCTTTAGCTCACAGGGATATATTGTTATGAGCCATACTGTAGTTCCTACTATGAGGTCAGCATTTTTCTTACGTAAGTACAAGATGTTATTACTTGGGGTTTTTTAAAATACTTTATAGACTTATATTCTATTTCAAATTATTACCACATCTTAAGGTTGATACAGCCAGAGCCTCTCGTGTGGTGTTAATTTCTTCTTTGGAAGCATTGGTAAGCATGGCTCCATCTATATTTCCTCCCTATCTGCTGCAAAAAGAATAAAAAAAGCTCTGATTGATGCATATGACTATGGGGAAAGACAAAGGGGGAATATCCAGCCTGGTTAAGTGCAAACTAGAAATATCAAACCAGACAGCTAGCTAAGCAGACAGGCAGATAAAAAAGTTATGGATGACCACAGAAATACCCTGAGAATGACACTCAGCTGAAGAAGTGATGTCCCTCTTGAAGATACCTGAATGTCTAGGCATGAGATAAAGGACAGAAAGATACATCTGCTCACTGCCAACCTTTTTTATTCTCCTTGTGAAAATTCAGGGTGTAAAGATAACCTTAAAATAAATACTTGAGGGTTTCTGCTGTGAAGTGGAAGTAATAACAAATGCCAGAAGATGAAAAGGTTTGTTCTTTAAATGGTTAAAGCAGACTGTGGTGTGACTGGAAGGGACCAGCCAGAAGGGTGGTGAGCAACAGTGAGTGCTTCCTGTTCCCCAGCCACCCCTGTCACCACAGAGCCATGCTGTTATCCCACAGCAGGTAACTGGTCTGAAACCCACCCCGAATCCATGTGCAGCAGCACATAGGAAATCCACGTGGTTTGTTGGTGTAGCTTGAGCAATAACTTCTGAGCCTTCTCAAGAGAAAACATATTATTCTGTGAAACAGTTTGTTCTCGTTGAATGAAAAAAACCAAAATTCCAGCATTCATCATTTTTACCATTGTAAACTCCAGTGAAGCTATACATGTTTCAAATTTACATGAATGTCAAAGAGGGAAAGATACATTTTTGGCTCACAGACTTTAAACTTGTTAAGAAGGCGCAGATGCAATGACTGATAAAACTGAAGCCTACGCTTTCTTGCTTTGCTGTGGAAGAGAGGAAGTGGTTTTTCATCTAAAATGTGATACCACAAAGAACTAACTTTTTCCATGCCTGAGTTGTACAGTGTTCTTTGTAGCTAGATTCTTGGCACCTATGAAAATATGACTAATAAAAAGACTGCAGCTGAAGAGATATGTGCAGGATCCAGCTACTAAAATGAAGTAAGCTTCATCTCGGTGTGGGCATTCCTCATCAGAGTGCTTCTAGGTTTCTTAAGATGGAGTGCTGTTCCTCCTCTCTACCTGGTTTAGCTGCTGCTGAGGTGCAGCTGCAGGATATGGCTACGCAAGGTAGCTGTCAACACCTTTAGCTGCAAGGAAGACCTGAATCCATGGGGTACCTGTCTGCTGCTGTAAATTTCCATACTTCCATTGCACCCACTCACCCCAATGGAAGAGCTGGTTCTATGTGCTGGCCTCTCTTTTCAGGAGCGCCTAGGATGTCTTGTGGGGTGAAGCTCTTGGATTTAAGGAGAAAGAGGTGTGCCAGATATTTTTGCCAGGATCCTGTAGTTGAATATAGTAGAGGAAAATTTTCCAGGGAGGATAGACTCTCAGACGTGGCCTTCTTCCTGCCCTTTGGCTTTGGGAGAGGGTGGGCGTGTGTGTGATTTAGGGAGGGAACCACAGAGCAGAGATTGCTTGGGGGCTCTCTCTTAGCTGCCAGAACCAGCAGGATTCACCTTGATTGCTTGTAGCAATTCCCACCTGCTGTGTGCTCTTGCTTCTGATCCTCCTTGAGTGATGCCTTCTCGCCACATACTGTGATGGACTGGAGAAGCTGAGCTTCTGCTCTGGCACAACCACTTGGCTGAAGAGGGGGGCAGAAATGCTCTGCAGGTGCCCTGTGAGCTCTGTGTCTGGAGCATGCTGCAGCTGCCTTTGGCCTCTGTGACTGGTTTTCTTTCACACAGAAACTAGGCTGTTGAGAGGGAGAAGGAGAGAAAATGCTGCGTACCTGGGCCACTTCTAGCATGGAGGTGGGTGATATAGCAAAGCCATGCAGTTTAGATGAGGCCAAAGGGTAGGTGATATTGAAGTCTTTTATTTAGTTAGAAAACCTATTATGTCTAATTTTAATTGTAGTAAGGCCTCATTGCACCAATGTGATGGGGTAAAAAGGTACCTTTTAATGGCAGAAATTAGTTTCAGTTGTAAAGCACTACTTGAATTTATTCTCCAGTGTTGGAGAGTGAAGAAGAATTACACTGTGTTCTTGTTATCACTGCTTGATATATTCAGACCATCTATGTGCACGTTGTCATAACTGGGCAATGGCTGGAGAGTATTAGTGCATGCAGCAGAACTATGGAGCTGACTTGAGGTTTCCAGAAGGTACCAGGATTAGGATTTTGTCTCAGAACATCCTCTAATTATCTTCTAATTGATGTTTTGAAAGAGAAAGTTTTGAAAGATGCAAATGGAAACTTTCTGGAAGCAAAAATACCCTGAAGCCCCACACACCGTTTCCCAGGTTACCTGCGTGGTTTCTCGTTCTTACACCAGCCTGCTGAAACAAGGCATTGTAAGAGCTCTCTCCCAGTTTCCCTTCACTACCCTGGCCCTTACAGGGGTCTGGTGATGTTTGGTATTTCGAAGTGCTTTAAGATCCCTGATGAAAGGTGCTGTAGAAATGCTAGAACTGTGTATATATATAGAAAGATCTTATTCCCAATCCCCAGCTGCCCATCTAGAATACAACAAAAAATGATTTTCCCTCTGTGCCACTGGGCAGGGCTGGGAGAGCAGGTAGAGTCATATTGCCACAGCTGTCTGTGTGATTCAAAGAGCAATTAACCTCTTTACAAACAGCACAAAACCCCACCCCCAGCTCCTCCAGGTGCAGGGTTTGTGTGTGTAGGTGACTTGCCCTGCTAGAGCCAGGTGGGAACGAAGGGCTGCTGGTGGCTGGATTGAAGCAGCCAGGTTTGTGATCTGTTCCTTAGTGATGTGCTGCAGTCTGCTTCGGCTTTGTCCCAGTGCTGGGGTGACCCCCCACCTGGTGTGGTGGCATCTCTGGGTGTCACTAGCTGGCAGTGTAGCTGGTCTGCCAAATAATCAGGGGGTTCTTCCAGATGGGCAAAAATCCACATGGAAGTGCCACATATCCAAGATGTACCGTGCTAGCTGGAAATAACCCACGGGAATAACCACTCTGGCACAGACTGAGCGTCTGCATCAGACCTTCATGTGCCAGAGACGATCCTGAGGTGATGGGGAAAGGCAAAACAGTGGGGGACAGCTTAGTTGTCTGGGTGTCTTTACCAGCCCTTCATCCCCATAATCAAGAGACGCAAGTATTCCTAAGTATCTGCTGGTATTTGGTATCTTTGAGGAATTTGGGGTAGTGGGATGCATAAGCTGAGGACTAGGTTTCTTTCCACCAAACAGCCATGGACAATGTGTGCTCCAAAGGCATAAAGGGTATAAAATACAGTGTTTTGCATGCAAGAGGTTTCTCATCTCTCTGTCTCCCAAATTTCAGCTGACAATGTAATAGATAAGAGTGTAGGAAAGAAGTCATCAGGCCTGGATTATCTTCTTGCAGGGAAAGCATGAGCACAGATTTTGGAGATGGACTACACCCTGCACTGTGGTTAACCACATCAACGAGCAAAAAGTCCCCTTGCTTATATTAAGAGCAAGATCATGCTTAGCATCCTACTTGATAAAAGCATGTTCTGCTACGCCTGTTTTCTGCTGCAGTTTTTTACAGAGGATGTAGGGCCTTGCATACATTGCTAGAAAAGTCCTGTGCTGCTGCTGCTGCTACCATAGTCCTTGGCCCTTTCAAACTAGGGTGAAAAGCATAGTATGAACCCAAGTGTCCTGGGGGTGGGCCAGCTGCTGGATCATGGTTTCTTCAAAGTGGGTGGCTTTGGGTGCTCCGATAATTTTGCTGTTTGCTGATTTTTGTGTCCTTGATCCTAAACATAATAGTCATTATAACATCTGGCATGTGTAATGTGCTGTACAGAGAACGCAGGAATCATTTGCTCTTCTGCACTGGCAAGCAGCCTTCCCTTAGGATGGAGGGACTGTTATTTAACAGCCCATAGAAATACATATGGAAGCTGGAAAAGAAGTAAATATGAAACAGGAAGCAAAGCTTTTACAAGAACTGAAGAGGGAGGACTATTATTTAACACTCAGGGATGCTCTCTATCCCTCGTGATGCTCCCGTGGGGTCTTCTGAATCTGGGCTAGCCTTTCTCTTCACTTAACAAAGGCTGGATGGGTTCTGATGCAGTGAGTCCCCAAGAGAGTTGACAAAGTCTTCCCAGGAGTGTCAAGGGGGAGATCGCAAAGCGGCGTTTTTAGTCTTCAATCAAGCGCTGCCTGATTTCATTCAAGCTGGCACCACACCTGTACAAGGGAAAGAAAATCAGCCCGGCAGCTAAACTTGTACTTCCTTCTGATATAGCAAATGCATTTTGTTAGAAACAATCAGTCACTTATAATCCTTATACAACAGCTGCAGTTTCTCCTCTCAGCCTCTCACACTGTGCCATTATAAATAGATTGTCATATTCCTTGCAGCACTAAATTGCTTTCTACATTCCCAGTCCCTGGGAGAACTGATTAACTTGGGAAACCTGCCATTTTGGTAGCCCTCCAGAAAAAGTGATTACTTATTTTTGCATCTGTTGCCAATCCCCTATAAGTATGTTACCATTAAAAAGTCGGTATTTAACCACAATTACCATAAGGGGATATTTGATATGACAGTTGTTTCCTGCTGTGTTATGTTTCTCTGTACACAAAAAGTAAATGGGTGGTTTTAATTAGAGGAGGGGTCCTTCCTAGCTATATCTACACTGCTTTGAACACACAGTACATTCTTGCTTCTTTAACCAATGCACAGATTAAGGATTTAGAAGTGCAGCCCACAAGAAAACCCAACCGAAAATCCAAACAGAAATACACCTGTTGTAGGGAGCACACAAGCAAATAAATGTAAAGTGCCTAAGGGCTGTGCTGGAAGTGGAGTGGTCGTGTGGCTGTGGGATGCCAGAAGAACAACAATATTCCCAACATTTGCCAGTCCTGTGGCCCAGTACAGAAGTGTAAGCACGGCACTCTGGAATCAGGGATGTGTCTCTGCGTTTAGCAAGATCTATTGCCATAACGACCTGATCCTGCTTTGGTGAGTCAGTGAAAACCTCCCCACTGAGGTGAATATGATACCATAAGCCTTTAAAAACCTTCCAAGACAAGACAACGTGTCTCATGCTTAGCTCTGCAAAATAGGACATTTTGTGCTGCGCAGTTCTTAATGAGGCAATGCCTGTTGCATTTTAATAGCGTTCTCTTAGGCATTGGCCCAGATTGGAGCTCCTTCAGTGGCTGTTTATACACTTAACGTTGAGTGCTTATTGATTAAAACCCAAACACAGCCTCAGAAGCAGGGACCAGTCCAGCCTGACCAGGCTCCAGACTGATGCTCCGTCCATGTTTGTTTTCTCCCTCTTTCTGTCTAGTCCCATGAACAGTGGATTTTTTACTGTGTGGTGACAGAGCTCCAGAGGGAGAGGTGCAGAGCTGTTCTTGTCTCTGTTTTGTTCTTCACCAACTCCTTGTAGTCTGACTGCATTTGGCAATTAAATGCCCCACGATAAGGTATGAGGTGGGCTGAGAAAGGAGCTGAATCTCCCCTTCTAGGCCAGGTTCTATAAAAATACAGTTAATACTCAAAGGCTAGGGGAGGAGGTGACATCCCTGAAGTGTCATTTTTAAGAGCTGCTGATGATAGGAGAGGGCCTGCTGGACTCATCTCTCAAGAGAAGTGGAAGATGGAGGAGACATCTAGTTTACAGCTGAGGCTTAGGGTGGATATTAGCAGGTTCCTCTAGGGCAGCTGTCAGCATGCAGAGACTTTCTGGTGAACCTGATGAGCTCGTGATCCGACAGGGATCTCATGAATGTATGTTCCTCCAGGGACTGGTGGCAGGTACAGACTCTGGTTTGGGTCACGGCTTTACACTTAGCTGCTTCTCGTCTTCTGAAATGCTTTATTAAAGTGAAACCTAAACCCAGAGACCTCAAAGTGCTTTTTGGAATAGGTAAATATAGCAATTTCACAGTTTTGGATGAGGGCAGGATTTCTAAAGACAGCCATATGTCTACCATCATCTGCTGTCTGTTTCTCTGTGAGGGGTCCTGTTTGACACGTATTTTAGTATTGGATTGTAGACAACAGACTATTTCTTGATTGATGGTAGAGAAACGCGGGGCAGAAATAATTTGCAATAGATACTCACAAGAAGGTGCAGGTATACAAAATTCTATTGCTTTGAATTGAGTAAGAATTTAAAGTTACTTACTAGGCTGTCTGAATACCATTTTACATCTGGTCTGTGGAGTGTTTTAGCAGGCTCAGCCTATTTAGATTGAGCAGATACTTATTGCATTCTAATCAGAATACCTAC
Source organism: Gymnorhina tibicen (assembly GCA_013399875.1). NCBI lineage: Eukaryota > Metazoa > Chordata > Aves > Passeriformes > Artamidae > Gymnorhina > Gymnorhina tibicen. The sequence goes on from VXAZ01001311.1 coordinate 469,144, forward strand.
TGATTTAGCACATCTAATGTTTTTCATCTAGCTAATAGGAATCTCTTCAGTTGTTCTTTTCCTCCATAAATCCTTCTAATGTCCAGTGATCTTTTTTAATATGCAAGTCCTTTCTCCTGAATGTGAAGAGCAAGATTAAATAGGATGCTTACAATATCACTTATAAAGAAGTAGCTCTATACTACTGAAAGCAGCTGGCTAGTAAGTACTGTAAAATCAGCATCCTTTTGTGCTTTCAACCAGAGCATCAGTGAGCTTCATGCCTTGCTTCACCATCAAATCCAGGTCTGGGATAATACAAATGCAAAGATCCTAGAGGTTTTTTCTCAAAGCAAGGAAAAGGAGATCCATTACACAAACCATTACATATCTACTGTATTTTCCCTGTACTACCTTACTGCTGAGCTGCAGCGCCTTATCAGCACTTCCTTCTGTCATTCCCTGTTCCCAGACCCCTACAAAATGCCTGCAAAGCCTTCAACGTGAAGTAGGAAAGATGATGCCTGTCTCCAAGTTATGAAGATTGTTTACAATCCAAATATTTGAAGATGTTGCTAGTTATATGGTAACCAGAACCCGTGTAACTCAATGCTTTAATTAAAGGTTTCTGTTGACTGAAGCACAGATGATAGCTGATTTAAAAGCTGTTGCTGCAGCTAGGTTTTATCTACCTTTAATGCTGACACCAGAAAACATGTAATTCAGAGCAAATATAAATTGAAAAAAAAAAAAAAAGTTGCTGGCTGGTTGCTGTGCAAATGTGGTCAGCTATGAGTAGTCTGGCATAACGGGAAGAATATCTATGATGGGGAAAACTGCACCCTCTGAGAAAGCCTCCAGCTTGTATTTTCGTCTATTTTGTGACTCTCCATGGTTTTAATCTCTCGCAGGACCCTCTGCCCGCAGAAAATACCATCTGAACAACTTTCTATGGGCTCTTCACAGCTTCTTACCTCTTCTGTGGTTTGGCCAACGTTGTTGCTATTGGTGTTGGATTTGGAGACTCAGTTATTTGTGTAGTAGCAGGTAGTGAAGGACTCGGGTTGGCAATGCAAAGGCATGAGCTCAAATCTTACCAGCTTCCTCATTCCGAATAAATGTAAGCAGAAATCTTCCCTGAGGGGGATTTTAAGAAGGGCATCAGCTGCTCTGGAGATGTATCCAAACCTCTGGACTTTTTTAGGTTTGCCCATCACTTCTTACAATCGGGAAAGAAATGCATGACTCTTTGAGGAAGGTATTTTAAGCTTATTTTCTTTAATCTTCTGGGTTCTGTGGTTGTGACTCCCCTGAGGTCATACAGATATTTTTAAATGAATTCTCACTGCTTGAATAACAAGAAAATAATGTCTTGGTTTTCAGCTTCTGTATTCTCAGGCTTCATAACTTTGGGCACTCCTGAAGTGAAGCTGAAGTCATTGGGCCATTTCAAGAGTCCTTTTGTATTTACACTAATAACAAACCTTCTCCCTCAAAGAACATTTGCCATACTTCAAATGTTTATTGTTCAGCTGGGCCAGTGAACAGCTGTATTGAGCAAAGCCCCATGTGACACCCATTGCATTCCTGGGTGATTATAGAGTACTGCCAGCGACTGTTTAATGTGTATGTTGTGGTAGAATCCGCACGGCCCAGAGCACAGTGAAGGGGGGAAAAAAAAAGCCCTTGCAATCTGAGTATGAAATCATTACACAAGGATATGAAAAGCAAGGAAGAGGTCGTTGCACCCCTGGTGAAATGCCTTTTGTGCCTCCTTGCACTGAATTTGTGCCTGTTTTTTGACAGGAGAGCGCTCAGCTCAGCCTGTGCGTTCATGTGCCTCGGCACGGAGCCTTTGGAGCCGTTTTCCCCAGAGATGGCTCAGGGCTTTTCTCCAAACCACATTTGCACCGGAAAATGGAGTCTGTCAAAATATAACATGTTGTGGGCTCACACCAGCATTCAGGGGGTAGCAGGAGGGGACACATGGCTGCTTTGGGCATCTTCGGTCTGTTCTGAGTGGTGCCAGACTGGATTGATGTGACAAGAGGAAGGCATTTTGTTTCAACCAGCAATGTTCCTATTGCTTTTCACTTGGTCAGTTTAAGTTGAAGGGAATGTTAACATTAAAACCTAACGAAGGCAATGGCACTTCATATTGTGGTATTGTAGAAGTGGTATTTCTGCACTTTAGAATTGATTTATTTTAAAATAATTTCTAGCTAACAGAAAACTTAAAAATTGGACTTTTTAGGTTTATCATGACACAGAGTTGGAAATGCTGGAGTTGAATGTGTCCCTGAGACTATATAATTTCTTGCTCTGACCTGTGCCAGATAAAAAAATTAAATTTCCAGACCAAAAAGCTTAGGAGAATTTTATTCGCTGATTCACTTACAAGCCTTTTTAAAATTTTTGCTGTAAGTAACACAGTTACTCAGCTTTCCTAATGGGAGAAAGTTTTTAAATCATCCGTGGTGCTTAGATTGCTGCCCTGCCATGAGCTACTGTCTTGCTAATGTCATCCAACAGGCACAAAGGAAGAATGAACTACTGCAACTTGTTAATAAAAATAGTTTTAGTGCTTGGGATTGTTTCAAACATGTCCGGCTTGGATGGATTTTTGTGCTAAGAACAATGTTTTTCCTCACCCCCAAATTGTCTAAAAGAAAAGAAAGGGCCATGTAGCTATTGATTGTCTTTTAGCAGTTCCCAAGTAAAGAAGGAAACTATATTCAGGCAGGCCTTTTAAATTGATTTGGAAGTCTCATCTGGACTTGTCTTGCACGAGAGCCCACCACTTCACTTGCCCTCTGCTGTGTGCAAGCTGACTCCACTCCTCAGCTTGGCAAATAATAATCTCAAACGTGGGTTAAACTGACAAGCAGCTCCTTAAAAAAAGCCTTTTTTAAAAGGCTCTACGACAATTTCCAGCAACTCCGCAAAATATTTCAGGAACATTGGATCCGAAATTAGCTCCTTCTGATTAACTTGCATGCAGCAGGCTATTGCGGGGCCACCTCGATTCTTCCTGTTAATAAGGCTTATTTAAGGGGGAGAATAATGATAGTCTTGCAAAACACCCGCTCTTGCAGGATTTTTGCTACAGTTTTGATGACTCAGAATTATCAGATGTGATTCTTTTGAATTACACGTGGCCAGTAACTGTTAACACTTTTGTAGGGTATTAAAAATGTGAAACTGTTTCATGGTAGCATTTTTGTTAGGAAATAGGAAATGAGGCTTTGCAGGCTGTGCAGAAATTTAGTGCAGGTTTTGGTTTCCTTTTTTTCTGATGTTATTTTCTACAAAATGAAATACTCCTTAGAAGAATGTTTTACATCATTTAACATTAAAAAAGGTTTTCATTTGGAGATAATAATTTCTCCAAACCCTAGATTGGGCTGTGCCTGATCAGCTTAAAGAACTGTTTTTGTTTGGGAGCCAGTACCTCAAGTCAGATTCTTTGGGACTTGCTTTCATGAGATGGAGAAACTGGGAATGGAGCTGCTAACCATGGTATAGCCCACACCCCTGAACCCAAGCGGAATAAAAAAATCACTTTTTGTGTACAGCTCTTGGTCTCTATATGCTACTACCTGGCTAAGAAACTTCTCTGAACTTTTACTCTCTACTCTGATTTAGGTGGAGGTCTGTTCAATGCCGCTCCCTGTTTTTCCCCCTTTTTCATCTGAAGTGCTGACTTCAGAGGACATTTTCTCTGAGATAGTGGGGAACGAGATACAATTTTCCCTTGAATTGCTTCCCAATCCTGTTCCTATCCAGCCTTAATTAGCCCAGCAGGATCAAAGGGATGGCCATTTGTGTTTCCCAGTCGGGCAGGATACAGCCCAGAACAGCAGGGAGGTAGTTGGCTGTGTAACTGGTGTTTCTGATGCAGAGCAGGGAGACAAGAGATGGAAAGGGCTGTGAGCTGAAAATTAAACTATGAGCCCACTGAAAGTTTGGAAAAAAGATTTTAAGCCTTTTGCTGACTCTGAGATGCTTTAGATTTAAACGAATCCATCACACCTTTGTCTGAGTGAGGAAGATGCTGTTATTTGGAGAAAATGCTCCATTGCAATGGAGCCATGAGACTCTCAACCCTGGGGAAGGGACCAGGGATGCGTCTGCAGATCCGCTGGAATGTCCTGACACATCCTCCCCAAGGCTGCTGCAGGGGAGGTGAAACTGCAGTGGAGTCTCCTCTCTGCACTGGACCTTGCCCCATGGATAGTGCAGCCTGCACTTATTTTCTGCCTGTAATACTAGGGGGAAGTGTGGTGCACTGATGGGAAGCAGCTAAAAATGAGCAGGCTAAATCTGTTTGGACCTGAAATGTATTTCAACTTTGACCTTTGATATCTCTGGCTGCCACTGTCTCGCGTCTTCTTTTATCAGAGACTTCCAGTCTCATGTCAATTTTAAGACATGGGCTGAGGGCCTTGGGCAAATATTCACGGGAGATTAGGAGGCGACTTTAATGAACGCAGCTCAGCAGAAGCCTTCGCACGACAGTGGCTTTTGAAAAACCTTTCTCAGGGCAGTTGCAGCAAATCTGGAGCACGCCCTGATTTTGTTCACTTGAGATGCCAGCTGCAAGGCATGTTGTTCCATGTGAATTTTCCTTTGCGTTTCACCCGCTAAAAATGTCTGCTCTGCGGCTGCTGGGGGCTTGGAATGAATTTGGGAACGCGTCCAAAAAATGGTGGGTGGGTGTGTTGCGTGGGTGAAGGGTAGTGGATGGAAATCCTCGTCAGATGAGGGGTCACAAAGAAAAGATGCTGCCAGTGCACACCCCGGCCAGAGCCGGGACAGAGGGAGGGAGGGAGGGAACGTTTGTTTCCACGGGGTGCCTCAAGATGCTGACCCAGATTTGCGATGCCGCGGTGGTGGGGTTTTCGCAGCGCTGACTGCGCTGGCAGCAACTCAGCAGGAAATGGCTGGTGCAGCATGAACGTTCCATCACATCCCTTCCAGGGTCCTGAACCCACTACCTGGAAGTGCCTGAAGCCTGATGGCTGGATTGGGAATTGCTTCCCACCTCTTCCCCTCTGTAATTACTAAAACTCTGTAGAAAAGCTGAGCGGTGGGATCTGGTTGCAAAGTCAGCTGCATCTTTGAGGCAAGCCCTGCCGTGAGCAGGTGATTGCACTAGGAAACCCCCAGAGATCCCACCTGAATCACCAAAATCAGTGGTTTTGTAGTGGTATGAGTGTGGTGTCAGCTCCCTCGGGATATACACACCAGTGCAGACCTGGCTGCAGGTGCATCCACCTGCCTGCGAACTGCTTCAGTAGGAATTTATCCCTTTTACCTGCATCCTAATTAGTTGTTCGGTGACCAGCAAATGGTCACTGCTTAGTGTTTCCCCACCATCAGTCACGTAAAACGATCAGTGTTATTTTATGTCTCGTACAGTTGTGTTGAAAGAAATGGTGTTATTCAAACACATACACGATGCAGAATTTCGTCTCACCTAGAGCTTGTTTAATAAAACTTTGTTGACTTTATTGATTTACTCTTTCTGTACGAGTTACAGAACCACATCCTCATTTCATTTTCACCTACCTTCAGAGTTCCAAGTTCAGACCTGTAAGGAGCACCAGCAAAAAGAAGAAGACTGGTAAGGTAAGCCTAAGGTCTAACTCTGTCCTGCTGAGACCTGTTTCAACTGTCATGGACTTATGCTTCCCATTTGTATCCCTCTTCTCCCTCTAGAAAGTGGGAATTATTCTATTGGCCTATCATCAAAGTATTAAACAGCTAAAGAAGTTGAAGCTTAGAAAGAACTTAGAAAGAGGCCGACGAAGCACAAACTGTGGCAGCATTGTGCAGTCCTCAAGGAGATTGTATTTGCTTCATCACACAGCAAGGCCACTGGGAAGGTCATGGCAGTTTGGCTTCTTTCTCAACCTCCCTCCCCAGGATTTGGAGGGGGACTCAGCCTGGCTTCAGCTGTATACGAGCCCTTGGGTCTGTGGATGTGACTGTAAGATAGCAGTTCTTGGGATATTTCAGGTTTTTTCAGTTTCCATTTCTGATGAGGTAGCAAGAGAAGAGCCGGCAGTCTGCTCCATGTACTGAACCCCAGAAACGTCACTACTCCTCCAGTTTTGGCAGATGAGTCATGACCGACGTTGTCCTAAGTACAAATCATCTCCTTATGTCCCATGAGGAGCTGTGATGGATATCTTCCTGCAGGCCCACTTCTGTAGCGACTTGGCCAAGCATGAGTTGGGTCCCTTATGTGGGACAGCTTGAGGCTGGCAGCAGGGAGCTGAGTTTTGGCACTGTGCTGGGCCCCCTCTTCATGCATGAGGTGACATTGTTTTAACCCTTTGTGCAGGGAGGTGTCAGCTCCCCTCGCTGCTGAGGTCCAACACGTGAGCGCTGTGTGATGCCAGCCCCGTGTCTGCCCTCAGACATGCTCATCGTGCCTGCCAGCATTGATTTCATTGAGGGGAAGACCTCAGTTTATTGTGCCAAGCTGGTTTTTTTTTTTTGTGCCAAGATCTCCTTGGCACAGGAGAGAGGGGTATTTGTCAGGAACTGCAGCTATCCCCGAGGTTTGCTGGTAGTTTTTAAAGCTGCTACAGTCTGTGAATGACCATAGCTCACTTGGTGGCGGCAGCTTCCAGGTCACTCAGGAGGGACTCAGTCACCCCAAGCCATGGAGTTCTGCTGGACTGCCCCTTCCAGCCTGCCCAGTGGGATGAGGGAACAATCCTGCCAGCACTGTGCTGGATAAGGCTATTCTCCATGGCAGAACACTCAGTGTGGTCCCTGTGGTCAGGATATGTCCCCTTTGCCTGGTTTGGGCTGCAGCAGGGCTGGGAGCATGGGGAAGAGCTGGGTCCAATCTGTGTGATTCTCCCATTTGCTGTCCCTTTAGCTGAACTTTCCCCTGCCCCTGGTAGGACAATAAATGCCAACTGAGGCATGTCTAATTCTTCCTTATCTTCCTCAGCCTGGATTTCTTATCGGAGCAGCCAAAAATAACCCCTGCCTCCTGTCCAAATGTTGTTCATGCAAGATTGGCCTCCCAATACCCACAGAGGAGAGTAAAGTGCACAGCTGGGGCTTTGTGCATGGGCAAAAAAGGACAGTCGTGCAGTGAGCAGGGGATTTCCAGAGGCGAGGTTTGTCTGCAGCTACTAGGGATTTTCCAAGAAGGATGATCCAAAGCGGAAGCCTCGAGTAGTCCTCACTGCATCTGTTTGGGTAGGTCTCATTTCATGGCCTATATATCACAAGACATTGCAGGAAAATATTAGTGTTTTGGATTCAGAGGGTTTTTCTTTCTTCCCTTATGCCACAGATTTCTTCCTTTAATTGCCCTCTTATTGTGATGTGCTTCCTTGTGGTTACTAGGTAAGAGGGAGACTGAAGCACTGGTGTAGAAATGCCCTGTGTGGAAACAGAGACCTTGATATGAGTAGATAGAAAGGAGCTGGATCTTCGGCAGAAGGTAGATGGGTGCAGGGACATCTGATGGACTCAGAGGATGCTCCTCTACACGGGTGAACCTTCATGGAGGTGACTGCTCAGGCCAGGGCAGCTCAGGCACAGGGTGTCTCATGACCATGAGCACATCGGGGAGATGTGTGGGAGTGGCAGAGGTTTTACTGCAGCTGGGGCTCTGAGTAGAAGGGGGATGATGTGGCAAGAGCCTGTGTGATGCAAGTGCCGCACGTCTCTTGCATGTTTGGTGCGTGAGGTGTGAGAAAGCACGGGGAAAATCCTTGAGCTTTGTAGGCAATTTTGTTCATATCATATGTTATTTTAGGAGGCTGTTCAGCCATCATCCTCCATCTCTCATTCATTCAGCAGGACACTGCTTCTCCTGGCATACCAGCATGGGGGAGAATGGTAACACAGGCCGCACCTTAGGGCTAACAAAAGTGTCACTTGAAAGTCAGGATTAGAGCCAGGCTTTTGACATAGCGATCTCTCAGCGTGACACTCAGGAAAATTTTCCTTTTGCCTTGCTCTTGCATGATGTTCGGCTCTTCCATTCAGCTGGAGACCAGTGGTAAATCTGCAGCATCTTCAGTAGGGCCAGGGTGTTGATTTCACTGCCAGACTTGGAATAGAGATTCTTGAATGCTGGGCACCACTTATGCACCATTGAATAACCCTTGTAATGATTTCCCAGGGCTTTTCTTCTCAGAATTCATGTAACCTGAGCATATATTAACTTTGTGTGTGGACTGGAGGCAACGGCTCTGTCGTCAGCTTCAGCAGGCAAGCCTGGATAGACCAGTGCTTCTGTTATGCCCATCACTGCTGGCTGCAGATCTGCTCCATCCATGGCAGTGGACATAGCTGGGACAGAAAACTCTTCCCTGGGGTCAAGGTCAATGTATCAGGACACTGAAGCAATATCAGAGTTCATCACTTGCTTCTCCGAGGCAGCAAGATGTTAAACATTCGGTCCACCAGAATGGCTCGAGGGATGTGCTTATATGGAGTGAAGCCTTCAATCAGCAGGTTGTTACTAATGGGTCTGATAGCAATGGCAAAATATCTACCCTTCTTCGGGATTATTAAAGGGATTTCTTGATAGCTTCTACTATCCCTTTGTAAATAAGGGCATGAGCCTCAAGTGGCCTTAAAAGGCAAAACTCCCTTGGTGTCATTGCAGCCATTCTGCCCAACATGATGGGGGATGTTGGCCTCATTGTTACTGCTGGCCTTTGTTACTCATTTTTTCTGATTTCCACTCAGAATTACTCACACCAGTTTTTCAAATGGGATATTTGTGGTGACTAAGCAGGGTTGGATGAGTCTAGCACAATTCATGATATCTTATGCTAACATAAGACGTTATTTTTAATGTACTGATTTATGAAAAGTATATATACTGGGGGAGGATGGGTATTATATATGAGTACACTATATACTCTCCTTGTAGTATCAACTTTCAGGCAGTTGGTGGTGCTTCCTATTTTGTATGCAACCATATAGAGTTGGACTTAATGCTCTGTGGGGTGTCTCTATGGGTTTGAGACAAGTTTAGGAGGAAACCTCCTGTAATGAACGTCTCCCCGTAAGAAGGCAGGTTTCAGCACTACCTCCCTCACCGATACAAAAGGAAGTTCTTGGATGAAAGTGAAAAAAGCTATTTATTTAACAAGCAGAGTGCTGGCAGGGCACAGAAAAAATGAGTAATGTTAGATATTAAACCTCCTCGCTGTGGAGAAAGCCGGTGGATTTAGAGTTCCGTCTGTAGCTGGCTCGGCCCCTCCCAAGGCCGGGATGCAGCATCCCCGCAGCCTCCCTGCCGGTCCTCGGGGTCCGATGATCTGGTTCTCGCATCACAGCCGGGCTGAACAGTTCCACAAGAAGCCACAGGAATCACCGGAGAAAGAAGCTGGCTAGAAGCCGGAAGGTGCTCCCTCGGCTCTGCAGCGGTGACAGCGCGGGGGAGCGTGTGTGTCCTTGAACACAAACTGCCCTGAAGAATTCTCCCGGCTCCCCCCCACTCTTCCCCCGGACCCAGCTTAAACATGCGGGACCCATTTCTGGGCAATAAGCAGATGATAGGGGAATACAGTGTTATCATAAAATCACCCCAAGGCATGGGGCTATGTAAAATGATGCACTAAGGGAACTGGGAGGTAAAAAGCCATTTAAATGTAGTGTTTAGCTCCCAGTGTTTGTTCAGAAAGGAGCAGTCTGAGACATTTGCCAACACTTGCCCACAGCTGTTCCGAGAAATACTGTCCTTGGTCTTCTCACCGTGTGGTGGGTGTGCACTGCTGACTGGTTACTGTGCTCCTCTGACACTGGAATATCAGCTTTACGCCCTTGGTGGGAACAGCTTTCTGGTATCCATTTGCCTCTGTGGGCCTGCAAACCTGGGAAAAAGTCCATCAGCACAGAAAAAGCCTAGGAATCCTTTGTTTTTCTGCCAAAAAAGAGGTATCTTCAAAGGAAAACAAAAACAAACTGGCTGGTTTTGTCAAGTAGACCTGAGCTGAAAAGTCGAGAGCCCCATATCCTGCCTGTGAATTTATATTTATGCATAGCATGTGCTCAGGGGGTTATGGGGCTGCAGTATTGTACCAGCAGGAAGGTGTTCTGCAGCCCAAGAAGCCTTGTTCTTGAAATCTCTCAAATCTCAGCAGGGAATGCAGTGTCCATAGGGAATGACTGTGTTTTATGGCACCACGAAACCCTTGGGTACATGTTATACCCTCCATTGGAGGTGACATTTCAGCAAAACCTCTCTTCTTGCACCCAGCAAGGGTTATGGATAATTATCTTGGAAAAGAAAATCTCTGCAAGGTGGTGGTGACCTGGCAGGATGTGAGCTGCATGCAGGTTGGAGGGTAGCCACTGAAAGTATTCACCACCTTCCTGGTGTAATTACCACCCCTGTGACAGTTTTGATTTCTAAGTGGTTAAAGCTTATGAGTCACCTTCTGTTTCCCTTTTCCATAGCTTGATAATGAATGTTTTTCCCTTAAAGTCTAGCCATGACTGATCAACTCTAGTCATCGCTGCTGTGAATGATTGCGAATTGTGCAATATTGTCCCTTGATGAAGATTTGTCCCTTGATGGAAAGGGGTGACCTCATCATTTAGGGCCCTTTAGTGTGACTCTTCTCCCAGGCATTTTCTTCATTAGCAGGGGTTAAAGTCACAGAGGAGGAGGAAGGCTCCTGTAATGGGAAAGATCAAACTCGAAGATTAGGGAATGGCTCACTGAAACCGCCTGAGATTGTCACAGCCCTTTTCACTCAGTAACTAGCAAGTGAATCGGGGAAGTTAGCTCACCAAATTTTTATGTGCTTCTTGCAGTGTGGGAGTATCCCAGAAAAATTAGGAGGCAGTGAATGTGTGGTGGAGTAATAACACTCTGTTTTACACAAGGCATAATTAACACGTGGAAATCCTTTCAGAGAGAGTCTCGGGGTCAAGAGGCAGGAGAGGGGGATTAAGAGAGTGAACTAAACACTTAGAAGGCTAATGAGACTGCTCCTAACAGCTCTGTTAGAAGGAATCAGAAGCACTGAGGAGTCTCGCCTTCAGGAGCAGTTGCCAAGGCTTGGATTGTGGCTGTTCCTCGGTTGTCCACTGAGGGGTTCATTCAATCTTTTGTTGGATCTCTTTGCTGTCAGAGGCTCATAATGGAGTAGTTGGTCACTGGGGTTGCCCATAACACAAATTTGTTTGTGTAGCATGGAGGGAATCAGCCAAAAGCATTTTGTGTGTGTGTAAATGTGCCTATGCACACAATGGAAATTTGAACTATTTAATAGTCAGAGTTGTTCGGACCTCACCAAGTTTTCTGGCTGAAAAGTCTGAAGCCATGACATTGTCAAGGAGAAATGTTGCATCTATCCCCTTTTTGCTTGCAGTCTTCATTTTATATACTGACCTCAGCAACTTAGCAATGAAGACAGCAGTATCAAGGAAAAAAAATCAAAACAAAGCCTCCTGGCTGCTTACACATGCATGTTCCCAAATCCTACACTGCGCTAGGTTTGAGTTTTGCAAAATCTATTCTTTATAATGGGCTGAACAAGCAATTACGTTAAAACAACCTCATTTTCCCTTCCTCTCCCTCCTTTTCCCCTCTCCCTACCCAAATGTGCACTAAGATCCTCACACCGAAGTTTGCTGTTTTAACTAAAATTTCCAAGCTCTTCCTGATATCTGTGTTTCTTTGGAATATCTTAGTGAAACGTGCATGTCCTAATCCTCTGAGCAGTGGCTCGAGGTCCCTGCTGTTCCCCAGCAGGCCAGGCTGCAGGACGTTGAGCCAGCCAGGATGACAGAATGCTTGGAAGCCCCCATCACTCTCCTGAGCCCAAGCTGAAGTTTTATTTACACAGTTTGCCAGAAAAACGTTAGTCATGAGTGAAATATCCGTAAGATCATTGTCCTCCTAAGCTTTTATTTCATCTATTTTGAAAAGATGTATAATCCTATAATACAATGCAGTCTTTTAAGAAATGCTGTGGATGAGAGATGACTTGTATTTGCAGTGACAAATGGAACAGATGAAGAGACCTGTTGTTTATGGCCCGTGGTGGCAGTTACATACATCCTTTGCCCGATGAAGCAATTCCTTATTTGTGTGTTGAGCGCTAATTGTTTGTGCTTGCTCCATGTTTAACACAGAGGACATTGCTCACTCCCCTGGCATCTACAATGAGTGCTAATCGTGAGCAGTGTAGTCAAGACTACCACAGTGAGTAGTACACAAAGGGCTGCTGATTTTGTTAAACCTAGAGGTGGGAACATCACTATTACCTTCATCAGGAGCAGACTTTATTCCTGCCCGATGCCCTGTGCTATCCCAGGCCCTCCTGGGAAGGAAGGTGTGATTCAAGAGCTGGAAGGAGGCCAGCCAGAGAACAGGACAAACCTGGGATTCCTGGGAACGATTCCTGGGAACTGTGGGACCCCTCTTCTCTGCTGGTCTCGATGCCCTGATGAGAGAGCGGTGGGAGGATGAGGGTAAAAGAGAAGCAGTGCTCTGGCTGTGCTCGGGATTAAAAATGTGTTCGCTGGCAGGGAAGGCTTTGGTGATTCATTATCAGAGCCTCCATGGGTCTGAAACAATTTTACTGCACATTTCTCAATCCCTGCTCTGCTCGTCCTGCAGATAACTAGGCGACAGGCAAAGACTCTAGAGAAAAAAAAGTCAGAAGTCAGAAGCAGCTTCAGAGCAGCAGCTGGCAGAGCTGCTGCAGATAAGACTTGTGACAATTTCCATTACCCTGTTACTCGAGTGCTTACGGTTCAACCCTTAAAATTAGTTCAGAACTAAAAACTGACATTGAGTTGTTCATCTCTAAAACTGAACAACAGAAGGAATGGTTTTTATAGCAAAGATCTCTCATTCTTGGCAAAATTAGTAGTAAATAGACTTGCCCCCTTCTGCTAGCTGCAGGCACAGACTTACACATACAGTTTGCAGGTGCAGGGCACAGACCTTCATGGAAAATTACCCAGGTGTGGACTCAGGGCTATATCCTCGAAACGTGCAGGCAGCTGTATGGCTGAGTGTGTAATGCACCCCAGAGCTTCTCCATGCATTCCAGTGAGAGCAGCACACAAGCACACACTGGTGGACTCAGCTGTGCATGCTGCTGCTTCTGGACACTCAGCTGGGCAGGGCTGTGACATTTGCTGGTCCCTGTCTGGCCATGAAGCCAGAAAGAATATTTTTTATTTGAAGATAATGCAAATCCTGTTTTAATCATTTACATTTTTATTTTTGGAACCTGTTTAGGTGATGAGCTGTGCCCTTAAAAGGGTAATGAAGGTCCAGTTCCCATCCCTTTCTGTCCTCCCAACAGTCCTGAGCAGTGCTGGTACTGCTAATAGTTGTGCTGTGAGGCTTCCCAGGTGGGCAAGGAAGTACATCTTTGGTTAACAAGGGGAAAAGTCCCTTTGGAGTGCTAATTTCTCAAGAGGTCATTCTGCACTGTAGGAAGTAAAGGAATAGGGAAGATAAATCTTGAAGATGTGTTGTGCCTGTACAGACACACAGGGATCTGGTAGCTGCTGTTGTCAATGCGTGTGTCTACTGCAATGCCTCTGGAAATACCTCTTGGAACAATTGTTTTTCCTTAGTGATTTTCTGTGGTGTTTCTGAAACACCAGGTGTGCCTGATCACTGCACATGGGGTGGATTTTCTCCAGCCAAGCAGTGAAGCAGAATGGGAATGGGATGTGGAGGGCCACCAGGATGTTCAGGCTGAGAAAGTTGGCGCTGTTCAGCCCGGAGGAGAGAAGGTTGCATGGAGACCTCACAGCAGCCTTCCAGTATCTGAAGGGGAGCTAAAGGGAAGCCACAGAGGGACTCTTTGTCAGGAAGTGTAGTGATTGGACAAGTGAGAATGGCTTCAAACTGAGAGAGGGGAGGTTTAGATGAGATATTAGGAAGAAATTCTTTACCATGAGGGTGGTGAGACACTGGCACAGGTTGCCCACAGAAGTTGTGGATGGCCCATCCCTGGAAATGTTCAAGGCCAAGTTTGATGGGGCTCTGAGCAACCTGGTCTAGTGGAAGGTGTCCCTGCCCATGGTAGGGGGTTAGAACTTGATGACCTTTAATCTCCCTTCCAACCCAAACCATTCTATGACACTTTACACCAGATGAAGGGTGTAATCCCCTCTGAGAGGGTGGGTGTGGTGACTGCCCATCAGGGAATGTAATTCTCATAATGGCCACAGGCTCAGCGGACCAGGGTGGGTCTGTTGTCTCACCTGAAGACCATAATCTGCTCCCAGCTCCCACAGGGCCTGTGTGACCATGACTTAATTAACACTCATCAAGAAAGAATCTTTCACTTAATTATATCATCACTTTTTATTTTTACACTCCTTCGATTAAAACCTTGAGTAATTTCGCGCACTGTTGACTTTGGCATCTCCTCTTAGATCTCCAGGGATAAGCAGTGGACAGGGAGGTGACTCAGAGCACTGGAGTGATGCGGGGGCGGTGTCTAATTTAGGCAGGGACAATTGGGTGCCTCATCTGGGTGGCATGGCTGCCTAGAAAGGAAGAGGACTAAAATCCTGAATGAAAGTCCTGTGACAGGATTCAGAGCAGACCCACATGATACCTGGAATGACAGTATTCACCATGGTATCAATGCATCTGACGGGGGGGAGAAAATATCTGTTATTTACTTTCTTGCTGGCCAATTAGGATAAGTCTGGAAATCAGGAAAACTACTTTAATCAGACTAATAGTAAATGTACTCCCTCAGCTAGGAAAAATGCTTTTTATTTTCGAGGAAATCTGCTTGATTCGCCTGATGCAGCATGAATGATTAGCACAGCCCAGAAATATTTGCACAGTGCTCTGTCCTGGTGTACAGGTGATTGTTCTACTTGCTTTTGCTATCAGAACCTTTCTCTTCTGCTAGGTTACAGCTACTTACACTGGTGTCCGCAGCATTTTAAGGCTGAGTCACCATCTCATAAATAACATACAAGTTTTCTGTACCTTTATTATTATATCTCTGTAGTTAATGGCCTTATTTTGGAGAAGAAGGAGGGGAAGCAGTGTTCTTTGAGAATGTTTGTATAGGCAAAATTGATCAGTGTTTTAGGAGGAAGAGCAGAATTTGAACACAAGGGTGAAAAACATCAGGCATTGTTTATGCCGTCAGCCCATCTTAGTGTGTTGTTGTTGGTTCACATAGAACTGGAATTCTGGTGTCCTGGCATGCTCTTAATTGTTTGGTCTTGGGGCTGCCCTGGATTCTTCTTTCTGGGATTGCTTCTCACCCTTTTATGTCCTAAACAGTCCGGGTTTAAGTCACCTAGGATCTCTGAGCTACCAATGATCCCCCACTTTGGACAGGATCTTATCTCTCAGATGGTCACTTTGGAGCCTGTAGGGCCACTTCTGGAGTATGGCACCCTCTGACTGGATTGCAGGGTGCCAGGTCCTCTTTTCCCTGTCTCTGGCAGGCGGCACAGAGGACTGGTCAATGTGCTGACAATGCTCTCAGGATAGACAAGATCCATTGCTATGATTTCACACAAAGCTGCCCTTCATTGATGAGGAAGGAGGCAATCCTGGGGGTCAGTGTGGTTGTTGTCATGGGGGTGGCATGGGCACTGCTGCCTCAGCCATGGAGGATTGGCACCACCACTGTTTTCATCTGTAGTGACTCATTCCAGGCAGATCTCAAAGGATGAGCCATGAGTTAGAGATCACCTGCAAAAGGCCACCGTGGTGAAAGGATGGAGCAATAGGGTATTGCAGGGTGATGATCCTCAGGGTAGTGACAGCCTGTCCCCCTGCTGCCTGAATATGGAATGCACTGGGTGAGGTGCTGCTTTGAGACAGGGAAGGCGCTGTGATTAAAGCTTGCCCATCCAGCTCCTGACATCTGCAGTTGGCTGCTGAACATAGAAACAAGGGCTGAGCTGACCAACCCCACCAGCAGACGCTGGTACACCAGCAGAGCTGTGTAACCCAAATCTGGGGCATGAACATCTCACTAGGAGATGTCTTTCCGATACATTGCACCTGCTGCAGGGCAAAGTGCTTCTGGGATCTGGAGCCAGGGCCACCGATGCTGGCAGGGATTTTACAGCCAACTCAGGTTTTACAGCCAACTCAGGAGCAGCCATGTGGCTGCCTAGTGAGAATAGGATACTTTTGAAGACTGAAGGAGCTCATTAGAGGTCAGGAGAACTAAAAGAATTGGCCTGGACTAAGCAAAAGGACTGGTCAGGTGGTGGCTGCATGCCAAATTGCTTTCAGCAAGTAACAGGGGGAAAAATGATCATTGGTCCAACCAATGCATTAATCTCTCAAGGAGGTATCTAAGTACATGGTAGGTGTGGTGCTAATCCTCAGTGGGCTGGGGAAGCAAGCCCATGGTGTGTAATCTCCACTGCTGACATCTCTTGTGTGAGTCCCTGCACTGTGGTTTCACAATCCATCAGCTGCAGGATCATCAGCGTGGGAAAACAGAAGTCATGAGAAATGCCTGGGACATTAGTACTAAACCTAAAGGAACTTGGGTTTATATTTAGTACCTTGCTATATAAGAAAAGGGCACTGCGATTTCCTATTAGGAACAGTCAGCCTAACCCGACCTGGGTAATCTCCCTGCTAAGTGAGAAAAAGCATTTTGCACAAGATCTATATTTATGGCCAAGTACTGCTTGCTGTGCTCTCAGAAGGGGGCACAAAGAAGCCAGCCTCCTCTTCTGCCTCAATTACATCATGTCATTTTCCTTCTACCCAGAGGGGTAGAAGTCCCTTAGGAAGTCCCTCAATCTCATGAGTAAACCGAGCAGGATTTGCCATAAAGTGTTTAACAATTGCAAGCATTGATTACACTGTCCCACTGCTGTCACTAATTTATGTGGTGGGAGCATATCCGCTTGCTTAAAGTTTGGCTGCAAGCACGAATCACAGAGACAGGCTCATCTGGCAAGAGCCAAAGTGATCCGTAGTCTTCTCTTACCTCTTCAACCATCAGCGTCCTTCCCTCATCACCTGGTGGCTTTGGTACCTATTGACCTCACAAAGGAAGAGGGGCACCTAAACTGTGGTGAGAGAACATGCTGTTCCCCTTGGAACAACAACATTTTTAGAGGCTCAGCGAAGCCAGAGCATCACACTAAGATAAAAGAGGTGGTGACCTACCAAGGAAAGAACTTTGCAGCAGCAACACAGGAGCTGGTGTCCCACATTGCATCACCTCATCTGCAGGGATTAGCAGGAGCTTGGCCTCCTGTACCTGCTCTGGCAAGTCTTGGCAGCCCCCCCAGCATCACGGCTGTTGGGCCAAAATTAAGGGAGATTCCAGGCATGTTGTGGGACTCAACTGGCAGCTGTAAGAGCAGAAGGAAGTGAGGAGTGGTTTTCTGGTTGGAGGGAGGCTCTTTGGAGGCAGGAGATGGTTTTGATTAAAATCTCATCCCTTTCAAAGGAAAAATTTCTTTAATGAAAGCTGTGTAAACTCAAGTGGGCCTTACTAGCCCTTAGTACAATCAACTGGTGAGGGAAGCACCCTCTGCAGTTAAACTGGTTTGTCATATCAGCATGAGGAAAACGGTGAACATAATTATTGCTCGCTGCCTCAGGCAAGTGGAGGAGGAGGGAGAAAAGCTCATCCTGTGACCCAGAGCACTTTGCTCATTCACTAAAGAGTTGAAATTCTGGAGCCCATTAACATGAACTCCACTTTCCCTGTTGCCTGGCTTTGGCTGCATGGGGTTGACCGCTGGTCACTTGACTGTAGTGGGAGGAGTGGGATTTGTGAGACAGGCAGAGGGTGCCGAGAATTCTCTGCTGTACCTGCTCGCCCCATGCTGGTGATAAAGCAAGCTGTGGCTTGCACTGAGGTAGTCATAAGTAGAACAAGGTCAACTGCCTATTTCAGTCAACATGACAGAAATAGAGTTGATCTCAATAAGATCCCAGCTCTTTCTTCCTGCTAGCTCCTCAGTTCCAATTTTAGGATTGCTGTAATCAAGCTGAGGAAGAAGCCGTTTATCCCATGGAGGGGAAGTTGCTTGAGGCCCAGGCCGGAGGAGAAGAGTTGCTTGAAAATATACTTTAAGAAATGTTTCTCTAGCCCATGGGGAGGGTCTGTGTGGTTCAGCAGTTGTTCTCATCAGTGTAGCCATGCAGAAAGTATGCTGGTCAGAAGAGGACCTGTTCTTCTTCCCTTCTGGCAGCAGCTGCAGTGAAAGAGGGAGGTAGTTGGGCTAAGCCATCTAGTTGGCCAAGAACGAGTTTCCAGGTTTGCAAGTCTGCACATTTGTTAAACTGTTAAAGCTCTGGCTTTGCATAGAGCCTCCCCTGCCTGCTGCCAAGGAATATTGATGTTCTTTTCACTGAAGGTGAGACGCTGACAGCTCTGTCTAATACAGACAGAAACGGGGTGGGGTGGAAAGTGGCACTGAATGCTAATCTAAATGCAGCAGCTCGCAGTACAAAGCACCCGCCATAAACAAATGAGTGAGGATGTTCTCTTAGGACAAATATTTGGAGCGGTTTCATGAGAGTACAATTAGTTTCCTCCGAGACACCTGCAAATGCCAAAGTGCAGCGCTGCTGATGACTGACTGAAGTGCTTTTCCTTGAAGCCTGCTTGTGTGGTCCTCTACCCCCTCATCTCCCCCGGGCTGGTGGGAGCCCCGTGTCCTTCCACCTGGTTAATCAGGTGAGTGAGCCGTGCCGTTCATGCCCTGAGAGAGGCTGTGGAGGCTCAGGTGGTCTTTGAGCAAAGGAGCGGAGCTGATGATTTCCCTGCATGGGTGGTGTTTGCCCGTGGGGCTTTCCTGCTCTGTGCCCCTTTGCTGTTTTGGCACAGAGCCTGGTGCAAATTCAAGAACGGACCCGGTGCAAGGAGAGGCCGAGGAAGGGGGATCTGTGGGGATCTGTGCAGCAGCTGGAGGTGATGCAGGCACAAAACGCAGGGTTTAAAAGTTGCCTGTAAATCAGCAGCTAATGCCAGTTATCGGGGCTGCGATTTGACCCCCGAAAGTCAGGTCACTTCTGTCAGTGAGTGAGGCTGGTAAGAGCTCAGCTCCGCTATCGACACAAATCTGCTGTCTAGAAAGGCTTAATTTGCATTGCACTTTTTCACACCCCTGACCTTCAGAGCCTGGCTAGTGTTTGCAGGCAAGCAGGACCAAAGCTGTGGTCCAGGTGGAAGGTCTGATGTGAAAGCTTGCTCTGGAGGATGAGAACCAGGAGCTGCCCTTCCCAAAGGAGGGCTGTACAGGGCTGCTGCTCAAGCAGCTACAGTGGCAGTTGAAACAAGCATCTCTGATGATCTGTTCTGGTGCACTTCTAAGTGCAGATAAGTCATAAAGGTCATACTCCTGTCCTGCTTCCCCTTTTCTTTCTGGGGCTGGAGGCAGAAATGTGCAAGACAGAGTATTCTCACTGTTGTGGCTCAGGAGAGAGGAGCCATATTGGCCCATGAAAGAAAAAACAGGAGGGAGAGCACACCAAAGGTAAGAGCTGTCACTTTTAGCCAGCAGGGAGCCATCCTCCCTGGCATGAGAAGCAAAGGCTTTGGCACTACCTAGCTTTCCAGAGGGGTAGGAAGGCTTAGGTCTGTCCAGGACCACACCTACAGCATCTCTCAGCTGGAGAAGTGCCCCAGAAGTGCCCTGTCCCAGTGTGTCAGCCACAGCACGCCCTCCTCTGCCCTGTGCACGTCCGCCCGCAGCTGCCAGGCTGCCAGGCCAGGACAATCGGATATTTGCCTCTGGGAAGGAGACCTTGTGCACGGAAGGCACTGTTTGCTCTCATGGCATCGATCGGGTGGGTTGGGTGTGACAGGGAGCGGAATTTGGCCCAGCTGGCCATCAATAGCTCTGCAGCACTCTCAGCTCACAGTGATTGTCGCGGCAGTGACTGTCCATGCACTTATTTTCCAACAGAGCCAATCTGAATAATTCACCTTCCCTGATCTCTTTCTGAAGCCAGGAGGGACTAGCCTTTATGACCCCAAACTGCTGAACAGAGTTATGGGAGTGACTCCAACTGGACTTTTTCCAGCCCTCTTGCTCTGCTCCTCATTACCAGTGTCTTCCCCTTTGGCTCTCCTAAGGAGAAAGAGTAAGGGATCTCACCCAAGCTCTAAGAAAAGGAAGTAAGACTGTGTCTGGCCTGGAGGCAATTTATAAATAAAGACCTTCAGAAAGCAGTTCCTTTTTTCTTTTCATACACTTTTACTCCTTTCCCCCAAACCCTCATGTCCTCTCCTTGGCAGCACAGATGTGCCTGTCCTGTCCTGTCCTGCTGACATGCTCCTGGCATTGCTTCATGCTGGTGGTGTGGGGGCTGCAGGAACATACCTAAAGATTTCTTGTAACCAGAGTCTCTTCTGCTCTCTGTGGTACAAATACCCTGGGGAGACCAGAAACTGCCTGTTCACCCAAACAGATGCAGCTTAAATGGGAAAATCATAATGATAAAAGGGCTGTTGAAAAAAAAAGAATTTCTGTCTGTCCTGCTGAGATTCCTGGCCAGGCTGCAGCCAGAGATGATTATAGAAGCTTAAATAAAAATGATCAGTTTGGACCCAGGCAGGTTTGAAAAACTAGCTGACTTTACTGAAGCAAACTCCTATTTAATCATTCCTCTGTTGCTTTAAAGGTGGCATATACAGCCAGGTAAGTGGAAATATGTTTGTTTTGAAGCTCTGGATAAATGTCATACAGAGGAATTAAAATGTCAGTCTGTAGCTGCATTTGTTTAATGAAATTGTATTAACAAGTCTGTGAGCACAGATCATCTCACTCCAGCATCTTAAAGGTGTTGAACCACTTCCCACTCCTCCCAGCGTGCAGCCATCCCCACACTCTGCTGGCAGAAGGGTCACGGGGGTGCTGGAGGCAAACTCCCCCAGGCTGGCTTGTCCCCTGCTTCATCAAACTAACCCACCCCATCTGCAGCAGCTCAGGGTGTTTGCAGGGTGGTCTTCAGCTGTCGTCTGCCACCAAGCACGAGGAAGGCAGGGATGCCTGCAAGGGCTGTGGGGCGAGTGTCTGACCACAGTCCCACGGCAGTGACCCAGAGCTTAGCTGGAGCAGGCACGGCCAGGAGATGTGGGCTGACTTCACCTGTCTGAGTGCTTACGTTGTTGCTTTGTTTAAAGGATGCTGCTCACCACCATGACCTCCTTGCCCTAATCATCCTGTGGTGTGCCCCAGGGAAGGGACACCTGGCATCACCTGTGCCTTACCAAACCCGCACAGGCTGGTAACTGTGCAGCAAAAGCATCCACATGGAGTTACAGTGCCAAAACTGTTGCGTTTCAGTTTCTCACTTAGGTCATTTTATAGCAGCTCCACTTCTCCCCACTGGGGAGAAGCCGTAAAAAGCAAGCAGGAGTACAAGGATGCATCTTTGTTTACTACTGGCTCTCATTTTCCATATAAATTCATTTTATGCACAGTTTTAAACCCACTCCCTTTCTTAGAAGAGGAACTGTTTGTCTAAAACAGGTTGTTTCCTCTCGTACCAGACGATCACTAAAGAGGGAAGCTTGTATTTTACTAAAGTGCCTTTACAACAGGCTTCCAAAAGAAAGGAAAAAGGGGATATCCTTTTCTTGCAAAAGTGTAACAGAAATTAAATCCAGTGGCTTCTCAGCTTTGCCTGCGTAGTGAACTGACATTTCTAACGAGGACAAACAAAGGTGCCATGCAATGTATTAAAACCCAACAAGAATCAAAGGGTGCTTAAAAAACCAAATGGGAAAACCTAAGTAGTGAACACACAGAAGTTCAGTCTGGCCCCTGAGGACATTTCCTTTTAGCCAGTTCATGTGATACCTGATGAAGTGTGAGCTACAGGTTTGCAGTTGAAATACCCTGCTGGTTAGCACCTTTGTTTTCCCCAGGTTTCCCGATTTTCTTCTCCCCCGTGTAAGCTGTTGTGTCACTTTAGAGAAGTCGCTCAGCCTCTTGCTTCTCATTTCTGCCAGTAAAATTGGGAACTTGCATTGCTCTGTTCAAATGACAGTCTCAGGAGGGACAGGCGTCTGTCCTTTGTTATCTTTACACACAGCCTGTTACTGTGAACTCCTGGCTTTGGTTGTTACCGTGCTCCTAAAATCAGAATAATGCTACCACAGAGAGCAGCCAACATTAGAGTGCCCCATTCTGCAGTCATACGTACAACAGGTGAAATCCTTTCTTCATGCATGACTCCAGAGATCTGAATGTTCAGGGGACGGGACAGCACACCTTCTTCTCTGCTTAGGTGCAAGGCAGGTGCTGTACATGGCTGTGTTGAGGAAGGTAATTATGTTTTGCATTTTTTTCTAATCTGAAACAAGATAAAAGGTCCCTGATTGTAGAGTGGAAGAACGGTTGATGTGGAATAAATCTTTCAATAAGAAGGAACTGTTTAGTTTGAGAGCACTTAAGGGATGTCTGTGTTGCCGGCGAGAATTTTGATGGCTTCTTTTTCACATCTGTTAAATATTCAGCGTGTGTTTTTAGCAATCTTTACCCTTTTTGTGAGGTTGAACGGGTTTGATTGGATTTTATGCAATTAGTATACTGTGAGAGTTTGTGAGGATTTGCTACAATTCTGAGATGATTTCTCTTTGTCTGCTTGTGGTTTTCTTCAAATGTCTGAGCAAGTGCACCATGGTGGTGAAAGCATTTGAGGAAAATAAATGTCAAAACCCCACGTGCTGCTACTGCTGGAAGTGGGAATTTAACTGAGATCTGCCAGCTCTCATAGTAAGCATGCTTGTGTGCTTTTCAGAAAATAGAAGTTTAGTTTTTAGGGAATAGATAAGTTTTGTCTGTTTTGGGTGTTGAGTTACAGAGAGCAAAAGCATTTAGAAAGCTGTTCATTGAATATGCTCAGAAAAAAAATCACAGCGGGCTGTGGTTTCTGAGAGCAGGAAAAAGGCCAATCTTATGTCATAGGCTAATAAAATGTATTAAGCATGAAGTCAGTAAAAATTGTGTCAGAAATCCTCTGAAACTGGGGTGGAATAGCAACTTACAGTTGACATTCTTAGAAAAATAAAAAGTTAAATAAAATATGAGACAAAATAACATTTGGCCTCTCTTTGTATTGTAAGAAAACTTGGCAAAGGCTGAATACCCTTCAGAAGGGAGTACTGCTTGCTGTAAGCTCTGCACAGCTCTCCTGTGAGGAGAACTCCTCCATAAGCAAGTCACAAAACATTTCCTTGGTGCACATCATTAGTACTGTACTGAGAAGTTTGGTCAGAAAGTAAAAGATTGCTAAATCAATGATTCCAAGTGTTTTCTAGCAAATATTTGCCTTAGAGGATGTCTAGCTTTGGGAGATGCACAAACAGGAACACGGTTTCCAGATCCCCTGGTTGGAAGCACCATTTCAGGCAGTGAATTGAACACAAGCCCATGGAGAGCTCCTTCCCCAAGCCCAAGCGTGGCCTGAAAGTGAGGTTTTGAGGGAAGCATGAGCTACCCCTCCTCTGCAGTGAGCCCCGTGCCAACCTCAGCAAGCCACGGACAAAGAGGAATAGAATAGAGAGCATGGAAATGCTACAGTGGTGTCTCACAGTGGCACCTCTGGGGAACTGACCAGTGTTTGTGGAGTCCGAGACCAGTGCATTTCTCCATCGAGCTGCTTGCTCTCTCGCTGGGGAGGGCAGCTGTTCATGCAGCAATTGCACAGCACTGTGTTAAAGCGTGGTTTGCATTTATGCTGGGTAGCACGGGGACTTACACTTTACAAGCCTTCAGAAGGTAATACCTCCAGACTGTGGTCTTTGCTGGGTGAAGCCACTCTGTGACTTAATTGCTCCAAGTCTTTCCCCACATTTGGTCTCAGTGGGAGCAGATTGCTACAAGTGAGATTGTTACAAGTGAGAGCCTTCCCCCACTTCCCCTTCCTTCCCAGCGTGCAGGGGAACTGGTGCCCCGGTGTGGTATCACAACACTGGAAACCAAAAGCCTGAGTTTGTGCTGGATGAGTTGCTGTCCTACAAAGAACATTTAGGGGAAAGCAACTGATTGTTTAAAGAATGGCTGTGAGGAAAAGGATTTGACTTGCTGTTAGAACTATTAATCAAAAAAATCAAGTATTCAGTGCTTCTGAAATCTTGCTTTCTGTTTTCATTAGGGTTTTTTTATTCTGAGTTGCTGAATGATAATATCACTGCATTTTAAACTATTTTTTTTTTGCAATAGACCCAGTTGAATTGGTAGTTACAGCTCGAAAATCCCAGTTGAAAAATTAATTAACTGCATACATCCCAGAAATAAAATCTTTGGGGGCTAATTTAGATTCAGTGTTATCATGCTGACAACTTCTTACCAGCTCTAACTTCATCATTCCTCCTGTAGCTCGAAGGGTTTGCATTCCCGGTTGTAGGTGAAACGCTCCGGCACTCCCAGGGTCAGGAAGGATGTGGGAGGATGCATCATTCTGGAGACGCCACTTTCCCTGTCTCTGACTTGGCGGATTGATACGGGATGGACTCGTACATGATGAGATGTGGTTGCTGAACCAGGAAATGTGAAAACAGATTGCACAGCGAGGAAGGAAGGGGTGCAGAAATCCTGTGTGGCTGCCAGGTATCCTCCAAGTGTGTGATGAGCTGATCCATGTGGCTTGAAAATCAATTCTCACCTTGTAGTGCTCACGTAGCAGGGGTGAGAGCTCATCATTTCACCCATGTCAGCCTCTGACAGAGAGGATGAAAGGGATTCATGCTTGTCCTTGTAACAGATCCCTAAAATCTTGTCCACCAGCCTGTGCTGCTTTCCTTTTTACATTGAGAGAGTCCAGTCTGATCTGAACATTCAGGGTCTCTAATGGACAGTGTGGCAGAAGCTGGATTTGATCTGAGTTTCCATAACGTGGAGCAACTGGATCCATCTTTAACCTGGGGGTCAGGCAGGCAGGAACCTGCAGGGAGCTCCAGGCCTGGCTGTGTCTGGGCAGTGTGGGGCACATCTCCTGCCCTCCTGGTGATTTACCGCTTTTGTGGGGGGAAGTTACTGTTTTTCTACTTCCAAGTGTTTAGTGGGGGTTTGTTCAGATCTGCTCCAACTTCACCCTTCCTCCTCTAACTCAAAGGGTTCGCATTCTGGGTTGTAGGTGAAACTCTCCCGTGCTCCCATGGTCAGGGAGGATGTGGTAGGACGTATCATGCTGGAGATGCCACTTTCCCTATCTCTGCCTTGCTGGATTGATACGTGATGGACTGACCCATGATGAGATGTGGTTGCCGGGTTTTTCTCCTCCCAAGTACCTCGTGCGGGCTTGTTTGTGACAGGGGAGGACTGCTTGGAAAAGCACCTAAACAGCATCCTCTCGGTTTGGCGCCGCTCGTGCGCTGCCGAGCCGCTTGCGGCGGGGCTGGGCCGGACGGGCAGCACCGCCCGCTGCCCCCCGCGCTCCGGGAGCGGGGCTGATGCTCTCCCTGGCCCCCGTAGCTGGTGTCGCTGCCCCGTTCCCGCACGCAGCCGGACGCGGGACGCTCCCGGCGCTGCTGCCGGGACGCGCCCGCGCGCTCCCCGTCCTGCGGGGGGCGCTGCCGCGGGGCCGCGCGCGCGGGCCGCCTCCGCCCGTCC
>VXAZ01001311.1:494907-569228 GCA_013399875.1 Gymnorhina tibicen
GGGCACGGCGCGGAGCGGGGGCTCGCGTCTGCGGGAAGCCCGCGCAGGGGCTGCCGCGGCGGGGAGCGCCGGCCCGACCCGCCGCGCGATTGGCGGCGGCCTCGGCTCCCTGCGATCGGGGGCAAAACTTCAGATTCCCGCTTCTCGTGGGCTCTTTCGTTGTTTCCCCTCGCTGGGAGATCTGGGTTGTCTCCCTCGTTTATTTAAAATTTTTAACTGCGTCAGGCGAAGGCGCTCAGGGCGCCCTTATCCTAGTTCTTATCCTAAAATAGGGCGAGGGGAGGGTTGGGAAAAGAACGGGCTGGGAAAGCCTCCCGAGCGAGCCGCCGCTGGTCCCGCTCTGCCCGGCCGCGGCACCTCCACTGTGCCCCGGGCGGGCGGGTCGCGGCACCGTTCCACGCTCCGGAGGCGCCCGCGGGTTCGCTCCGTGAAGCAGTGGCTACCAGGGGTGGCAGTGCCCCCCGGCCACCCCTTATTCGGGATGGGCATCTCCGTGCCGCTTCCCAGCCGGCCCGGTGCAGAGCCGGCTGGGGCGGCAAACGGGAGCTGCGAGCGCTCGCCCCGCTCCGGGGGCTCGGTGGAGTTGGTGAAGTTGGTGCTGGGATGGGTTTTTCAGAGAGAGCTGCGGCTGCTCCCAAAGTTGCCGGTGAAGGGGACGCACTGTCAGGGCTGGCTTTGGTTGTTTTGCTCTTGTCGTCTTCCTTGTCTGCCGAGTTGAAATAGCGGGGTTCTAATCCTGCGTGCTTCGTCTAAGCAAATGGGAAGGCAAAGGTTGGGTAGGCAGTGACCTTGGCTGGGGTGGAGGGGACCACTCTTTGTAGAAGCTGTGAGATATGGTGGGGAGCGGTGAAGTTGCCTCACGGACTGCTGGAGAACAGCAGCCTTCCCGAGCCTGAGGTAGGGGCTTAACTGAGGCTGGATTCACCTCTAACGGGGGGAGGGAAGTGCAAGGTGCACACTCATAAGAATCTCCAGCACCTAATTTTTTTTTTTTCTCGGTATTTTTTGTTTAGCCTTACGTGTTCAAGTTTGTAACTGTCTCAGAAAATTTATTCACAGGCTAATTTTACTCCAGCACGCTGGAAAAGTTGCATATCACCCCTGACACATTCAGCTATTCAGCTCTTACGGGTTCCTCCCTGTAGTAGACTCAGCCCAGTAGTTGCTTCCTTTTCAGTGAGCAACGGGATGAGGGAACGTGCCTCGGTCATTATCAGTGGTGAGCCTTGCAGCCTGGGGTTTCGGAATAGCTCAGCACCATCTGCATGTATCTAAATGCCTCCTTCTGGGTGTCACAGTCTAGGCTGCTCGTGTGGATTCTGCGTGCCATGGGCACACATGCAGATAGCTCAAGTACTCTCTGCAGGATTGAAGGGGCTTTTTAGCAACTCCTGTGAGCTGGTAACTGTCAGAAGGGGTTGTTAGGTTGGGGATAATGAGTGTTGGCAAAATAAGTTGTTGGATCTATAGGTTTATGTGATTTTGTGATCTGTTTTCATCACCTTTATCCTTCTTTCCCTTCTGCTTTTTCTTTTTCAGGGTGATCTTGAGTTCTTCTTAACTTGCTAGTGCTCAGCCTCCTCATGCCTCCATCTCCTTTAGACGACAGGGTAGTAGTGGCACTTTCGAGGCCAGTGAGACCTCAGGATCTCAACCTGTGTTTAGACTCTAGCTTCCTTGAATCTGCCTCTTCTGCTGGTGAGAGCCACTCCAGTCTGCTCGGCGCAGCTGTTGTGTCCCTAAAGACTGCTAATCTCACGTATATGCCCTCATCCAACGGCTCTGCACGCTCCCTGAGTTGTGGATGCAGCAGTGCCAGCTGCTGCACTGTGGCAACGTACGACAAGGACACTCAGGCCCAAACTCAAGCGAGCACCAGCAGCACCCACGCCGGAGCCTCCCCTGCCTGCCCCACCAACCAAATGGTCAACAGCAATGAGAACGCCGGCAGCCTGAGCCCGCTGGGCGGAGTGGGGAGCCCCGTCTCGGGCAGCGCCAAGCAACTCGCCAGCATCAAAATCATCTACCCCAATGATCTGGCCAAGAAGATGACCAAATGCAGCAAGAGCCACCAACAGAACCAAGGGCCTGTCATCATTGACTGCAGGCCCTTCATGGAGTATAATAAGAGCCACATTCAAGGGGCTGTCCACATTAATTGTTCTGACAAGATCAGCCGGAGAAGGCTCCAGCAGGGCAAGATCACTGTCTTGGACTTGATCTCCTGCCGGGAAGGCAAGGACTCCTTCAAGAGAATCTTTTCCAAAGAAATCATAGTTTATGATGAGAATACCAATGAGCCAAGCAGAGTAATGCCTTCCCAGCCGCTCCACATAGTGCTGGAGTCACTCAAGCGAGAAGGCAAGGAGCCCCTAGTCCTAAAAGGTAATCCTTCTCGTTGCCCACACGTAGTATGTTGGTTTGCTTTGCAGTGCGTGCTCTCTGCTGTCAACCTTGCTGATGGTTGGACGTTGAAAGCATCTGTTTATCTCTAGGAAGACCTGTGTGCCTCCAGTCACCAGTGGCAAAGCAAATGCCTTCCATGGACAAATCATGGAGCTGGTAGCAGGGAGATGCTTGCTTTTCTCTGAATGTTGTCCTTGAGTAGCAGGAGGGGTGGGAAGTGGAAGGAGGAGGAAATGTGCTTCCTGGTGTCTGTCTGTGCAGACAAAGAATTTCCCCCAGTGCTTATTCTGAGTATTTATAGCCCAAGGAGCAGAGGTCGAGGAGGGGATACTTCTCTTTTAGCTTGTCAAACTGACCTTTACTTAGCAGCCTTATTTTAGTCCATGTAAAACTGGACTCATAGGTGCTGGAGATGGACAGTGGGAGAGTAGAAGGAGGGGGGAGGAAAGACGAGGGAGGTCACTTGGTCTGAGGCATTGTGTCATGGACCAGTCAGCAAAACTTGAGGAGCAATCAAGCCTTGTTTTGGTGATATGGGGTCAGAATAATGGACAGAGGGAGATTATTTGTTTAAAAAGTGATCTGAAAGTGTTGTGTTTATGTGTGCTCATGTATGTCTATGGCTTTCCTGTAAAAGGCTCCTGTTTTAATATGGAATTTGGTTTATCCCTGAACGCTTTGGTGGAGATGAGCCCCACCAATTAAGGCATCATCCAAGGACACTTCCCTTTCTTCACTTTATTCTTGAGATCCTATTTATAACAATGCTGCCCTCTAGATTAAATTTCCTTTCCCCTGGGTGTTCATGCCATTCGGAGGCATGGTTGGCAGAGGCTGGCTGTGGCACTGGGAAACTATGGAAGGATTTGCTGCTTAGCTCATACTGTATGTATTTAATTCACTTAATTTTTCTGTGCAGCTTGCTACTTCCAACCTGCACAGTGTGGCAGGGGAATGGAGTGGGCTGATACTTTATCCCTTTTCCTCAGCTGAGTTTCACAGCCTTGTAGGACCTAAGGGTCCTATGAGATACTTCTCTCTGTGTGTACCTTGTGGAAGCTTAAAATTGCTGAACTGTCTCCTTGCTCCTGGCAAGGGTATGGTCATGCTGGGCTTGTTTTGATACTTGCTACAGGATCCCAGTATGCTTTTATTGAGTCTCTGGGGTCATGAAGATGCCCTTCATCTGTGGAAGAGGGAGATGAGGCGCCTGGCAGAGTGAGGTTGCCACTGGAGTCCAGCATTTCTGGTGGTAACCCTTCTGCTGTACAGCCTTTGCGGCTGGGTATGTGGTTGTAGTCTGCAAGCCTTCCGATCCTTAGAGAAGTGGTGTGCTGAAGGTGTTCTCCGTGTTTGTCTGAAAACACTGCAGCTTCTCTGAACCTCGCACTGGTACTTTTTCAGTACCTGGAGTAAGACTGTGGCTGAGATGAAGCTGCAGAGCAGTAACTGGGCAGTGCTGGGCTGCTGGGCCCCGCGGGCAGGTTGTGGCAGCCCCTTCTCCCACCTTCCAGCTCTGCGTGCTGCACTGGGTTTAACCAAGTGCTCGTGGGAGTCCTTGGGCCATTTTTGGTTTTCAGACACCGAGAAATTTTACCTTAAAGCCCTGCTTAGCAGAAATTGCCTCCCCAAACTGGCCTGTCAACAGGTCTGGAAGTGTGCCAGAAGACAGAAAGCCCAAAACCTTTGCTTTTTGGATAAAGTGATGAGCTGGGCTGGAGCAGACCTCTCGTCGGGGGGCCTGTAGTGAGGAGCTCCCCCCATCCCCGTAACTCTCCTCCCGCTCTTTGAAGCGGTGCTCCAGCTGGGGTCAGATGGAGTTGAGCATGGGATAAAGCAGCATTTAGGAAGGCTGTGGCTAAGTTTCCGAGCTGGGGGAGTGGCGCTGGAAGCACTCGTTATTTAGTTTCCCCTTGACAGATAGCGTTTTTTCCATCGTGCCTCAGCAGCCCCGGGGCTGGCGCATCCCCATCGCTGCGTTCAGGCACTAGAACGAAACTGGGGGTGGCCGGGGAGCCCTCTTCGCCCGCGTTTGTTAACTTCGAGCGATTTCTCTCGCTCTGCGCTGCCCGGCCCTAATTTATTGCCGGCCCATCTGATCCCCCCGGTGTTGTGTTTGCAAACACTGGTTGCTAGCCTGGCCGTCCAAGTTCCCATCCCCCTGATCGGGTGCCACCTTCTCCATGTTTGGTGCTGCCTGTCAGCCCGCGGCCCCGCTGCCCGTTTCGTGGCACGCTGTCACGTCGGGGGCTCAACCCCATCGCCGGAGCCGGGGCTTGAGTTACAGCTCTGGCTGACAGCGCCCGGCCCCGCACGCGTGCGGGTTTGAGGCGCCCCAGGCTTTTTGGGCAGCACGGAAAGCCCGAGCTGCTTCCCAAGGCCGGGCTGTGATCTATAGATAAATGTATGTACGGTGCACCTTATTAGGCGCGAGTTAAAAAGAGGTGGTCTGGTTTATTTTTAATGTGGCAGGCCAGTGTATAAACTAGCACTGTGACAAGAGAGGGTTTCGTGTGTGCTGTGGCATGGAGGATTTTAAGACGTCTGTTCCTCCCTTTCTATCCATGCCTCTCCTTGCTGTTTCCTTTAACATTTTTTGGCCATAAACATAACGTATGCATAATTTTGATTTAAGCTCTTAAGAAGAAAGATTTGCTTATTTCTTTTGCCACAAGGCACAGCAACACTTGAGACAGGCATAAATCCTCTATTTTGATGAAAAATAAACCCATAAGAATCCTGTATTTCACAGTCCTGCTACATGGGCTGTAGCAGCCTGAGCTGTCAGGGCTGAAGCTGCTGCTCAGTCTGTTTATAAACAAAACAGGAAGAAGTCATATTTCCCCCAACACCCCTAGACCATGGTATTCCATGTTTGCTGAAATCTAAAGGCTTCAGTTTTTTGTGGATGCTTTTTTTTAAATTTTTTTTTTCTTAGCACTAGAAGGGAGAGGGGGAAAACCAGTGATGTGAGCTCAATGTCCCTTCTGCTTGAGGCCAATGTCAAAGCTGAATTTGGGAGGGGGAGAGCGTGGTGCTGTGACCCCGGGCTAGGTTAGCAGCCCTGGCCCTCCTTGGTAGGGTTGTACCCCTATCCCTCCTGCAAACCCAACAGTGAGGCATCTCTGCCTTCCCTGAGCACTCCAGCTCATAGCAGAAGTGGCCCTGGAGTCTTGGGGGCTTGTGTGCTTGAGTTTGCTACTGGGACCTAAAAATGGAAAGTGGGAAATCCATTTGCATTCAGATGAAAAGTACTCTTCTTCCCTGACTGAAACATTTAGGCTTGGAGTTCAGCATTTTTTTTTTCACAAGTTAAATTCAATCTACAAAGGGAACAAAAATGAAAAACTGAAGCATCTGTGCCAGCACATCTTGACAGCTTTTAATATGAGAGGAGTTGCCTTTGTCTCCCTGACCAGGGTCTAGTGGTATTGTCTCCATCCTGCTATTCTTCCTCTTCTTTTAAAGACCCAACACTAGAAGCCTTGTGAACCTGCTCAATTCTTGTGTTTAGTTTGTAAAGGCTTCTATGTTTGACTTCAAGGAAGCAATGGAATTCAAAAGCAGAGGTACAAAATATGATTTGGCTTTTTTTTTTTTTTTTTTTTTTTAATTCCCATTATATGCTGTAAACTCATGCTGGACTTCTGCAAAGGAGATGGGGAGGAACCAGCTGGTTCCTCCACTAAAACTGGTTCCTGCTCTGCTCTTGGTCACAGGCTGAGGAGCTTATTTATGCACTGGCTTTCAGTCTTCTCTCTGCTCATCTAACAGAGAAAAAAACGAAGTGACTTGCTCTCATTATAGTGGGGAGTGTAAGACCTGCCAAGAAACCGCTTTGTGCTTTCTGCCATGGTCTAAGAATAGTTTCAGATCTCTTACCACACTAGAGTCACATATCAGCAAAGTTGAAACAACTACAGAGGGACTGAGATGATTACAAAAGGAATAATTACTTGCTTTATGTTCTCCTATATTCATGTAAATACTGTGATCAGCTGCCTTTGAAATACTTGACCCGGTCATAATCTGTACAAATACATGAATTATTACTGTCATTAATTATATAATTTAACAGTGTTAATGTTGCTTTAAACCCTAATTGGATTACACTGCACAAGTGTATTTGAAAGTAAAACTTGATGTAATGGTCAACAAATCCAGCTGACCAACAAAACATGTGCCTGGCACTTATTTCCATCAGAGATCTCCACTGAATAAGTATTAGGTCATGGTTGTAATAGGGAAATGTGTAGTTTTAAAAACACTGGACTTCACATGCATTACTTAACATTTAAAAATAAAGCATGCTCCCTCTGTGCTGCAGAGAAGAGCTGGCCCCATCAGCCACTGGGGGAAGAGCTTCTGCTGGCTCTGTCAGGGCTGAGATTTCACCTTCAGTGTTCAGACTCGGATTGCTGATGCTTAAAGTATCTTTCTACTGGAATAAATAATCTTCTTGGCCATCACACTTGAAAATTGGTTGTATGTGTCATTACCTTTTGCTTATAGGTAAACTGGGACAACAGTGTGGCTGGAGACCACGATCTTTACCATATTTTGAGGGCATACTTTTGCAGAGGGAGAGGTACCTCTAAACTTGGCCTATTCAACAGTAATGGTAAATGTGGCATTTTCTCCCAGATGATGGCATCTGAGAGTTTGCTGTGCTGGCTTGCATGGTGCCTATCACATTTTAACTGTCCTTGGGGGGAAGAGGGCAATGACACTGCCTTGGAAAAGGAGGAACAGGAAGGAGATTTTTTTTTTTTCCGTATTTTTGGCTCCCCAGTTTCTCATACCCTTGGAGTTAAGAGGCAAACTATTACATTAGTTAAACCTCTCTGATGCTTGTAAAGAAAAATCAGGTTCCAGTTTTGTGTAAATTGAGGTAACATTCCCTGTGATGTTCCTGGTAGGTAGATGGTGGGTTATAATTAGCTGAATGCCTCATGTGCTGCCTTTACCCTTGCCCTGCCAGAGGTGAGAAATTCTGCTAGTGAAATCTTTCTAGGACAGTGTGCTGGTCTGTCTTCTGGCTTTTTGTTCTTGAGGTGAGCACAACCTTTTGGAGAGGCTCAGGGTGGAAGGGTAGCTGTGTTTGAGGTTTCAGTGGTGTGGTGTCTGCATCTTAGCTAATAGAGATGGACTGTTTTTAAAACTTTTATTTTAGACCTATGCATGGGTGGTTTGCCTTCCAAAGTTTTTACTACACTTAGGAGCACAGAAGTTTTTAGTGAGATTGCCTTGGCTTTGTGATGCATTTGAAGTGGGGGTTCATCCCTTGTCTTTAGGCTATAACGCTTTACTTTGTGAAAAACCCCATTATAGTTAGGGGTTGTTATTTATGCAAGCAACTAGGCAACTCAGAAGTGAAGAAATGCCATAAATATGAGCAGCATGCACATATCTCAATGTTTTCCTGTTTTGCAATTTCACCAGCCAGCCAGGAGGGAAACACCTCTCAAATATTCAGCATCAGCTTGCAGGGCTATAGAAGTCATGCTGTTTAAAGAAATAGATTGTGGTAATCTGAAGATAAACTAATGCATTGTCCCTCTGTGTGTGAGATAAGATTATGTGTGGTGCTTTGGCCTTGTTGGGAAGTCCCTGGTGGGCCTGGGAGAGTGCTGGCTGCAGAAATCGCAAAGCCGACCTGAATTACTGTGAACAGCTGTTTTTCTGAGGCTTTGATTCTAAGTTCTCACCTGAATCTGTCTTTAGCAGTTTTTTAAACACCTCTGTACTGTAAAAGGTAATTTGTGGCTATCACAAAGGTGTTTGGTGAGCTGGGGCTTTAAGAAGAGCAGTGTATCTCATGGATGTCACCTTTCCCTGCCTCACCTAAAAGTTAAAGCTGGCAAAGAGTCCCATTGAGAGAAGACTGGACCAAGGCACTGTCTTGAACATTTGCTTCAGCTTCCTCTGGCAGGCCTTTCACCTGCTCTTGATCCAGTGAATGTTGAGGGTTGTGGGAAAGCTGAAACGTGCACCAGTGCCCTTGGGTTTGGCCACCAGTCCTGGCTGTGCCAGTCAGGACACTCTTTGAGGAGGCAGAATGGGGACTGCAGTGGGCAGGAGGCACGGAGGGATTCAGGGGACCTGTTTCTGCAGCTGGGAAGTCCAGGGGTGCTCGTGGTCTCTGCACAGCGTGTTGGTCAATGCTATGTGGTTCAGTAGTGAAGCTTGGGGATTTTGTTTTTTTGTTTTAACACCTTGTGACTTTTTAGTACAGGAAACTCTTAGCTTCAGTTAATGTCTATAATGAAGGCAGTCTCACATCCGGGAGCACTCTGAAGGTTGTTTTTGGTGTGTCCTCTGCTGCTTTGAAAGATGTTGATTCCCCAGGTGCTTGTGTCCTACCAGGAGGTGGTCTCTGACCTAGTTCTGGAACTGTACCAGCAGCATTTTGGGGTTGGAAATAAAGGGGGAAAGATGAGAGAAGTGAGTCAGTCCACCATGGGGTGCAAAAAGGGAGTAACTGGACTAGAGGGATGAATCTGGGCCTAGACAGCAGGGCGGTCTCGTGGCCAGGGGAGCTCTGACTAAGCCCACGCTACAGACTTGCCATGAGGCCTTAGCAAAGTTATTTTCATCTGATTGGCCTTTTTTTTTTTTTTTTTGCTGTCCTTTGCACCGTTTGTAACACTGAGCTTATCTCTCTTGTTGCCGCTGGTGTTGTGTGGTTGAGCCAGGCTCATCCACAGTCGCAGTGGTGCCCTGGGACAACACAGTTGCCTGCTGCAGAAAGTGGGAGATGGGCTCAGGAGCACCCTCTTTCCTTGACAGTGCATTTTTGTTAAATGGTAGGCTCTGATTTGCCTCCAGGTGTTTTTAGTGCTTTAAAAAAGTCGAGGTTCATCTTCATGTGTTTCTCTGCTTGGGTGAGGGGCTTGCCTCCTTTTTGAAGGACAGCCCTTTTCCCAGTAAAGAGAGCGAGATCCAGAAGAGGCACAAGCTTCTGATCTGCTGGCACTTGGCTTCAGTGAGCCTGTCCCAGAGGAGTGCATGCAGAGTGACCCAAACTGGCAAGTCTGCAGGGAGCAACTGGGACCTTGTAGGTCTAGGTGCCACCTAGTCCCTCTGACCTGAAGGAATGAGATTCTGATTGCTGCTGCCTGGGGCAGGGCCACCCTTGTCTAGCTCAACTACACCCACAGCTCCTGCAGTGGGAGCTCCTGCACTGGGCTGTCCCTCCTGGAGGGTCTGGGGATAGTGGGGTCGGGAGGGAACTGTAAATCTGTCATCACCTGCTGCTGGAGGGACAGGAATGCTCCTACTGGGTGGGAGGGCTTGGGAGCCACTGCTCCTGCTAGGGTTAAGTGCTGCTTCGAGTGTGTGCAACACCCTGCTTCCAAGATCAGGGCTTTGAAGGAGTAAGTTGGAAAAAATAAATTAAGGGAGTAATAATAGAGATGTGAACACATTGGCTCCAACTCTTTTACTATGCCCTAGCTTTAAAAAGTCTACAGCGTGCCTGGATTAATTCCCACCTGATTCACTGCAACAGAGAAGAGCTGCTTCTAATTAAAGGTAATAAAAAGAAGAACAAATGTTACTCCTTGTCCACACATGAATTATCATATATTTTATTTTATTTTTTTTACAATGGCTTAAAGAGACTTGGAAAATAGAAGATAACTTGCAAGCTTCTGTCATATCAGTCGAATTTGTTCATTATGCCAAAGTGTGATATTAAAGCCTTATGAAAGCAATTGAACACTATTGTTTTAAAGCAAAAGCTGTTGTTGGAGCAGTTGACCTACGCTGGGTTGGTGATCGGCTCTTAATTCTTCTTGGTCTCTGTTAAGGTAATGGGAATCTGTCTGCCCAGTTGTGAGCGCTCAGAATAAGACTTTTGCTGCTGCTTAGAATTTGCTGGCTTATTTTAGATACAAAACTATCCATTGTTTAAAATGAAATTAATCTTATGTTCATAGGTGTTAGTCCAGCAAGGCAGAGCAACATCTCTGCTGAGGGATAACACAGTTTTTATGCTTCCTGGGAAACATTAGTGTTAACTCACCTGTGGAGACAAGGAATTATTTTATTTGGACACAAGAGTTGATTTTCATCCAGCTGGAGATATTCCTTGTTTAGCTCTGGATTCTGTAAATACGCCTTTTTCTCCTCTCCTCACGTCCTTCTTTGCCTTGACTCTGGAGAGTATAGGTGCAATCTGGGTCAACTTCTGCTTTCCCCGTGGGGTTTTTGGGGCCTAGCCTTGGTTCCTTGACCATTAGGACTGGGATTTCTGTGCCAGCAGAGCTTGCCCTGAAGCTTGTGTCAAAGTGGGGGCTGGCATGCACCATGCTAGTTCCAGTAGTTTGCTGCTTTTATTTTGGACTGTGTGTACTGGGATATGTCAAGACAGCACCCTTTATTTTCTCTGTTTTTGTTTCATGTGCTTTGGAATACCTTGCTGGAAAATGTCAAATCAGAGCCAGATATTGTTATTTCTAGCTAAGAGGGTAGAAGCTCTTCAGTCTAAAAAGAGTTTAAATTCATCAGGAATGGATGGTACTCCCAAATGGTGGTGTGGTATATCAGTACCCTGTTTTCCTTTCATATTAATGTGCATGGTGCTGATGTTTCTGATGTAGAGGAGCGGTGGTTTGGACTGGAAAAGAGCCTGTGTTATTCCTCGGAGAAACAAAGCAGCCTGCTCTGTCTTTAGAAAGAAGCTGTCCTGGAGAGGTTGCCCTTAAAAGGGGAAAGAGAATAAATGGATGGCTGAAGCATGAAAATGTCAGTGTTCTCTAAAACACACAGATTAAACACCCAAGTCCACTCCTACGTGTCCAGGATTACGGATGTCTGAGACAGTGCTGGGACCCTTCTCCCTCCCTCAGGCGTGCTAAGCCACAGCTCTCCGCATCCTGCTCACGTGCTGGCTCTTTCCAGGCCACTTGCTTGAGAGATGCATGTGGTGATGGCCAGGGAGGGAACTGGTAACAGATTAAAAAACAAATGAAACTTTGGTGTTCTGGGCAAATCTGCTCAGCTCTACCTCTGTCTGGGAAAACAGACCCATAGCTCTTTGTCAATATAAAACCATTTGTGGTATTTTACTGCATTAAAATAGTTTCTGTTCCCTCCCCCCTCACTTCCCCGGCCTCCTTTGTACATAGCTTTAGCATTTCTTGATGACCTTTTTGTTAATATGATTTCCAGTGGGAGCATTTCACAGTAGAAGTATGTATTCCTTCAGGGTTTACGCTGACATTTCCAGTGATTATTTAATTGGACTTCATGTTAGCCTGCATCCCCACGGGAACACATACTTTTGCCATGAGAAGTTGTAATGTGACTAATTTTGAGTTTCTGCTATAAACGCTTGCCCTCCAGGGAGGGTAAGTCTGATCCTCCTTGGTGGCTGCAGAGTCGTCACCGTGGTGTGTTTGGGATGTGGGGTTTCTTGCCTTGTTCCTATTTACATTCTTGTGCAGTTTAGTCCTTGTACCA
This sequence comes from Gymnorhina tibicen, assembly GCA_013399875.1. NCBI lineage: Eukaryota > Metazoa > Chordata > Aves > Passeriformes > Artamidae > Gymnorhina > Gymnorhina tibicen. The sequence continues at coordinate 506,779 of VXAZ01001311.1, forward strand.
AAATTCAGAGCAGGCCTTCTCCTCTTTCACCTTCCTGACCGCTCCCCAAGGATAACACAGTGCTTTGAAGGATGCTGGCTTATTTTCCTGTGAATGCTTGAGTTTTTATTTTGAAATAAGCAGACTCAGCACTCCCATAGCATAGGGCAGATTTCCAGTTACAAGCTGGAACCACTGGCTTGAACGCAGAGAGGTGGTCCCAAAGTATTCAGGGTGGCTGCTGGACAGGCTGGTGAGTAGTCCAAAGGTTATTAGCATCTCTTGGAAAAGCTGGCAAGTAAAGATAAGGTACGGATGGGATGTGCGGGGTTTGCATGGGTGTCCAGGGTCTGAGAAAAAAAGAGATAAATTTAAGACAAAAAGGTATAAAGGAAAAACAAAAGAATTAAACTGAAATCCAAGAAAGGTTTTCTAGTGACAGGTCAAGAAAAAAAAATTGTTTCTTTCTAATTGGAATGAATTTGGATGATCTAGTAGTCATGAGAAGAGGAAAAGTGAAGGGGTGAGAGCTGATGGTGGAAAAAAGCAAGTCATGTGTTGAGGTGTGGGAGGCTCCTGGGGGTGATGGTGTGGTTGAGAATGGGTTGTGGTGGGATGGGAGGAGCCGAGAGTGGAGATGGGCAGAGCCAGCAACTCTGGCACAGCCTGGCAGGGGAAGTGCCTTTGGATGACTTCTCTCCTGCCTCCCTGGGATGTGTCTTTAGGACAGCCAGCTTTGCTATGCCAGGTGTCAAAGGAAAAAAATAAAAATAGATGAGGCTGAGGACCTCAGAAGCCAGTGGGAGAGGATGTGCTGTGGCAAGGGGTGTGAACCATAGTGAGATAAAATTAGAAATAACATGCAAACGCGTACGCACGTCCCTCAATGCTGAGGGGAAACCTTTCCTCTTCATCTGGCGTCACACTCTTGACTTTTAAAGGGACCTCAAAGCCACTGTGTCAAGGATGTGCTTGTGACTCCTCTAGGCCAGAATTTGAGTGCAAACTGACCTCTCAGGATAGTTCCCACATGGAAAAAACCTGACCTTGCAAGTCTTCGGAATGCAAAGTTCTGCCTTTATTTTGAAGTGCTGTTGGCAGCTCAGTTGGAGGGAGAGACTAGATTAGATTGAGTGTATCGAGGTGGAAGCTGTTCTTTGTGTGTGCTGTTTACTTTTACTTTTTTACGTTTGTTCAAAGCTTAATCTTTTGCAGCACGGCTGGTGCTGAATGCTGTGTGAGTGCAAGGGAAAGCCCCATGGCAGGGTTTCCTTGGAACATCCCACAGACAGGTGAGAAGTTCACTAATATCACCTGGCTGAGTGTGGTCCAATAGGTCCCCACCCCTGTGGATAGAAGGGAGTTGCCCTTCCTGCTGTGTGGGCAAATACAGTATTTCCAGCCATGTCAAGGTCTTTGCAGCAGTGAGGGCAAGCCTTGAGCACTGCTCAGCTGTAGCTGTGGTGAGGAGAAGGACATCTGCTTGGAGAGTAGGAACACTCCTACAATGATCTGCTTGGCTTGGCCCCATTGCTCCAGAAGAAGTGTGGGAAGCAGAGCTCTGCTTGGACAAGGAAAATGTGTGTCTTGTGTTGTTCAGGAGATCTGAGCATCCCTTCTTCCGGTGCCTCAGGATGAACAGAGCATAATCCCCAGGACGTACCAGGAACCATCTTGGCTGTGGCTAAAATCATGCCAGAAGCATCTGTGCGTAAGCGTGATGGCTGCATCTTCTACTGCAAGGTGGCCTTAGCTCCTGTGCCCCGTGGGTGCAACCCCAGTGCCTCCATGCCCTCCCTGACAGTGCCCTTGCTGCTCAGCAGACCTACACCCGCAGCCGTAGCCGTGTTGGTGGTATGAAGGGATGGTCTAGGTGGTTGTCCATATCCTGGCAGGGGATTTGGCCTATAATGGCAGAATTCTGCTTCAGCCTGTACAGCAGCATCTTCCTTGGTAGAAGGCCCATGGTACAGGAGCAGTCCAAATGGTGGCATTGCAGTGGTGGTGGCTCAGCACCAGTGTGCCACCCTGCAGCAGGACCTCCAGAGACCAGTGGCAGCATGGTGGGGGGTGGCCATGGGACCTGGGCCCTCCTGCCCAGGAGACTGAGGAAGGTTGGTAGAGCACTGAGTGGGCATCTGGACAATACCTAACTTCTATTTTTACATGCTGGAGTCACGTTTGCTTAACCTTGAGGCATCCTGTGCTTTGAATCAACTTGACACAAAGTCATCTGTTCATTAATAACACAGGAGCAGTTTAATTGTTGTCTTAGTGGAAAAATACATGAGACTGTCATCAGCTGTTGCTTCTGGCAGTGCTTTTCTGCAGTAATGTAAATAAATGAGGTCACAGGTTTAAAGGAACAGGCTGTTCTTGCACAAATTCAAAGCGTCGTCTTAAACAGATACACACCAATTGTCTGAGGGTCCCCATCCTGCGCCCCAAGTGCTCCCGGTGACATTTCAGCCCTAAACTCACTCAAACACAGCCGCAGGGTTAGCTGTGGTGGTACTGACAGGGCACATGCTGAGTGGGTGTTTTAAAGCTTGGCTTCATTCCTGTGCGAGTAAAGCTTGTGGTGGCCAGAACTGTGGTATCACCAAATCCTCTGCTGCGCACCCCACAAGAACCCAGCAACACGAGAGGAGGGGAAGTTACAGATCGAACATCTCTTCTGCTGATACTTCCCAGTGTCCTGGGGTTTCTGCTCTTGTTGTGCTTGTGTGTGTGTTGCTTTTCTTTTTTTTTCTTTTTTTTTTTTTTCCCCGAGATGGCTTTGTGGTATTGTAATCGAGGATGAGCAGATCCAGAAATCCGCCTGGACAGCTTTGAAAGCTGTATAAAAGGTCTGGTTGTCTCCCCGAGACCACGTGCTCTGTCTAAATGTGGCTCCCACATCTGCAGTCTGTCATGTATAAAAGTATGTTCCTGTTTGCAGTGGGAGCGGGAACACCCAGTACCTGCCACGCTCAGAACAAAGTATATCCACACCGATGAGGTAATGCAAAGGTGTTGCTTTGTGGTGAGGGTATTGCACTGTAGCTGCCTCTCTAAGCTCTCCCGATGGAGAGGGAGCAAGGTCATTTACTCCTTTAGCTGTGGGGTAAGAGCCTGTTTCCAGATAGGAAACGTAATGCAAATGTGCCAAAGCATATTGTAAACCCACATCCTAGTTTGCATATAGTCACAGAGCCAGAGAGCAGCAGTGGTGGCTGAAGGAGGTGCCAAAGGAGAGACGGAGGAGGAGGGCAGGTGTTACTGTACTCCTTGTACTTAAATTCTCAGCATTCTTGAACAACAAACAACAAAAACCCCAAACTAAAAAGCTGCAACGGAACAAACAAACAACCCCCCTCCCCCAAACAAAACAAGCAAACAAATCCCCAACCAGCCAATCCACTTTTATAAATTTGTGCAGGTAAGGTTTGTTTTTCTTGATTCCTTTGAAGATGGTGTTATTGCAAGGCCATAGTCCCTCATAAAAGGCTGGCTGTCTCATTCCTGCTGTATCTTTTGTGTCTGTTTTGCATCATATTTGCCCTCTTCTGATGGCAAAAGACAGACACTGTGTTAAGCATGACTTTGATGCCGGCACCATGCTGCTTGACTTTTTTTATTTGTTCAGAGCTGCTTTGGCTGCTGTCCATCTGCTCACCTGGTCTTGCAGTACTGATGCGAGCCACAGGCTCCTGGGTGGCTTTGGAGGTGGGAAATCTGTGTGCAGCTGCTGCCCGGGTGCTGCCTGGCGCAGGGGTCTGAGGAGCATTAAGTGAGATGTTTACGGGCAGATGGCTGCAGAGAACTTGAACAAATGAGTGGGAATATCTGGAGCACATACGGTGCTGACTTGAAACTTCCCAAAAGTTTTGAGGTCTCAGACACTCCAAACTCTGTTGACACTCACTAACTGTTCCGACAGGGCAGGATGTTGGAAAATGTCGTGCAGTTACAACTGCAAAAATGGTTCTGCAACCTGGGTCTTGCATCAGTGGTGAGCAAGAGCCCTTGGTGTTCTGTTGTATTCTGCTAGATACCAGGCAAGGCCATCTGCCAGCAAGGGTTCTGCTTCATGGATTGATTTCCTCATGAAAGAAATACCTTGGGTTCCCCAGAGTGCTGAGCATCCTTGTATGTCCATCTCTGTTTGGGTTTGGGTAGATTCAGCCCTCTGAACACCCATTCTGGAACAGAGTAAAAGCGCTTGGGATGTTCTCTGTGCCCGTGCACAGGCTGCATCACACTGGCTGGGCATCCTTCCCCGTGCTTTCCCCTTGCTTTGGTTATTAGAGCTCTGTGGAGTGTTTAAAGCCAGGAGAGATGGGCTGCAGGCAGGACGGTCTGTTGAAGTGGTTGTCGGTGGCTCATCTGCTTGCTGGCATTTTGGTTTGTCACTGAAGGTGGCTACACTCCTGAGTCCAGGCTCCATGGCTGTGGTTCCAACAGCACCGCCATGCATTCCCACGGGCTTTGTTGGTGGATATATTTCCTGGTGGATAAGCCTCTCTACTTAGGTTGCCTCTATATGATGAAGGCTTTTCCCATATTGCAAACAGCATCTGAAAAGGTGCTTTTAAAATGCAGCTTCTGTGCTAGTGAGAGGCTTCTGCTAAGCTGTGCTTCTTGGCCACTGGTGCTGTTACTGCCCTCTGTAATGCTTCCTTCATTCCCAGGTTTGGGAAGGCTTGGGCAGGGTCAATCACAAAACAGCTTTTGATACAACCCTGAGTGGAATCTCTGCATCCATGCCTTGAGCTTCCTTGTGATCTGGAGTTGTGGTCAGTAGCAGTGATATGTCTTGCACCTTACTGAGTTTAATGAATCAACTCTTCAGACCAGGCTTGCAAGAGCTTTGTGTTGGCCTCCCCTCTGGGTACAGCCTCTTCTCTTCCACCTCCTCTACCCCTCCTACATGAAGACTTTAAATGCTGAAATAGCAGCTGCTTGACAAGGGAATACAGACGCATTTGAATACCTTGTACATTGTATTTACTTTCATGTGGAAAGTCCATCCGTCTCTTTCTGACTGATCATTATTAACTTTGCTTGGACCTGTTTTGGAAGGTAGTCTCAAACTTTAGAAAAGCCTGAGCATTACGGTTGCATGAGCTCCACTTAAATTACCCTAGTGCCTCATAAATCAGTTCGTGCAAGGGTTGTGTGTGGTGAGAATGGAACAGCACTCAGGAGGTGTCTGGCTCCTGTTTTGGGACCTGCATGAGTCATATGGCAGTACATATCCAAGCTAAGCTCCTGCTGTTGGCTTAGGGTTCAGCTTCCCTCTGTGACTGCATCTTGCTGCATCCTTTCTGGGTACCAGTGTTCTTGTGCAGTCCTCCCTCGCTGACGTGTCTGAGCCAGTTCAGGTTAGTAATCCTCTCCCCAGTAATGCATTCTTTCAGGAACATTTGCTCTGAGAGTTGCTTTAAATATTGCATAAACTGACTTTTTAACTCCCCTCCCACACGAGGAGGTGAACAAGGAGAATGGGGGGTGTGAACTGACATTAGCAATGGTGACACTGGCAAATGTCTGTAAAAAAACTGTGGATGAAGGTATTATATGTTTGGCTACTCCACTTATTTGGGCATCTTCCATGTGGTGTATTTGGGGTCTCTTCCCATCCTTTGCCCTGATGCTCTGCTGTGTCTTACAAGGCAGCTGGTGAAGCAGGATGGTGTCTGCCACACCGTCAGTGTCCCCACCTGAGTGATAAACCAGTGAGATCCTATCTCCACCTGTGGCTGCTTACTCCCAGAAGTCTGCAGGAGAGGTGGAAAATGAGTGTTGGCTCTGGGGTCACTAGAACAGCTTTTTCAAGCGTTTTCTTGGTAATCCCAGCATGCTCTGGTTATTGTTTAAACAGCAGTGTTCAAGCTGAATGGATTGCTGGCCCATTCAGAAAGATGGGAATGTGGGTTAGGGTTTAGCCTAAGCTATAGGCTGGAGCTGTTGGTTTAAATGACACCTCAACCATCTTCAGCTTGGGGACCATCATCTTGTTTGTTTTCTTGAGTGGGCTGAGAAGACTTTTCAGGCCTGCTGAGGCCAGGTGGTGCAGTTGAGCTCAGATTTTTGCCCTTGCTCTTCTTTCTGTCCTGATACCCTGTTGTAACAACTTTGACGGTAGAGATCTTTAAGGCAAATCTGTTTGCTCTGTGTCCCACAAACAGCAGAAATAGCTGAAGACAAGCACACTTTTGAGGCAGGGGAAATATTTGGCATTTTGTAGTCATTTCAAGGATTTCTGGGAAATGACGTTACTAGCAGCAATGTGTGAAGGACACAAGTTTGGATGTGGAAAAGGGCACTTGCATTAGAGGGGCTCAGATGATTGTAACCTAGTCTGGGTGCCTCGTGCCCATGGAATACAGCACAGGGCACTGAAATGGCCCTGGGTGGCAGGCATGTCACAGACACGAACTGGACATTTGAATTGCAGCGCTCAGCAGTAGGCACTGAAACCCTTTGCTGTTTTCACTTTAAAACCTTCACTAGATCACTGTGAAAGAGCATGGAAAAGACAAACAGCCTCTCTCTTTTTTTTTTTTTTCTTTTTAAATAACATCATTGGGATGGCGACATTCCGCATTTATTTTGGCTAGTGTGGCTCTTTCTAGTAACTTCAGAGTAGCTCTCCCCCCTCCTGGGTTTTTTTTGGCTTGCAGTTAACAAAGTGCAATTGAGCCTGAGCACTTGGCTCGTCTCGATGCCGAGCATGACTTCAAGTATCCCGGTACAACAGCAACGTGCGTGAGGCGGGTGGGGGAAGGCATCCCTGCATTTCTCCTCTTTCCGCCTTTTTCTTTCGGAGTTGCCACCTGTTAGCATTACATCAGCGGCTCCCAGGAACGCCACCGCCTCCTACCAAAGGCCTCGAACAAAGTAGTAGTTCTTGTATTGTTTGCACTCAAAGAGCTGATGTCATGCCAGCTGATGTCATTGTGTGCTTTGTGTGATCGCCATGGAAACCGGGCAGGTGGGGAGCCTGCCGCTGATGTCAGTGCAGAATGAGGTGTAGAAAGAAGGTCCACTTTGCTTGCTCCAGCGCTGCGAAGCCACCCTCCTCAAAAAAAAAAAAAAAAAAAAAAGTGGAGGGGGAGGGAAACGGTGCTTGAGAAAGCTGGCAATAGAGCAGGGAAGGTACGAGCTGAAAAAGTGACTTCTCCCTTCCCCCTCAGATCCATTTCCCAACCCATATTAATGTCCTAAAAATAACTCTTGCTAGATATTTTCAGGCGGCCAGGGCAGCAAAAGGAGAGCTGTTTGCCACATGTTAGGCAAGCACCTCAGTCACTGTTAGGTTACAAGGAGTGGTTTTCTTTTGTTCAGGAGCACATACCGGTACGTGCTGTTCCCTGGAGCGATGCCGGGGTGAGCTGCTCCCATCCTCCTCAGACTGTTGGGTGGGGGGATGCCCAAGCAGGGCTGCTAAAGGGCAGGTAAAGCTAAGACTGTCTCAGCTGGCTTGCTGCTCTGCTTTAGTGTGCTGATAGTCCCTGGGCCCCTAGTTTTGGTGATGTTTTCCTTCTTGGAAAAACACCTTCCTTGTGGCACGGGCCGGTAGGTGAGGCAGCCCCAGCAGGCTGGCGTTGCACAGAGGCTGTTTGTCTGTGAGCCCGTTCCTTGGCACCGTCCGCCGCGCAGGGGGAGGACAATGCCTGCTGCTGATTCATGCCACCCTTGCTGTTGACAGCCCAGTGACACTGTTACAGTGGTGGTGGGGACAGTAGAGCCAGTCCAGCCCTCGTGGCCCCACCGTGTGCTCTGAAGAAACCTTGGGATATCTAACCAAAGTATCTGCTTGGTCTCTCTTCCCAGGAGGCCTCAGCGGTTTCAAGCAGAACCATGAAAACCTCTGCGACAACTCCCTCCAGCTGCAGGAGTGCCCTGAGGGGGGAGGAGGGGGCGGCGCCTCCGCCGTGCCCCCCGTGCTACCTCAGTCCATCCCCACCACGCCAGACATCGAGAACGCTGAGCTCACCCCCATTCTGCCCTTCCTCTTCCTCGGAAACGAGCACGATGCTCAGGACTTGGAGAAAATGCAGAGGATGAACATTGGCTACGTCATCAACGTGACCACCCACCTGCCCCTGTACCATTATGAGAAAGGCATGTTCAACTACAAGCGGCTCCCGGCCACTGACAGCAACAAGCAGAATCTCAGGCAGTATTTTGAAGAGGCTTTTGAGTTCATTGGTAATTACCCTTGCCTGGAAGTACTCCTGTTTGTTTTTTTATTGTTATTATTTTTACCAGTTATAACAATTTAGAGTGAACTTCATGCTTTGCCAACAACTCTGAAGGCTGGTTAAGGCCGTATTTCCTTTTGTTTGGGTTGTCAGAAATGCTGAGCACCTCATATTTCTGTCCTTTCTCATCTCTGGCATATCCGGTTAAGTAGCCCGAGGTTACAATTTTTATCCAGTGATTGTAACGCCTACCTCCAGGCTTCTAAATTCAGGAAACCCCACAAAATTAAGACTTTCGTCATCCCCTGTTTTTGATTCCTTTGCATTCCTACTTTCCACACAGTGGCTTCCAGCCAGTTTTTCATAGTGACTATTCTTAATGGTGTCTCAGTCTTCACTAACTTAATGAGAAAACTGACAAACTTTCACACTTGGCTTGTTCCACCATTAGATTTATAGCTTCAGAGTGTATGTGTGGTTGAGTGGATAGTGATGAAAACTTGCATTAATAAGCCTCTAAACCCTGTAGGCTGTGTGAGAGAGTTCACCACAGACATGCAGCTTCTTGTGGAGATTGCTGAAGTGGTGACCCAGCAGCGTTGTTCTGGACCTCATTACGATCAACACGGCACAGCCCTCAGCCAAGTTTAGGGCCACACTCAGCTAGGCTAAAGCCAGATGGCCACTTAAGCAGGGCTGGTCAGAGAGGACTTCAGCATGTGGCACTAAAAGCTTTTGAGGACCTTTCCTTGCCCCTCTAGATGTTTTGTGGACACTGCTTTTGTGGCATAGTAAAGGTGCTTCCCCAGCACAAGTGTGTGTCCTGAGAGGTCTTCTGAAATACGCTGTGGGGACCAGTGACATAAAATTCCATTTTCTTGTGCTGAGGCTGAGCCAATCTCATTGCCAATCCTTCAGGCTCGATGGAGGAGTGCTAGACAAAGGAAGAAGTGTGCTTGTGTGCTGCACCGCAGCGCAGGTCCTTGACTGACCCTGTACTGGAGTGGGTGCAGAGCCGTGTTCCTCCTTGCCCTCGTTTGTGCTGGCTCTGCACTCAGGTGCACTCAGGCTCGGCAAGGATTTGGCCCCAGCTGTGGGTCTGGGTGCCAGGGCGGGAGGGCCAGGCTCAGCGTGTTGTGAGCCCATCTGCCCCTGCTGCGTGCCAGGCAGGGCTGGCAGCTCTGGAGCAGACGGCTCCTCAGCCTCGCCTGGCTGTGTCTGGCAGGGGGTGGTGATGTGCTGATGCCTGTGCTCTGTAGCCACACTGCTTTAGTGAAGTGAATAGAGAAATCACTGCTTATGCTGCAGTTCAGGTGGAGGGCAGGATTAAACCTTGAGTTTTACCACTGGGAGCCCTTGGGCTTGTCTTCTACGGTGTGAAGGACCAAAGGATCTCTATTTAAACTGAAATTTTCCCTTGTGTTTCTAACCCAGCCCCAGCTCTACCATTAGTGCTGTCAGCTCCTCAGGCTGCCCTTTACTGTGTGCCTGGGAAGGTGAACACCCTTGCCTGGGTGAAGGGCAGGGCAGAGGGAACCTTGCTTTGATCCTCTGGGAAAAAAGCTGCATCAAGAAATCCAGTAAAACCTTAAATTTTGAGTTCAAAAAGACGGGGAGATGCAATAGGCTAAGCTTAGGTAAAGAGACTGGGAAGCTCCACTGAGGTCCTTCTGAGGTAGAGGAGAGAGATCTCTGCTCCCCTCATCCCCGTGAACTGCAGGATTAGAGTTCTCAAAACCACTGAAAGATAGTGTTTGGCTTGTGACCTTACCAAGAGCAGAGAAAGCAGCTTTGCTCTGGAGAGGTTTAGAAAGCGTTTCAAAACCCATTTTACTTTCCTTTTTAGTAATTACAGCTTGAGGGTCTGTCTTTGTTTTTAATAAACAAATATTTCTCCATTGAGAGTTTTTCTCCATATCAAATTTAGCCAGCTGGGGAAGTAACTAGTCAAAGCTTTCCCTTCCTCAGGGTAAACTTTAAATTACATTTGAGAAGATTTGGAAATGTTTAAACAGCAGATTGTTGGCCTATGTTTCTTTAAATATGTCTTCAAAAAACCACAACCAACCCCAGGTTTAGCTAAGACTAAAGCCATAGGAAGTGAAATCATCAGAAACTCTCTGGGAATGTGTGTCAAAATGCGTTAGAGAGTTTCAGCTTTCTGAAATACTAACTGGCAAAAATGTCTAGGGGGAAGTTGGCTTCATTTATGCTTTCACAGTGCAGGTTGAACATGTGAGGTGGGTTGAGCTGTACTCTTGGTGGGGTTGGATTTGTGCCAAAACCTGCAAACTAAATTCATGCTGCTCCTGTGGATTGAAACAAAAGAAGTCGTTTGGAGTGTCACTTCCTGAAAGTTCCATCTCCTGCTTTAAAAGCAAGCTGTGGCAGATGAGGATGGTGTGGTAGTGACTCTCCTCTCTCATATCCTGTTAGCATGTGGTTAGGACTCTGTCCCCACTAAATGCTGCCTAGGGTGCCTCCCTCTAAGTGATGAATCTTGGTGGAGAGGGTGTGTGTGTGTATCCAGCTCCTGCTTTTGCAGAGGCACCACAGCAGAGAGCCCCACTGAAGATGATTTCAAGAGTAGCTTTGTAAAGCTTCAGAGAACAGGGCTTTGAAACAGATGTATTATGAATTGAATCTGAAAATACCTGGTTTTTAGAAGAGTGGTGCCCTGCTTTGAAAGACAGGGAGGTTGAGAGGCTGATGTGATGCGGTGGCATTGCAACTGAGGTGGAAATGGAGCCCGAGATTCCTCATCCTGGGCCTTGCCCTCCTCATGAAATGCTCCCTGGCAGTGCAGCAGCACCTCTCATTGCATGGTTCCTCTAACAAAGAGATGAGAGTGGATGTGAGGATTTTCAGTGTCAGACTGGACCGGGGATTTCACATTCAGTAGCTCTGAAACCTCAGGGGAGGATGGGCTGGAGGGGAAGGGGAAGAGACGCCGCTGTGCTTGTAACCAAATCAAGGGACTTTTCACTTTAAGTTACTCTTAATTGACTGAGCTTGTTCTAATTTACAAACTGGCAAAAGTCTTACTTCCCTCTGTCTGTCTCGTTTGCAGAGGAAGCTCATCAGTGTGGAAAAGGTCTCCTCATCCACTGCCAGGCCGGTGTCTCCCGATCTGCCACCATCGTTATCGCGTACTTAATGAAGCACACACGCATGACCATGACGGATGCCTATAAATTTGTCAAAGGCAAACGACCAATCATTTCCCCCAACCTTAACTTTATGGGGCAGTTACTGGAGTTCGAAGAAGACCTGAACAATGGAGTCACCCCCCGAATCCTCACACCAAAGCTGATCGGTGTCGAGACTGTTGTGTGACGGCCGAGCTGCGAGGGGGCGGAACCTCTTCTTCACCTGATTTGGGGCAGTGATGGGTGGGTTGTGGGGTTTTCTTTTTAGCTTTCAAAGGGGAGTTTTGTGGCAAAATTTTTGTGAATAAAAACCTTTTTTTGTAAGGAAAGGTTTTTAAAAGATCCAAGAACTTCGCTGGGTTTGGGATGCTGTTGAGATTTCCTTCTCAGACGCCGGCAGAGCAGGGAGGCTTCAGAGCAAAAGGAGTACTTTTTAAAATAAAAACAAGAAGAAGAAGAAACGTTGGGCTTTTTTTCTTTTAATTTTTATTTTTCCCTCCTCTCCGGCTACTTGTAGAGTTTATGGCTAAGTAGTCTGTGCAGGTTCATAGACTGAAGAAACCTAAGTTGAAGACGAAACACAAATAGCCAAAACAAAGCAGAAAAAAACCTCCCTGAAACAGAAGGGCCTTCATTCTGCAAAGGCTTTGCTAAAGATAACCTGGCAAAATGCTCACCGATGCAAAGGAAATCAGAGCAGCTTAAAAGTCTGCAAGGCACTTTTCACACTCCTGACTCAAACTAAAGAAGAAAACAAAGTTTATTTGGCGTGTTTCATGTTCCAGTTCTATTTTTCTATTTTGGGGTGTAAGGTTTTAACAGTAAGGGACTTCGATCATTCTATGCCATATGCCTTCACTGGCTTCTTGTGCAATAATAATTTGGGGTTTGTTTTGAGTGTTCAAACCAATTACGAGTTGGCTGCCCACTAATAATAAGATAATAATTTTTAAAGTCTAATAGTGCAACAGCAGCCAGCTTGGTTCAGAAAGGATAAATAAGAGCAATTATTTCGTTCCTTTATATGATTTTGATCCTGGTTACAGTGCCATAAACCTTGTTACATATGTATATCAGAATGTACAAAAATCTAGAACGAGCAAAGTTTATTTAAAAATATTTTTCGCACAAAATATTGGTGTGTTTCAGTTGTCTATGTAAAAGAAATTTGATTATAAAACAAAAAATCTTTTGGAAAGTGTGTGTCCTTTTATTTCTTTAGCCATTTTCCATTTTCTTTCTATGAGATGGGGTTTTTGTTTTGTTCCCTTTGGTTTGTTTTTTTGTGACATTGTACCTCTCCCATTGACAAAATCGATCTCCCTTGTTTGGCATCTCCCCTTCAGTGTTGCGTTCCTGTCCTCTGCTGGTGGAACATGTTTTCTTTACTTTCTGCTGTACTCTAGCATCTCTCTGCAACCAGGTTTTTCTCTCCGGTTCGACTGAATTAGCACTATTGGTGAGGGCTCTTTGGAACAGACCTGTTGTTTCTACAGCTTAGTAGCCATTTGGCAAAATAAGAAATAAACAATCTCCACTGATTCCTTTCCATATTCCTGTAGTTAACTTATCTTCTATGTTACAAAATTGTCCGGTTTTCAGAAATATGTTGGTCACGTGTGCTTTTCCCTGGCCTTTCTATAGCCCCCTTGTTTAGCAGTTCCACAGTTCCTGGGAATCAGCCTCCTGGGATTTTCCCCTCCCTCTTGCCCCTCTTCCCTTCGTGCCCCTCCTTTTCCAGCTGTGTCAGTGTTGTGTGGTGTGTATTGTAGGGCTGATGTTTCTGCCTGATAGTGCCCCTTGGGTGGCTGACTTTTGCTTTCCTTGTTTGTATTCACTTTTTTTTTAATGACATGGTATAACCTGATCTGTTCTGGACTGTTACCACCTCTAAAGTTTATTTGTATGAGCCTAAAATGAGTTAGAAAACATTTCTGGTATGATTCTGTTGTGCAAACTGATCTGTCCCAGGAAGTCTGATAGAAGTGAAGGCTTTTCCTAGATGAAAACCTACATGGACTGAACCAAGTGTAAAACAGGACCTGTTGGAAAACTTAATGTATAATCACATTAGACATGTATATTTTTGTGGACATTTTACTTAAAATGTTGTTACTATACAGATATTTTCTTGAAACTTATCCCTTTATTAAATTATTTTTCTACTGGAGTTGATTTTTTTAAAATTTTTTTTCTTTTCTATGATTATTATTGGTCCTTTCGTTGAAAACACCCTTGGCAGTGAGTGTTGCCCAGGCAGCAAAACCTCTTGGACTGTGACTGCTCCCGGAGCTAAGGAGAGAGTGGCTGAACAGAGAAGGTGCCATTTGCTGGCTGGGAGCCTTCGTGCTTTGGGAAGGAAGGAGGTCCCTTAGCAAAGCTGCTCTGCTTCCCTCCCTCCCCTCTTTCCTTGTGTTTGGGCCCAGCCTCTTCCAGCTGTTCTCCATGAACTGCAGGTGCCCCTTGTTTGGTAGGAGGGAGGAGGTTGGGAGACCTTTCTTGCCAGAGAACCAAAAGCAGCAGCAGCAGCAGGGCTGAGGGCTGGCTGAAAAGTTGGTCCTTGCAGCCTGTTTGTGGCCATAAGTGCTGTGTGACAGTGCTGATGCTCTGCCAGGGAAATAGGTTATTCACCAAAGGGAGCATGCAAGCTGCATACCTGGGACCCAGCGTGAAGGGAAGGAGGACTTGATTCAAAGCTGATCTTCCATGTCACTGCTTTTCTTGTTCCTGCCGAACGTCTTGAGAGGGAGGAAGGTTGTGCTGCACCACCACAACTCACAGCGTTGTCTCTGGTTCAGCCTCGGCCACCACATGCTGAGTGCATTAGGATGACGTTTGCAGCCGTGTGAGTACTGGTGTTTAATTCTTACTTGAGCCAGTGAGTAGCTCTTGCAGCCTTGAGTGAGTTACTGGCAGCAGAGGATCCGATGTGTTTGCCTCAGTCAGGCTGAGCAGTGTGGCTGCTGCTGCTCCATGCATGGATGTGGAGCTGGAGTTTCTGCTGCAGGACCCCTGTCAGCCTGTGCTTGTCACTGTGAGGAGCAATGCTTGATTTTATTCTCCATTCTGATGGTCTTGAAAATGATGGGGCAGGGCAGTGCAAGGCTGTGAGTGAGTAGAGTTTGCTGTCGGTTTGTTGATGGTGGAGATGAGGTGATCAAACCCCTCCTTTGTGCAGGCTGTTCCTTGGAGGGGACCTCAGGAGGGTTATGTCCCACTGAAGGCAGCGCTGGGAAATGGCAGCCTGGGAATTGCTTCACCAGGGAACAGGTTGGAGGGAAATGCTGATTTTTTTTTTTTTATAAGGCAGAATTTACTGAAGCTAGTAAATGATCACTTAGCATCTTCATGCTAAGGGCGGGAGAAATTCAGCGAGGGTTTGTGTGAGGAGCCCTGCCTGTGTGCACCTTTTGCATCCTTTTCTGCTACCCAGTATGATGCACTGTGAATATGTGCCTGCATGGCAGTAGAGAGCCCCTGCCTGAGCACTACATGCTCCTGGCCAGGAAAAAACAAAATCTGCCCTCATTCCTGGGAGGGAGCAAAGCTGAAGGGATGGGGGCCAGAGTTGTCATGGGGTTTAAACAGATATTGTTATTGCTGTGGCATAGGAACACCAGTAAGGTTCTTTATGACTTTAACAACAGAACTGAGACTTGATCACCCATCTCCTGCTCTTACTGCTGGTTGTAAAAACCCCCTCAGCCACTCCAAGATGAGGCATGGTTAAAAAAAAAAAGGGAAAATCACTCATTAGCCTTTTATTCACACACGGGTGTCAGTGAGACCAGGACCTGCTTTTCCCTGCTCGGCGTCAGCATTGTGCTCTTGTGTGAGGTGTGCTAAAATAGGCATGGTCCTGGAAAATTGATTGCCTCATAACTCATTTTCCACGTCTCCCCTGAGTTCTTCTTTCTGAGACTATCGCCCAGGTCCTGTGAGTGGGTCCCCGAGATCCACCTTGCAAAGCAAGGCAGGCAGGGTGTTGGGAGCAAGTGCTGCTTCTGGTTGGGAATTTACTTTCTCTTCATAAACAGTGATGCAGCAGTGTGTGACACCTGCTGTAAGGTTCTATTAAAGCTAGAACTGTTCAATTCATCCATCTTGCAAGCTATCCTGACTTTAGGGTTGGACTTCCAGAGCCAAGAGATTGTTTAACTTTCCATGCTAAGCAGCTCATACGCTTTATTTGTTTTGGTCACACTGGGGATAGCTCCCCCTTCTTGTCTTGGCAGATGATTTTCTGAGGCTTCCTGTGACTTTCTTGTCTTGGCAGATGATTTTCTGAGGCTTCCTGTGACTTTACCTTTCACAGATGTGCCAGCATCCTTTGGGAAAAGACAAATGAAAGGTGCCTCCCCAACCCTCTTGACAGATACAGACTCAGAGTGTTCTGAGCCAAAGCAATCATGTGGGAAGTGCATTGGTGCCTTATAGTCACAGGCTCTGCCAAGGACTCCTTGCAGGGAGGTGTTCAAAAGCACAGGCAGGAGCTGATGAGACTGAGGAGCCACAAGGGGTGTGGGAAAAGGCAGGTGAGGGGGAGTGTTTTGGCCTCCAGTCCTGCTTAGCCATGGTGAAGCTGGCTCCCGGCATGTGTACTACCAGCAGCAGGAAGGCCTCTGGGAACTGAAGATGCTGATTCAGTAGGGAGAACAAAAAAGCCTCTGGGAACTGAAGATGCTGATTCAGTAGGGAGGACAAAAATAAAGCCTGCAATCTCTTGACTGAGCTAAGGAGGGAATCAAAGAGAGATAATAAGTAGTTGAGGGTTGGCTCATTAGCAGATATCTGCTTTCCTGTGGCCTCTTTGTCTCCTGTTCCTGTAGGTACCACAGAGGAGTTACTGATGAGCAGGTTCCAAATGGTTTGAGCCAGCCTGAGATCAGTAGCCAATAATTGGAGCCATTTGTTTTCCCAGTGAGTGTGCAGCTGCTGGAAACAAAGTTCAGGTCCTGCAGTGTTCCCAGGAGTGGTCCTGGGTGCTGCCAGCTGCCATCATCCTTCCACTGCTGCGTGCAGTATTAATCTCTATAATTCTCAGTCCAGTGCTCCTTTTGCTGAGGGTTTCTTGCCTCTGCTGTCTCCACTCCTTCGGTTAGGTCCTTCAGTGAATCATGAGCTGGAGGGGCAAGCTCCTTTCTTGTCATGCTTTAGCTGTGAATGTTTCCAATGATCTTGATGGGCTTCTGGTTTGATTTGGTTATTAGCAAGCAGCAATTCTTCTTGGGAGCCCAGAGCCCAAGATGTCCTGGAGCAATTCCAGCTGCAACTGCCTCCATACTAGAAACAAGGGGCACTGTTGGGATGGTAAAAATGTGTATTTCAGTCACCTGCTGAGCATCTCTAGTTGGTGCTGCCCAGGTAGGGAGGCCTGTCAGGTGAGCTGTGAGCTGGAGTGAGGAACAGCAGCAGAACTTACCCAAGGTGCAGCCACAAATCCTACTGCTGACTCTGACTGAGCTGCCCTGCTTTTTGCATCTCTATGGAGTCAGTATCCTGCAGTATGTAGAGATGCAGTCCCTGGCCTTGGAAGCTGTCTGAGGTCCTGTTGAATTTGGCTGGATCCAGTCCAGCTTAAATCCTGCCCCGTGAGATGCCCATCTGTTCAGTGGCTTTGCGGTCTGTGACAGGAGTTTGTCAGACTGAGCACAGAGCCTGTGAGCTTCTGCTTCGGGGCTGGGTTCATTTTACTGGCAAGGAAAAATAACCTAAAGGTTTATTCCTGAGGATAAGGATGGCTGTATCTTGGAGGGGAAGAGTTCAGCACAGTACAGAAACGCTTGAAAAAACCTTCATGTGAATCAGAGAGTAAAATTAAAAATGTAACAAACTATTTCTGTTAGATAAATCACTAAAGGAGAGGTTAAATATAATTCGACTCATATGCCTTGTCTTCACACTTCTATACCTTAGTTTCTTTGACTGTCTATATATAAGAAGTGACATTGGAGAGCATGGATTTATCCTGAAGATTTATTTGTCATGGAGAGATGAAGGAGCTGTCTGGCGCTTGTGAGTTTCATATCAAGTTGCACTTCTGGCAGACGGCAATGGAGCATTGAAAGAAGATCACATTGTAGAGCAGCATAGTAAGTTGCTATAAGGATGGGCAGATGTTCCTCTGGGATGCAGGGACTCTGGATAGAGGGCTGCTGGGTTGTAGGATCTCTCTCTGGTCCAGGACACGTGCAGGTACAAAATGTCTAGTCAGAGGATTGGCAGCAGCTTCAATGAGAGCATGTTCAGGTTGGTTGTTAAAATCCACTGGGGTGATGGAAGAGGATGCTGGTGTGAAAGCCTGAGATACTGGCAGCTGGCTGAGGAGCTGTTCACGTTCTCAGAGGTCTGAACAAGGTCTGGCAGTCCTGAACCAAGTTTTGCCCTGCCACCATCCATCTGGAAGCTCTTTTCAAGGCATTCAGCTTTGATGCAGCGCTGTGCATGTGCCTCAATGCTTTGCTCTGTCTTGTAACCCTTCAACACCTGGGATCGAACTTCTGCAGTTACTGACAGCAGCTTGTAGGGATTTGTTTCCAGTGGGAGGCAAACAGGTGCCGAGGGGCACACTGATGGTTTATGCCCCTTCTCCAAACCCTCCTCAGTTTTCAGCTGTGCTCCCTGAGTGTTGAGGGCACTGGTGATCATTGGGCCATGAGGCGGAGTCCAGCTGTTGACCTGCTGGAATGCAACCTATAGAGAAACCCCTCCGTGCTGGGGTCTGTGACAGCACCTGGAAGGGAAACTTCAGTGCACTGGGTAAGCTATTCCTTCCAGCTGACTTGGCTGAACTCTCACTCGTGTGCCAATCAGTGACAATCTCAGAAAGTCTGAAGAGTCCAACTCCTACTCTGAATTTTGAAGTATATTGAAGATTTGATGCACAATCACAAATATGTAACCTTTGTCAGGGAATCTAGGCAGATAAAAAGTTTACAGCTCCCCAGGATGTGTATGAAACATAGTATGTTGGATATAAGAAAGCATTTGGTTTCTTTAGAAGTCCTCTCTGTCTCAAAGTAATCACCCACACTTGTAAATACCAACATGGAAGCAGGAGGCAAGACCTTATCCTTTAGACAGGTGTTGTCTCTCCCATTTTGCAGCTGGGGCGGATGAGAGGGCTCTCCATGGTCACAGGTCAGAGTGAGAAACAGAGCCCAGGAGCTAGAATGCCTCTTCCTTGACTAAGGTGACAAAACCATTTCTTAAACCTTCATCTGGTTGCTCGTAAGTGCGCTGATTAGCTACAGCTTCAGACACTGAGGGCCTTCTCCTTGCAGCTGGAGCAAATTCGGTGCTCATTGTGTCCGGCTGTCCTATGAGCACTGAAAATGCTAGAGCAATTTTAGCTGCCACAAAGTGACACTGGAGGCTTGTTAGTGCCATTACCCAAACCCCTTTCTGTGCTGTACAAGCATTAGCACGTGGTCCTCCACACCTTAGCTCCAGAGGCAGAGCAACGTGTGCATATGGCTGTTCCCCTCCTATATTTAACAAAGCCGTGATTACACGCAGATATAGAAGGGGCTGATAAGCTGTTTGAGTGCTCGGCAGAGAAATGGCACCAAAATAGTTGTAGTGTTGTTTCTAATTGCAACGGATGAGCAGCCTGGCTCATTAATCCTCCCTATCAGCAGCACATAGCCTGTCTGCACCAGAATAGCCCTGATCTCAGCAAACCTGCATCCAGCCCTGGCCTTCTGTTTTCGACGTATTTGGAAAAGACCGGCTTCCCGCACAGCCCCGAAGGGACTTCCACTTGGCTGGGCTGACCATCCACGGCAGAGATGACCCAGGGTGTGAGGGGTTCTGCAGCATTTCTGGAGGCTGCCAGGGTGCACACATGTCTGTGCAACCCTGACCTTAGGCTGAGCAGGACCGCTGCTTTGGCAGGTGCTGCAGTGCAGGCACTCAGAGAATTGTGGGATTGTTAAGGTTGGGAAAGTCCTCTAAGATCGAATGTGACCATTAACCACCGCTGGCGAGGGGTG
Source organism: Gymnorhina tibicen (assembly GCA_013399875.1). Lineage (NCBI taxonomy): Eukaryota > Metazoa > Chordata > Aves > Passeriformes > Artamidae > Gymnorhina > Gymnorhina tibicen. The sequence goes on from VXAZ01001311.1 coordinate 526,093, forward strand.
AACCACTGCACCGGCATCTCCCGTGGCTGAGAGCGTGGTGGGGCCGCTGCCTGTGCCAGTGACCATGGCCTGTGCAGCAAAAGCACCTGTGTGGTGGGAGCTGCTCTCCCTGGCCCCACTGAACAAAGCTGGCGTGGCTTCACACTGCCACAGCCTCTGCTTTAGAGCCAGGGGTGCAATTCAGAGAGCGCTGCTGGGCAAAGGGCCCATGATACTGTGTTTCTCCCTTCTCTTTTTCCCCTTTTCTCTTGGGCACCTGCACAAAGCTCTCCCACAGGCTTTAATGAGTGCTGTTGACAAGCCAGGTTTGGGTTTTCTTGCTGTCCTCCGTGACTTCAGTCTAAGCTGTTCTTGCAGAAATTTTCTCCAGGGAGATGTGTGAGCTCCTCTTGAAAACTGCACCCGAGTCTTTAGTAGCACTGGGTGCTGTTGCAATCATCCTGAAATCCTCATGGTAGGAGCCTGGAGTCAGGGACTACACAGAGCAGAAAGGCAAAGCTGGGGTATGACAGTGGCTCAGGAAACATTCCTGCATCAGGATGCAGAGTGCTGCCCACCTGGCGTGGCAGGAGGGAGGAAGGTCGTGCAAAGCAGGGCAGGCACAGGTGCGATGGTGCCACCGCTCTGGCTGCTAAATTTTTTGGGGATTTAACCTTCTGCACCCGTGTGGTGTGGAGGTCACCAAGTGTTGTGCAGGCAAAAGGTTTGCTTTGGGGACAGGCTAGTTGTGCCTCTTGAAAGCTAGGAGTTTTTTCCCCTTTTTTTTTTTTCTTCATTTTAATTGTGCATGTTGTATTGGCTGTGAAGTCTTCAGGGTGAGCAGCATCCTACAGCACACTGCTGCAGCATCCTACAGCACGCTGCTGAGGTGGGAATGGGTGAGCTGAGTGCTGGCAGCTGGCTGGGGCCGCTTGGTCAGTGCCAGCCCATCTCAAGGTGGGCACCTGCAGAGCTGAGCCCTTCTCCACTCACCGCCTTGCAAAGAGCGTCTTGTGAGCCATCCAGTTCAGGGCATGCTCAACCTCATGGCCCTCCCAGCTGAATTCCTGAGGTGGCAGGGCTGGATGTGGCTGGAAAAACCACTGGGGAATTGAGTAAATAAACTCCTGCTACTTTTGCCCCACTTTTGCTGGAATGACCATGCATTGTACATGGGGAAGCAGAGGAACCGTGGCTTAGTGCAATCTGCCAGAGTAAAGGTCATGTATGGGGAAACTGGGCAAAAGGATATCTGGATCATCCTGACATCCCAAGGAAGTTTAGTATTTTTGCTTCATCAGCCTCTCCTATTCTATGTTTCTGCCAGGTGCCTCCAGTAGCATTCCAGGCACATGGTGTATACCCACAGAATAATGATGGTTTGCCTATGGGAATTCTCCTTTCTGTTTCAGCTGGAAATGGTGTTTCTCTTTGCTTCCTTTTTCACCCCTAGGGTGAAAAAAAAAAAATCAGGTTTTTAATGACTGAAGGGTGAAAAAGACATAACCACCTTGCTGAAAAGTGAGGGAGATGTGAAGAAGCAGAGGATGGCATGCACAGGGAAAATTTGGCACAGAAGTGAGAGTCCCCCCTCACCTGGATTTGAAAGACAATGACAGGTCTCTCCCAAGTGGTGGGGATTTGAGAACACCAAATCATGCAGTTCATAGCAGGACCTCTTGAGGTGAGCTGCTGACCAGGGATAGAAATGGGTCCTGGGAGCTGGGCTGGAGCAAACCCCACTACTTTTGCTTCACCAGTTGTTTATGTTGGCCTAGTTCAGAGAGTTGGAAACAGGGACCAGATAGACAGGGAAATCCTGCATGGGAAAAAGTCCACCTTAGTCCCTGCTCTGGGCCATGGGGATAGCTGGGCTGAGCTCAGACACCTGCAGAAGACAGTGGGGCCATTGTGTGCCCATCCAAGGGTCTGAGAACCTGCTGGATCCCCAGTTTCCCAGGGTGGGCCTGGGGCCAGCTGGCTGAAAGCTGGGTGGGTCCAACTGGCATCCCAATGCTGGGAGACAAGGCTGGATGTCCAGCCACTGGCAGCTTTTCCCACCTGAGGTCGATCCTGTCTTCCCTGCAGCCCTTTTGCCATAAAGGTTATATTCCATGCCTTCATGGAGGGGACTTGGGCACTTCGTCATCACCCTGCTGGCTCTGTCTGTCTCACTGTGGCTTCCTTGCCCTTATCGTGAGAAGGGTTAAGTTTTCAGTTCCTCATAATTTGACTGAACCTGAGCTATTTGAGGCTAAAATTTTCCATGCTGGGTAGGGGCCAAGGCTGAGCACCCCTTTATGAACATCTGAAGATGATTTAATCTATTTCCATTGTAATCGTCAGTAATTCTCTTTTAACGTGAACTGATGAGAGTGCTTAGAATAAGATGTTTTGGGTTTACTCATGAGGAAGATTAAAATCATTTAAATTTCATTAGGAAAATGATTCATTTCATTAACAGCAAAACATTGCATAGAATGCAAAGTTCTCCTAAGACTTTTGTTTAGAAAACAATTGGAAAGAAACCTTTTGATAAGGTCAGAGCGTGTCACTTTGACCTTTTTAGTGATGAAACTGTTCAATTGCTCACCCCAAAAAAGGGCTTCATCATCTGAATGCACACCTAAATGAAATGAAGTTGTTGGTGGAAAGAAGTGCTTTGACTTTTCTCAAAACACTTCGGTCACCTCTGAAGGAACCATCTTTTAAATGGCTGGGTGCAGGTTTTGAAACGATGGTGTTTCTTCTAATAAGGAATTTTAGTATTTCCTGGTGGATAATAATGCCAAATAGTAAATGTGAGAGAGAGGGGAGCTTTGTCTGCCTGCCTTGGTTGTTTCATAGTCTTGGAAGCCCCCTGGGTGTGTGGAGGTGCCTCGCCAGGGGCTGGTGTGGGTCACCAGTGGGAGCACTGGTGCACAGCCCCTGCCTCCACTGCCCATGTCATGGATGTGACCCAGGTCTGTAAACTTTGTCAGAGCGGCGTGCTGACACCCTGAAATGTGGCTGCTGCTCTTCCAGGGGAATCCAAGATTTCACTTGTGGTTGGAACCCAGTAGAAGTGTCCAGCCTGGCCATGGTGGGAGGGAGAACACAGGGGCTCCTGTGTTGGGTTTGTGTTGTCTTCAGGCAATTTGTCCCACAGCACAGGCTCTGCAGTAGCACTGCTGCTAAACCAGACTTTATGGGGCTGTGGGTGGGAAAGGAAAAGGGGAAAATGTCTATGTCAGTGGTGGACAGCACTTGCAAGGCTGTAGTGCCTTGCCTGGAGGATGTTGGCAATGTATTTGTTCTGCCAAGTCTATCTGATGGCAAAGGGGGGTACAAATAGACAGAAATCTCTGAATTGGGTCTTAATGTGGAGGTGAAATTCTCTATAGAAAGTAACAACGTATTTTCATGCTCATGAGAGATCTTAAAAACAGAAAAGACTTACAGAGGCTCCCCAGAGTTTCAGGATTTTCCAAACTACTACTTCAGTCTCTTCAGTCTGCTAGACTATGAGGGAAGTGAAGCTTCCCTTCTAGATGACAGTTTCTAACAACAAACTCTGTGCAGGTATTTCTCTTCTTCCTTCCTAATGCTTGTCTGATCCCCTCTGGGGGAGCACTCAGACTAGCAGCACTCAGCCGTGTTTGCTGGGAAAATCCTTCACTTGATACCGTGAAAGCGTAAGAGAAGGACTTACGGGAGTTTTGTGTTTATAGTCTTGACAAGTGAACTGCTCATTTGCTGTTGAGCTGAGACATGAGTTTGAGCTGGACATTCCCTGCTGCATATCCTTGTGAGGATCCAGCCCAGCTGGGGGCCCTGGAAACTGTCAACTCCAAGCCAATATCAAGAGCAAACCACGGAGCCAGTGGTGCTGCTGTGGTTGTAGCAATGCTGTGCTCACACTCTGAGGGATGTGAGCTCCTGACACACGTCCTGAGCCCGAGCTGGCCTCCAGCCAGGGCAGTGCTTACAGCTGGGACTGATCTCCCTGACCTGGGAATCTCACCTTGGACCTGTGTCAGGGGAGGTTTTCCTGTTTCTGCTCCTCTTTCTGGGCAGGCAGGCATTTATGTGCTGAAGTGAAGATGGAATGCTCACCCTCAGCATTCCATCTGCAGAATGAGGGAAGGGAATTACGTCTCAGGGCTCAGCTCTGCTTGCAGAAAATGTGGATGGAAGAATATAGGTTGGAAGTCCTTCAGGAGAAGCTGTGGCCTAAGGAGCAAATCGTGGAACCACAGAATGGTTCGTGTTGGATGGGACATTAAGGATCATCTATTCCCACTCCTGCCTTGGGGCACTTCTTTGGATTCACCCTGAAAACCCTTGGTGTGCTGCATGTGGTATCAGGGTGGGGATGCTTGTCATTAGAGCAGTAACACTCAGAGGTGCAGCAAAGGGCTCCAAGTATTCCCTAGGGATGATTGGTGCTGAATTAGAGGAGGCCTGACGTTTAACATAGTCAAGAAGGGAAGAAAGAAACCCGTGGCAGTTGGTTTCTCTGTGATAAAGGAGAACAAGCAGTAAAAGCTGGTAGAAAGATCCACAACACACTGTAAGAAAATCAGCCCAAAATGCACTGGAAAGAACAAAATGGTTCATAATTATGGTAAGACCATTATCCTGTGGAGAGCCTGCCATATAAGGTTGAGTTAGAAGCAAGCAAATTATGCCTCAAAGGGATTTTAATATTTTGGTAATTCAGAGATATATATTATTTAGTTGGTAATTTACCTCTTACCTCTTATAAAAACATCGGCACCTTTTTTTGCAGGACAGGTATCAGGGACACTGGTTACATTTCAGACAGATAACTCCACTGATGAGGTAAAAGGTATTATTTTAAACAACTTTTCAGCAACTTTTATTTGTTAAAATGAAAATTTCAGAATTTCAGAATTCTGTGTCTTGTATGCACAGTTTTAGTTCTGAATGGACGATACTAGGGTAGGCTCCTCTGAATTATTTTGTTGAGGTTTGTAGCATTTTTTGAAAGTTGCTAGCAAAATTTTTACAGACCTGTGATCACAGTATTTAAACAATCTAATTTACTCAAAACCATCCTTGTAATTAGCAATTTCAGTAAATTTTTAAGAATAAACCCACTTTGAAACATCTTATTTTCCTTTTCACTGCCTTGGGGCTGAAGTCCCCAAAGCTTCTAAGCTTCTGCAAAGTGAAACCCTCTCAAATGGCTGATCTCAAAAGTCCTGTGGATGCTGCCTGAAGCCAGAGCTATTGAGGACCTGGAAGTCTTGGTTCTCTTTCCACACACCTGGTTCCTCTTGCTCCTCTCCCCAGGTTCTGTGTTCTATAAATGGAAACTCTGAGATAAGAATCTTTCCCCTTTCCCTTTTCCCCCTTTCTCCTTTTCCTCTTTCCCCTTCCCCTCCCCTCCATATTATATTTTGACCACTTGATTATCCTGTTCCAGGCAGAATGCAATATTTCTCAGAAAAGGTGGTCCTTCTTTTCTTCCTTATCAGTCCCACTATAGCCCAGAAAATAAATCAGTGAAAGTTCAAATTCCAATCTAGTTATCAAAATCACAGTGTTGGAGTTATTACAAAATATATCTGCCTCTCTGTAACCCATGCTTTGAAAATTACTCACTGATGTTGGCAGTTTGAGCCAAAAATCTGTGTCTTTTTGAAAATGGCTACTTATAAATCCAGATTTTAAGCCTTACCATGTTTAGCACCATCTTTTTATCACTTGCTTGTAGTCCCTGACTGCATGGACGGTGGTGACTCAGTCACGCCCGCAGTTTGACCCACCTCAATCCACTGGCAGTGTATTTTTCCCACTACTAGTAGTTCATCCTGTTTATTTTGCACTTGCTCAGCTTTCTTCCTTCATCATCTTCTCATTACCTGACCCTGCGGTTGAATGCCACAGAAATAATCCTCCACAAGCACTCAGCCAGCCTGTTTTCTGTCCTCCTAATCACGGACTAGCTGGCTGATTGACTAATTTTTTTTCAAGCTTATTCAGTAAGCCTTTAAAGGATTTATTTTTGAATGCAAATAAGGGGATAATTATTTAATGTAATTATTTTATTAACGTACTTCGCAGCATTTTTTACCTTAATTGTGTTGAGGTTTTTATATACTTACTGCATTACAGTCCTGATGGCAACGCTGGGTTTTGAAATTCCGATGAATAACTTAAATTAACTTTTAATCAGAAAGGAGCAAACCTTATGCCTGACTTCTAAGCTACTCTGACCTGACAAATTCAATTTCTGAAGCCCTGTGTTCCTATGCTCTGCTCCCTCCCTAATGGACAGCACGGTCTTTAAGTTTCTCCTTGAGAAGCTAATTTGGTGTTGAGTTTGAGTGTTAAGTCTGGATCTCCTGCTGACCATGTGGCCCAGCAGAAGGGTGCCAGGGTAAGTCCATCTGTATTGTCAGGTCACTTCTCAGATCCAGTCCAGCCAGGTGGTTTCCCAAAACTCAGAGATACCTGTGGCATATGAGAAATGTGCCAGCAGTGAATGGATTTCAGCATCACTAAAGCCCAGCTGGAGGCTGGAACTTGTAGTCCTCCATTGAAATACACTTTTTTCTTTTTTTAATGTGTAAGAAATTTAATGATTGGCAGCTCAGTCTTCACAGTTTCAAGTTAAAGGCACTGCTGTTCTTGGTCTGCGTGCATGAGCAGGGAAACTGAGCTACTGCCAGCCTGACAGAAGTTCTTTAGCAGCAACACTCTTGCAGTGATCACTTGCAGTCTATGAGTATTCCATAAAAATAACAAACAAATCTGCTGCCAGAATCTATAGAAGCCTTTTCATAAATCCTGAAGCAAACTGGGGCCATAGTAATTTCTGCCAGGCAGGAATGAAAGGTGTTTCTCAGTGGCATAAAATTTGGGTGAGAAAAGCTGAATTAAGTATCTCAAAAGAAGCAAATTTAAGACATTTAAAGAACAAGTAGCTTTCTGAGTAATAAGTAGAACCACGATCCTCTCTCCTCATCTGTCCCTTGTTGATAATGAAGCGGGGACTTGGTTACGAGGACATAGGTTATGGCTGAGATTGCCCAAGAAATAACATTTTCTATCTGATTGGAAAGAGTGGAAGTGGGCAGTTGTGAATGAAAATTCCCATCACAGGAAATGATGGGTTGATAGAATTGTTATGCACAGCTTAAAAAGTGACTCGGAAACAGCCTTGAGTTTGGGACATCCGTACCTTGTCCGAAAAGGTCTGCACCAGATACTGTGATAAATGTTCTGGTTCATCCTAATGTAACGTTGGGTCTTCCCGGGAGATCCTGACATTCCCAATGCTTTCCCTCGAAAAAGGGGGCGATGAGTGAGGATGAGATGCTGTTTTATGCACCTATGAAGTGCCAATACTGAGTTATCAAAGTCTGTGTCACCATGTCCTCAGCCTGTTGTCCCCTGCCAAGTTTGAGGACATTCCTGACTTGAACCTCAGTGACACAAGAACGGTGAGACGTGGCTCCTGTGCTGCCTCTGCTCTCAGGGGGCTGTGTTCCCCAGGCCTACAGACTGGGAGCCCCAAAGGCAGACAGGAATCCAGCCTTTCCTTACAAATATGGTATGAACTTGGAGTAAAGCTGAAATTAAACAGGAATTAAAATTCTTAAAATGCTGGCTGTCACATAAAACTAAACAGTCATCAAGTGGTGTGAGGTACAGTCTCATCATAAGCCCATGTCTTATCTAATTAGATGTAATAGGATCAAAAGATAACAATATCATTAAATTATAATAATTGCAGGAAAGTGTGAATCATAGCACAGCTAAAGCTCGTGAAACTTGGTGTCAGTTTTCATGCGTTCATTGCTGGAAGCGGCTAAAGCAGCAGCTGTGGTGAAACACTCCTGACAGAGAGGGCTGGGTGACTTATATGGGGCTGGGTTTGGGATTTTGATTATACACCAGTTCCCTGTTTCCAGAAAACACGGAGCTGGCTTCCTCGGGAGCGTCTCCAAACTGACTTGTTCTCTTCCAAAGCGTGTGTTTCTGGCTGCGGCTAGGCAGAGCTGGAAGTATGCATCATCTTCCTTCAGGTTCTCGTGACCCCGAGTCCACATCTTCCCCTGCTTGGTGGAGACCAAACAGGCAAATATGCAGGGTGAAATTCCCCTGAGCTTATACTGGGCTCTCCTGGAGGGTTACAACAGGGTATGACCAGAGAGTGAGGAGTCTTCACCTTCCTCTTCCCCTTTCCTTGGGGGGCAGGACATCCTGCTGTTCCTGGCAGCAGAGCTGTGCTGTTTCCAGCTGGAATGCCGAGGATGCCTCTGGCTCCACACGTGCCAATATCCATGTTGTGTGACAGTGCTGCTGTGAACAGGACATGTCAGGGTTGATGGTACACCCACCCGGGTGGGCGAGGCAGATGCTGGCTGGAGAGAGCTCTGTGTGGAAGTCACTAAAGCAAAATTTGAGTGGTGACTGCTCCCTGCTGAAGAGGCAGGGAGACCTTCTCACCAAACACCAAGTGATGGGGCAGAAAGGTCAGGACATTATCTTTTAATTTCCAGAACTGGTACCAAAGTTTCCAGCTTGGTACCAAAGTTTCCAAGGCTGAGAACATTTAGAAATTTTTTGGTAAGTATTTCTGTTTTGGCTTGCTTGGTGGATGTGTTTGTTCCATTGCTTCTTGCTGTCTGTGGTCCTAAAGTCTTGTAGGGCCTGACTAAAGAGGAACGAGACAGATTTGTGGGTGCTGGGACTTCTTTATAACACAGTGGTGTGCTTGTGGAGCAATAAATTGGACAGAGTGGATGTCAGCATTTGGCCTTGACAATTACGTGCCTGTGTGTGAAAAACGCAGCATTCCTAGGGAAAGAGGAGTGAGAGAACCAGGAACTGTTAAGGAGAACCACAAAGCCAGCAACCAGCACGATGAGATCATTATGTCTGAGTGTAATGTGGTTCCTGGGAAAGGTTTTAGCAACAGATTAATGTTCTGCTTTTGCAGAGATGGGCTTTTGGGTCCTGCCAGTGGTGGATAAAAACACATCCGTTGCTTCATGAAGCCGAAGCTTACCAAGTCCTTGAATGGGACTCTGTTGGTCTGACGTGTGCTGGGGTATGTGGGGCTCGGTCCATGTGTGTTCCTGCTGATCAAGAGACCCAACATTTCGTGCACTCAGGCTGTCTTACTTCCTCAAAGACACTCTGAAGCTGTTTGCTCTTATTCAGAAGGACGCTCTCACAGTGGGTAAAGAGGCAGCTCTGAGAATCAGTGACTGAATTACTCAATGCCTCTGAAGTGTTTGTGGGTAGAGGGAAGGATGGAAAAGCGGAGGAGATAATGACTGTGCTGTCTTGGCAAGAGCAGGGAAGGCACAAGGATGCAGAGGAAGATTGACTTGTCTCTAGGATACATTAAGACACTACATCCTGATCTGTAAAATGTTTGAGCTTCAACAACACAGAAATTAGAGCGATGATGTCCCTAATAGCAGCTACTGGTATACTTTCATTTCATTATGACCATTAAAATGTGGCACGTCAAGAAAAGCTGTGCCTCTCCATCTGCCCGTGTGCACGTCCAGTCAGACACAGCAGTTATTGATGAGCAAAGGCAATAAATGCCTGCAGGGGGATGTGTGTGGCTTCCTGGGTATTAGTAAATACTCTGCTGTTGTCTTGCAGAAAATTAATGAGATCCGAGCAGTGGGAAATCAGTGCTGTGTTTTGGCTGGCAAGCAGCAGTGTGTCGATTTTCCTCTCCTCCCCCCACCCTCTGCAAATTATGAGGCGCCTGGATTAGTGACATAAGAATGAGTAAGGTTTTTCTGAGTTTGCTTACATAAAATCTAGTCCAAGTACATTTACTGAGGGGATACAGTTTTTCCTAGCATTAAATCACCTAACCTGCTCTGGCAGTGATTCCCAAGCCTTTTCAGTAGGCAAAGCTCCCTTTCCCACCTACCACCAAGAAGGGCAGGCTCAGCCCCACCTGCCCCCAGTCCTCTTAATGAGTCCCAGGGGAGAAACGTATGTATTTTATGGATGATTAGTAAATTCTGTGGAGACACAATCCTAATATTGCTCCAGGCGGTTCTTATGAAAGTGCTGCTGCAAATAAATACAGATGCCTTTTATGTTTTTGGTCTTAATGGAAAAACTGTTCATCCGTGAGGTGTGAACAGGCCCCATCACCACCACCCAGCAAGAAAGGGACATAGCCCTGCTCCCCAGGATTTGTTGGTCCACTAGCTGCATCTGAACAGCCTCTTTTAAAATAGTTTAAGATTTTGACCTCCTTAGGCCCAAACAGTGTTATCTCAGAGGCCATCTGCATAAAGGATCCTCATGTGTTTCATGCCAGTGATGCTGTCAGCCAGGTCTCTGAGCCATCTGAGACCCCCTCTGGGGCAAGGCACAGATCAAAAATCTAAAGGAAGGTTTTCCTCTGACACAGAGGAAAGCTATTACTTGTGGTCATCTAGATGAATAGGAAATAGCTAAGGAAAGGGACTGGATTTTAGGATTAAACAAAGCAGCACCCTAGAGAAACAGATTGCTGGGGACAGGGGGACTGTAGCAGTAGCTTGGCCATAACATGGAAAAATGCACTGCTGCTTTGGGATCTGTGTGTCAAATACTAAAAAATGCTGTGGCGAGCAGTGAACAGCGTGGCAGTGCCCCATGTCCCCTGGCAGAATCTGTGCAGCAGGAGAAAATAACAGGAGGGCTTAGGGTGCTCCCTTCATCCCCCAGTAAGGGAGATTATAAAAGGGGTACAACACTGCCCACCAAACAAGAAAAGAGAGCTATTAATCAGCCCAGGAGGTTAATTTCATTAGGACATGAAAACCCCCTCACTCATCCTGGCCTCGAGCATTGAGGGAGCCGTTCTCCTCCCAGGCCTGGGAGAGGGGAAGGACAGGAGCTGCGGTGCTGCAGGGGGAGGACATAGGTAATCCCGAGCGCTTGAGCCTAACTGAACCTGCCAGGGGCTGTCACACCGATGTGCAGGGACACATCCGAGGGAACATTTATCTGGCAGCTTTGGATTTGGCTTGTGGAGGCGCCTCTGAATGCCAAGTTCAGGTAGTTCAGCGCACGGCATTTCCCACTTGTCTCGCAGAGGAGATGGAGGATGTGCATGTGTGTGTCCCTGGCACCGCAGCATTCCCTGCCTGTTTACAAACTCTGTGCTCTGTGATTTTGTGTACACTAATGCTTGGCAGCTTACATAAACAGGCTTGGTGCTGATGCACGAGCAGCAGTGGGCTCCAGCTCTCCCGACTGTGACTGCTCTGCTCACAAAAATAGAAGGCGGTTTTTAAGTCCTTCTGACTTTGAACACTTCACTGTGAGCCAATCTTTTATATTAAAAATAACACTTCCTTACAGAGTCTCTTCTGGAGTGCCTGTGTATCTCCGCTTTCCTTTCCTCTTCTGTGCTTAAATAAAGACTGATTAATTAATCAGGCTTTTCTCTGCATAAGTGATGAGGATCCCTGGCAAGCAATCTGATACTGATATCTTCATGCTGTCCATTGAAATCTAGGGAAAGCAAACTACTAGCAAATCACTGTCAGTGGTGCAAGACAGTGCCGTAGGTCTTGAGCAGGGGAGATCATGCATAAAATATTAGATACGGGCTTTATTTGAATGAATCTGATTTTTTTAAGAACTGAATAATTATGTGTTTGCTTCACCTAACACAAATGGATCAAGCTTTACTCCTCTTTACACCTGTGCACTGTGTAAGGCCAGCACAAGGTGTTAAATCTGACCAAAGCATTATGGACGTTTTCAGCTGTGAAACTGAATTTTTCGTTTTTTATTTCACACAGACTGTGCACCATTTCATTTTTGATTATGACTTGGGGAGAGTGCTTTTTTCTTGGTTCGTTTTGCTTGGTTGTGGGGTTTTTAACCTCCATATCAATTGGAATTTGTGTCGGAAGCTTTTGGAGCTCATGCCTGCAGAAAGCTCTGCCTAGGAAGATAAAGAGGAAGGATTGTTTGATATATCAGTAATAAACTAGATCCTCTTATCAGTGTGACTTATCTAATAAGAGCCCAGTTTGGTGTCAGGAAGAGTGTGCTATATTCTCATTTCTGTACTGACGTAGTAGCCAGCCTTGTTAATCATTTTGTCTCATCCTGCCTCTTCTTTCTCACCTGTAAATTGAGGCTGATGATGCTTTCCTCCCTTCATAATGTGCTTTAAAACCCACAGAAGGAGATTGCTGTGGATGATCAAAGGGGAGCCTGATTGCGCTGTTCAGTACATCAAAAATGAGGTTTATCACATGAGTTCTGCTACTGGAAAGCTTGAATTTACATTTACAGTGGTATGAGTCTGACTGAAAGCTCACTGACGTCAATGCAGGGCTTTACATTGGTTTCAAAGGACATTAAATGAAGCTTTATATAAAAATGCATGCTTCATCCTTTTTGCTGACTGCTGTATTTTCCATTTGTAAAAGGGGACTTAATTCACTTGAACTATCAGAGGATATACAGTGCATATTTTGCAGCTAGAAAAGGGAGAAGGACTCCACAAAAATTTGGAGCACAGATCAGTTTGTGGTGATCTTAGAAAATAATATAGCTCTTTCTCATCTCTGAAAATAGCAGGAGCACCTCTAGAAAATGGGGATTGGAATCCTGATCTTCTCCCTCTTCAGACTGCAGAAATGTCTGCTGGGTCTATCCTGGCAAATCCCTCCCAGTGATTGAATGACAGGCATTCAACCTGCTAAAAGGAGAAACAACATATGTGGGCACAGAAAATAGATAGAGGCACTTCATTAAGAAAAACTAACATAATGTGTGCTCTTGGATTAGTAGCGCAAGAAGAGATCAGTGATTACTTACCCCCTGTCCCTTCCCCTTGGCTTGCAGTGTCCAAGGAGTCTTTTGTGCAGTAGGCTGAGTGTGTGCATGAAATCTCTGCCCTTGACATTCACACTGTCCATACCTGACCCGTGGCAGCAGTGAGTCATGTACGTATCAGTGAACACACCCCTCTTAAACTGGCAGCCTTTGAAGACACTGCTCTCCCTTCCACCCATGGAAATGAGGCACCTAGAGTCTTCTCTTCTAGATTATTCCTCCTGCCAGCCAAGCCTTGATTTTTAAGATGTCCAGTTATCCCTTTAGAGGCAAGTAATAATCCTGACAATTTTGGTTCTTTTTACTGATTACAATTATTTGGTAGCTTTAGTCTCCTATTTTCTGCAGCAACCCAAAGCCAAATGCTCAGCTGAGTTGCTTCAGCAGAGAATCAGACCCAAAGAGGGGTAAACTGTGGCTGGGACTTGGTCTGCCATGGACAGAGGTATGGACAAATTTGCCATTGACAAATCCATAACTGTGAAACAGTGTCTTGTCAATGCCCTTGTGGCACTTTCGGAGATAGATGCTCACCTACTTGGTTTCTTTTGGTGTGTTCTTGACTCTGGCCTGAATACGGGCTCTGCCTGGCTGGAATGGCTAAATGATCCTCATTTCCCTGTACCTTTCTCAGAGTCAGCCCACCTGCAGTAGGCTGGTGATGAGCCCTTTTCCTCCTGAAAAGTTGTTTATCCATCCATTCCTTGGAATGACCACGCTTACGGAAAGTGGCAATTATGGATAAGGTTTGATAAACATCTGCATCATTTTCTCAAGCTTTAAAACCAAATTGCTCTTTTCATCATCACACTGAGGAATATCACAGGTTAGAGGGAGGTTAATATATAGCCTGGCTTTCAGGTGTGTGTCTTCTACTTCCAAGAAACTACTCTTTCAGCAATCAGCATAACAGATGCACAAACATATATCCATATGGAGCTACTGTGAGGCCATGGGATAACACAGAAGCCTTAAAATAAATGAAAAGTGTATATTTGGGGTAACAATACCAATTTCCATTTTAAGAGTTTCGGTTTACAAACAGAATTGTTTGGAGAATATGTAGAGATAGAAGTAATTATCAGCTCTGGTGTTGTAAAGGTCAGAAAAATTCCCCAGATTTAACTATAACACAAAGTCCACTGCAGAGCTGATCTAGAGCATAGCTTTCAGATGATGAGGTTTTTTTCCTTGATTGAAGATCCATCGCAAGGTATGGGATACATAATCCTAATGATCATTCATTCCACTCTTGCTATGTGTTTTATTTCTAGGATGCATTGGACTAGATTCATCTTCCATCAGTGGATTCCCACTATATTTTTGTTTGCTGAATCTAAGAGCCATTAGTTATGGCAGTTGTGGAAACTGGTGATTAAACTATGATGCAAACATTTGTGATTTTTTTTCCTGTAAATGCTCCAGACTGAGTTGTGTACATCCCTCCATCTTTAACTGTTTTCATTATCCACTGAACCTGTCACAGTTTCCTGACTGCTTTCTAGGCATGTGGATACCAGAATGCAGCACAGCAGTAGCTGCAACAGAGCCAAATGAGAGGTTGTTTGGCTTCTTGATATTCCCCTGTTTGCCCGCTTTGATTATGCTGATCACAGTAAGTCACAGAGGATTGATAATTGCCATCAATATAAGCCTTTTTTAATAGCTGCTGGTTCCCTGTGAGCATGGCCTGGGTCCCTCCCTCAGGGGTACAGAGCCACTCAGTCACCTCTCCTAGAGCAGGAGATTGTTCTTGGCTCACCAGCAATTCAGGCCAACAGCCATCACTGCCTGTCCTCCTTCCTCCCTGATCCTCAGATCTCTCTGTCATTTGTAACCCTGGATCGAGAGTGATTTTGTTTGTGCTGCAGCTGACAAAAAGTGATAAATAACACAGGGTGAGGACCATTTATTCAGAATCCCACAAAAACCCACCTGTGTTTGGAAGTGATCCTTTATTGCCTGCTGGAGAGCTGATGTCTGCCCAGGTTCAGAGCCACTTGGTGAGTGCCACATGGATCAGTGTTGTCGTCATTCTTTGGTCCAGGAGGAAAGTTATCGCAGAGGGTAAAAACTGTGACCTCTGTTTCAGTGCCACACAGCCATCCTCTTGTCTTGGTCAAAACTGTGCCTTTCTGGTACAATATACATGTTCTAGCCCTCTCCTGGAGCTTCAAAGGTTTAGAGATTCAGCTTCAGTGATCTAAACAACTCTTTGGACGACTATTTTTAAAACTTGAATCCACATTAGCTTTCGTTAACCTTCGCCTGTTATTTTTATAACACAGGGTATTTCATCACCATATGATACCAGATTTCATCACCATGTGATATGAGCCGGTGCTCTCTTACCTATTTCTGTAGCAGAGAAATATCTATCAACTACTACTGTGTTTTCTTAATTTTACAGATAGCTGCACTGTTTCTACATAATTTTTCTTTCTTAGCATCCTCAGAAAAGCCCAATCCCCTTTATTTAGTGTTAATTTCTTTTTTTTCAATCGTTTGTTGTTTCAGATTTAAATTTGTATTATTAGCTAACAACTTCTGCACTTGGCCATGTGTTACAGCTTGGGGTTTTGATGTTGTTTCAAGTGTACAGTTGCTTACTTCTCCTCTTGAAGCCAAGGGCTTTTAGAATTATTTAATTTTTTTTTTTTGAGTGTGGGGTCTTCATTACTGGGTTACTTAGTAAAATGCTATTAAATAATGATAGTTCATGATTTTATGTGTCTTTTTTTCCTGTCACTGTCAAATATTTTTAGCTGTGTGAGGTGGCAGGAAGTAGATTTAGATCAGCAGTTTGGGCTGTCCATTTGTGGTGTTCAAAATGAAGAGTCGAGGCACTCGCATGTACCAAAGTGTCACCACTTGGTTTCTGGTTTGATTTTCTTTCTCCTTGCTGTCTGCTAGATCGAGCCAAGATACAGCCTCCTTGAGTCAGGAAATGGTTGAAGCTGTTGCTGATAATGTAAAAAATATGGGCATATTTTAGTTGTGGCAGTTTGACACCTCTGAGACAAGATCCTGGTGCTGAAATGATGGTCATGATGCTGAAGGAGAAAGCTGTGTTAGAGAGGGAGGCTCCAAGAGCTCATCTTCTCTGATCACTTGCATGATTTTGGAGGTCTGTAGGAGATGATGACACATTAATCTGCCCTGTATTTTTTTCAGAGCATTGACTCATGCATTTGTATTTGTTGGTGGGATGTCAATGACAACACAGCGCTGTATTTGACAGAAAAAGATACTTCTTCCAATTAAAACCTCTCTGTATACACAGTTGTAGCCAAGAACAGATTTTACTGGTTTCCCCCTGCTGTCTTAATTTTTTTTCCATCTTTCTTTATTCCTTGCTTTCTCTCTAATAACCTGTTTCTGTCTTGTGGTATTTACATGCTGCTCCCAATAGCATCTATAATTTATGAGCCTTACTTTCAGTGCACTGAAAGATCAAAACAATGTCCAAAGAGCATGACGCAGTAGTCTCAGCTTTGATATTACTTTATTTTTAGTTGTTCTCCCTACACAGAGCAGCATGACATTTTCTGTCAGCTCCTGCTACAAATTTTCTAGACTGCATTGCCTGAGGCCCAAATGATTATAAATTTGTATTTTTGAGGTGGACTGTTTTAGATTTCACTGAGATGTTAGCAGCAATCACTCCTGAAACAGCTGGGGGTTTTTCCCACTAAATATTTTAGCTGCAGATTAAGGCAACAATTTTGCTTCAGCTTTTTTGCATCTTTTTCAAGACATGTGAGATGAGGTTGCCTTAAAAGCAACAGGGCAAAATAGTAATGGAAGAAATATTCTCTTCTTTCTTTCTTTCTTTCTGGTACGTGTTCCTGTTAGCACCACACTAGCGCTCATCACACATCTCTTATCAGCACTCGAGGGCTTTCCAGAGAGAAGAGAAATGTCACCAGTGGGGAAAGCAAGGCACAACTCTAGACAGCAGATGAGTGGCAGAGCTGGAAACAGGGCCAAGTTTTCTAATCCCAGTGTGTAAAACACTGCTTGATTTAGCAGGCTAAAAGGTATTTTTCTAAAATAACATGTGCTGAATGGTTTCAATATCTTCAGCTCCTCGTTATGCTCTCCAGTGAGCTACAGGCAGGGAAAGGTCCACTGGGCAATGTTCTTGGCTGCTGCCAGACAATGCTACCAGCTGCAGGGAAAGCTGGGATGCAAAACTCTACCTGCCCCATCTTAACCTTTCCAAAATTTGCTTTGTGTTGTATTTACACAGTCCCCAGTCCCAGCTTGAATTGTATGTGCAGGAACTGAATGAGAAGCTGAGGCTGCTGAAGGACAGCATTTATCACAGGACTCTGCAGGTGCTGTTTCCATGGGAAGGGCTGGGCCTTGTTTGTGTATTTCTATTCTTACATTCTGTATGAAACCTAATCTGAAGCACTTTAGTAACTGCTGGAACTGCCAGAAGATTTCTTTGAAAACTTTCATGAGATCGGGTGTTTTTTATAGATAAAACACCTTATGACTCCATTGGAAAGGAGAGGTCCTAATGATCGTGCCATGCACTCTGGATTCCCAGGGGGAAGTATTTTTAGGCCTGCCATTAGCACTACAAGCTCTAGCCTGGCAGCTCTGCAGCAGGCATTTGAGCTTTTCTGGAAGCCAGTTGTGCGTTGGCCCCACAAGCCCAGTGATGTACTCAGCTTGGTGTGCCCAGCTCCCGGGCTGGTCGGCCAAGCATTCCCACTGCACGGCTCGTCCAGGCACCCTCGCTGCATCCAATGCCAAGCTCTGCTCCATCTCCTCTAACACAGCCTGCTCGACACTGCCCGAGTTGGTTGGCAACCCAAAATGCTCAATAAAAATGTCGTGGCCTTCATTAAGCAAGGGCAGGCGGTTTGGAATGGACAGAAGAGAAGGCTCTGGGGAGACCTTATAGCACCTTCCAGTACCTAAAATGGTCTTCAAGAGAGCTGGAGAGGGACCTCTTACAAGGAAAAGTAGTGATAGGACAAGGGGGAATGGCTTTAAACTGAGAGAGAGTAGGTTTGGATTGGATATTAGGAAGAAATTCTCTACTGTGAGGGTGGTGAGGCACTGACACAGGTTGCCCAGAGAAGTTGTGGATGCCCCATCCCTGGAAGTGTTCAAGGTCAGGTTGAGCTTTGAGCAGCCTGGTCTAGTGGAAGGTGTCCCTGCCCATGGCAGTGGGTTGGAACTGGATGGTCCTTATGGTCTCTTTCAATCCAGACCACTTCGAGATTCTAGATTCCATGTGTGGCAGGGGCTTTGGGAAGCTGAAAGCTGTAGATGCATGGAGAGGAAAAACATTTCAGGGACTGCCAGGAGGGAGAAGGAAAGGAGAGAGAAAGAATGAGGATCATGTATTTGCTCCTGAATTTGAAGTAGAAAAAGAAATAGGATAGGGTAGTGCTGGGAGGATCCAGAGAATGTTAAAAGGATTAACTGTAAGCAAGGAGGGTTTTGGAGAGGAAGGGATTTTACACTGAATAAGGGCTAAAAGGCAAAAAAACCTCCAAGCCAACAAAAAACCTGACAAGCCAACCAAAAACCCCCAGAAAACGCTGGGGTTTGGGGAGGGAGCTATGAAAAGGAAAAGAAGCAGGGTATCTCGGCTAGCCTGGGGATGTGAGACTGATTTGTTTCTTAACCTCTTTAATATTTGACTACATGTGAAACCAAGAATTCATTTTATTAGTTTTTAAGACGCTGTCCTTTGTAGGGCACTTCCTGCTAAAGGAGGGACTTTCGCTCAAGAATTTGGGGTAATGAAGGAAAGGGATGAGGCTGCATGTGCAGGATAGAAGACCTATGAGTCCATAAAATGCAATACAAATATTTAGGGGGTATGAAGGTCCTGCAATGGGTTGTTTGTGAGTCAATAAGGCCCATAATCTTAGAGAAGCTCAGGTACCCTTGTCCTCCATTTGCAGTGCTGGTATCCAAGGCTTATGGGAAATCTCCGTGCAACCCAGCTATCTATAGTTCCTACGTAATATGTAAAATTTAAATGCCTAAGGAAGACTTTCTTAGAAACCAGAGTATACTTGCCATGCTATTTAGACAACCAGTATTTCAGCGTAAGAATACAGAGATATGGACTACAGCCAGGAGGATAAATATATATGGCCACAGCACAGTGTGACTGAATCCCATCTGAGAGTTCCCAGTGCTATGTCAGTATAGATGTCTGCTTCCCTCAGTTAGAGTTGGCTTCAAGGGATGCATCCCATGAAGGGAAAATGCTACTGCAAACTCTTGGAGCTAGGAGGGTGTTAAAACCTCAGCCAAAATATGAAGCTGTATTACATAAGGTTTGGAAAAGTCCAGATTGCCTCTCCTTGGCTAATCTGTCATAGCCATCTGCTGGCTTGCTGTTGTCTCTCAGCAAATACAAGCTGGTTTAAGTTAGTTTAGTGGAGTTTTGGGTTGTGGTTGGGTTTTTTTTTAACTGGTTCAGTCACTGTGTACTGTTTCAGGTGAAAACAGGCCTAAGGAAAATTCGTGTGCCACACTGCACTGTGCTGGAGCCCACAGGCAGCATGCTGGGAGCCGCTCATCAGGCATAAAATAATCCCTATTTTGGCAGATTATAAACTCTGAAATGTGACAGTATTGGTATTTAAAAAAAAAAATTTAAAAATCTGGTAGATGCAATTGTTACCCAGTCTCTAATGACTCCTCATGTGAAAACAAACCAGTGGATGAGAGTAGGTGGCTTCCCGTCCAACACACCCCACCAGGCACAGAGGATGGGTTTGCTCTCATAGCCCAGCCATCACATAGTGGGTGACAAACGTGCTTCTCCCAGGAATGTTTGAAGTGGGGTACTGAGCTGTGGCTCAGAGCGGGGATTCAGGGAATGTGCGCCCTGAGTGCAAGATGTGGGTTTTTATGGTATAAACGTGGTTAAAACTGTGAGGAAATCACTGTTTTCCCTCCCTTTTTAAATTAAATTAGTTATGAGGAGGCGTCAGAACCATTTGCACAGGCAGAAGAGATGAGGATTGGATTGAGCAAATTGATCAAACGCCTTCATTTTCTGTCCGTGTTGCTCTTGGGTCTATCTGATTGCATGGCTTTCTGTGGATGAACAGTACAGGCTTTGGCATTGCATACAGGTGTGCTGTGAATGTAAAAATTCCCTGAAAGTGGACAATATTGCATAAAATAACTTTCCCCCATCCACATGCCTTCGATTCGGTTTGCACGTGTTCTGCCATGCTTCCTTGACTGGATGTGCCTGTTGCCGTCTCGCTTTCTCTGCCCGCACTTGGAGGGAAGCTGCTGCTGCCCACTCTGCAGAGCCAGTTATTTCCAGCCATCAAACCAGCTGCAGCCAGAAACTTCATAAATGTCATTAATTTGGAGTCCTGCTCTGCAGCTACAAGTCGCTCCAGCTATGTAGGTCCTGCACCTATTTATAACCTAGCAGTCTGTCTCTGGGGGCTTTGTGCAGTTCTTTGCTCCGTGCCACGTGGGTGGTAATGTAATAGCTGGGGATATTATAAGATTTCCTCTACCACTTTTTAGAAGCAGCAGGTGCAGTGTCAGCAGACTGCTCTGGTAATAAAGCGCAGGTGAGGTGGGAGCTGCTTTGTGGAACACTCCCTCTGCTGCACCGTCTGATGTTTAGACAGTGGTTTGTTTCCTGCTCCTCTGTGCCAGTGAGCTCCCAGCTGGAACAGACAACAAAAGATGAAACATATTGATGGAGAGGCGTCTCTTTTGCAGCAGTGAACAGTTGCAATGTTCCCTGAGAGTTTTTCCATGCAAAACCTGGGGAGAAGATGTAATACCACTGTCTGCTTCCTACCCAGAGTATGGCAGTGCTGGGTGCTGTGTGGATGAACCCCCACCTCCAAGAAACTCCACACTCTGAAACAAAATGGTTCAAGAGATGCAGGAGACCACAAAGAAATGGCAAAATGACAGCATCACAGACAGAGGTTGTGGGGCAATCAGCAACCTACAATCCATTGGGATGTCTGTGGGTAAATTGACAAGAGAGCACTGGAGACACTTGGTGGATGTTTACAGGAGTTTCTCAAAAAGAAAAAAGTTTTTCTCAAGACACAATAGCCTACAGGGAGTACACTAGGGGCTTTGGGAGTTAAATCTCCAAATAAAATCAGTCTTGGGAAAAAAACCACATAGACTGTTTGCTTATGGAGGTTCTTGCTGGTGTGTTTTACCCAGAAGCAGGTGAGACTGGAGCTTGGAGAGGTGAGGTCTTTTTTCTCTGCCTGCACAGGGAAACTGAGTGGAGGGAGAGGGGAAAGGATGTGATCTGGCCATTTAAGGGAAATTTTCTGTTGTCTGCAGCAATAAGCTCCTTCTAATCCTCAGCTGATTCTTTCACGTTGTGCCTGTGGATCTGAAGCTGAGCAAACACCTGATGTATGGGCTTGCTTAGTTCAGCCAGATGCCTTCACAGCTGTTTCATGGCACCCGAGATGTTTAAAGGTGGCAAATTGGAAAGACAATATTTCACATGTTTCTTGGGTGAGATATGCCATACAGACAGGTTAGAAAACATTCAGGTTTTGTGTGGGGACAGAATCCCCAAATGCTCAGCATTCACCCAGCAGCACATACCTTGTGTGGGTTGGGGTACGGGGTGCAGGGCATGTGCTTTGGGTGATGTGGTTTTTGTGTTTTTGAGGTGGACTGTTTTAGATTTCACTGAGATGTTAGCAGCAATCACTCCTGAAACAGCTGGGGGTTTTGGTGTGTGTTTTTGTGCTCTGGGTGGTGGTGGTTGTGTTCTGGGAGCCCCTCTGCTCTGGGAACAGCTGAACTCGGATCCCCCTCTCCTGTTGTGGGTACGGCCCTGGGAAAGGGAATACATTGCACCTATTATTGGCAGTGACTTGAAGGGAAGCCAGGCTATCCCACATGTGAACCTTTGAGGATAAAGGGAAGGCTATTTCACGCAGTGCTGGCTGAGGGACAGCTGCAGCTGCCTGTGCCTGCTGTATTACCTAAGAAAAGCTTCTCAAAAAAAGCACCCCAAAACAACACTTTATATTTTATCGTTTCATAAGCCAAAGCTATAGGATAAGTGTCAATTCAAGAGGAGGCAAAGGCTTCCTCTAAGAAGAATGGTTGAGGTAGTCTGGGGCAAGGACCTCGTGGGGAAAGCAGTGAGACACAGGTGCTGCGGGGGAAGGAGGACAGTGGCCCAGGAATGGTGAACTTAGAGAAAATGGAGGAGCTTGGGAGGGAGCCAAGTGCATTGGGGGAAAACTGAGACTGGAAAAAGAGCCAAGATAAGCAAAGAGTCAGCAAGTGAGGGGCAGAGAGTAAAGAAACCGGCTCTAGGAAGGGTCTAGGAAAGAACAGGGCAGAAGGACCTGGGCACTAAAACATGTCCTGTGCAGGGTCTAAAACAGGGTTAAGCTTTGATCTCCGCTGCTGGAAAGCAGCTGCAGAGCCTGGTGTGAGGACCTGGGCCTCAGCATCCTCTGCTTGCTGAATGGCACAGGATAACCCACTGAACCCCTCTGCAGCTGAAGGGCAGAGGTCTCCTTTTTGGGTGCCTGCCTCCTGCCAAATCTCACTGAAGGGACCTGGTGCAGGGCCCCACAGGCAAACAGTCACAGCCTTTGGTTCCCAAGACATGGAACATTCAGTGTGTGGGCGAAAAGGAAGGTTTTCCTCAAAATCTCCTTGCTGAATAAAACAGAGGCTTGGGGAAAAAAAGTAGTATGGCATCATGTGATTAAAGCACTCTTATAATAGACAAGATTACCTTAATTTCTTCCTCCAACCAACTTTTTGATTGCTTGACTTTTTAGCTCAGTGCCTTTTGGTGGATATTTGGGGATGTAATGTGGAATTCTGTACAACAGAAGAGGACAAAAACTTTTTCCCACCTTGTAAAGTGTTCATGGGATTCACAAAAGAGTCTCCAGTTGGTAACCAACCCTGTGTCTTGGTCTTTGAATCCCCTGGTGATTATTTTCTAGTGTGATGCAATTCCATTTCAAAAAGGGAAACCCAGGCTTTGAACCAGGCAGACAGATTGTGCCACTTTCTCCCATAACATCTTTTCCAGGTGAATATTCTTATAGTTTGGCCTTTCAAATTAGACAAAGGGATCAGTGAAAATGTAATGCTTCTCGGGGGTGTGATGTCATTCACACTGTCTTAAAATGTCATAAAAGGGCAGTAATTCATGGGGCCCTGCCTGGTGCTACAATGATGTGAACTCCTCTCGCCTGCAAAATGTGTCTGAGAATGATGAAGTTGTTGCAGGCTCGATGCAATGGAAAGGGGGCACAGGCAAAAATTTTGATGAGCTTTAACACAATTCTTATGCTCAGCTCTGACATTGTCATTGTTTTTCCTGGTCTGCTGGCACCTGAACATATTGTCCTTTAGAAAATGGACATTTTCTATGTCCTTTAGAAAAGCTGTTCCTGGGGCTGAACATGGAGGGATGAGTGTGGAAGCAGGACATGGATTGCTGCGTACAGGGTCATGCCTGTGAATTCTGGGGGAATGGATTTTGATGAAGACTGGCTGACTGGAACAGAGGAGAGGTGGTTTGATACAGCACATGTGCCTGCTGTATTTAATCAGCATTACAGAGAGATTGAACCAAGATCCCCATGGGATGCTGCTCAGCCAGGCTTTCACACACAGGGGGATGTCCACAGTGAGGTTATGTGGCAGGCAGGAGCAGTGGAAACAATGCCCTGTGATCTCACCTCTGCCCACATTTCCATCCATGAGCCTGGCACAAGAAACCTTCCCAGCCATCCAAACAATTGCCATGGCTGAAATGGGCTTCATTGTTTCCAAAAACTGGCTGGAACACCCTTATTTTCACACGGGATGATTTACATGAAGGTCGTTGTGTAATCCTGCAGCTGTCAAATTCCCTACCAGGAGAGCAGCAACCCACACTAAGTGTCAGGCTACGGGGTCCTACATGTGATAGTTTCCATAACCCATCATCCAGGGGGGAGGTAAGGGTTCAACAACAACCAGGAAAAGGGCTAAGTGCTTAAAGGCAAATCTTGCTGCCTTCCTTCAGCCAGATCCACCACTCGCCAGCCAGCAGCAGCACCAGGCTCACGGTACACTGATGTGCTGTGGGTTAGAGTTATGCTGTCTGGTTGTTCCCATGCACAGGACAGAGCAAAATTACAGAACTGCATAAAATGAACAGGAATTAACTCTGCATGTTTTTACAGAACTTATTCTGAAATCCTGGGCAATGCAACAGAACTGGTCTTTCACCGGCTCTTCCTGGTGTCCTTTCTGTACCGATTCCTAAGCCTGCTAATTGGAATTGAAATTATCATCAGGGTGAAAAATCCTATGGGTTTATTGCTGCCCTATAATTTCCATGAACAGAAATGTAGGGGGTACCAAATAAGACTAGCTAGGTGCCTGGTCTGATCTTGAGTGGTTATTCTCACTGTCATTCTCTGTCTCCTTCCCTGGAAAACGGGGCCAGTGGCTGTGTCTGCTCTGCGGCTGAGGATGTGGCTCAAGCCACCTCACATGTCACAGGAGGCTTCTGGGACTGGGTAACCCATGCCTGCACTCCTTGTCCCAGGTCCAGGCTCATCCCAGGACCTGCTTCTTCTTTGTCTTTTGGTGTGGACCAGGTCAGAGGTTTGTTAGGAAATGCTTTGGGTTACACCAAGGAATCATAGAATCCTCTGAATTGGAAGGGACCCTCAAGGATCATCACAGTCCAGCTCCTGGCTCTGCACAGGACACCCCAGGAATCACACCACGTGCCTGAGAGCATTGTCCAAACACCTCCTGAACTCTGTCAGGCTTGGTGCTGTGACCACTTCCCTGGGGAGCCTGTTACAGTGCCCAGCCTCCCTCTGGGTGAAGAACCTTTTCCTGGTATCCAAGTAAGAGAAAATGCCCCTAACAAGCAGAGGGTGGAGGGAGATGCTTCTTGATGGCCAACCCTTCCCAAAGAGATGAGTCAGCCTTACACAAGTCATTGTGTTCAAACCAGGATCTCCTCATCACCCCAAAGGGCATAAAGTGTTCCCACCAGAGCTGCAGCTCACACACCTCTGGCTTCTGTGTACGGCTTTTGGGGCAGCAGTCACAGATCTCACTCTCCTTTATTTCCTGGCCTCGGAAGGGTGTAAGGCAGCAGTGTCACCGTGGTGGCTGCAGCGTGAGAGATGTGTCTCACTGTGGGAGAAACTTGGGGCTGCTGCTTCTTTTCCTGGCTATGGAAGTGATGGCTGTGACAGACGTGCCAGAGGCTGCATTCAGGGTAGAGATCTGCTCTCAGCACCCCTTATTTTCCCTCACAAGGACATAACTCATTCCCAGAGCCACCTCTTTGTCTCAAATCGGCACTCAGATGCTTGCCTACAGGGTTGAAGCAAATGAACAACCCTTCTTGGTTTTCTGTATGACCTGTTGGCCTATTTCTAGTCTTGTAGACCAATGTCAAGGCAAAATATAAAGGGACTAGTACGGTTCCTCTCTGAATTATACAGATAACAATGGATAGCCACATTGCACCAACCTTACCTGAAGGAAAGCTGGATTTGTGTCTCTCAGCTGTGATGAGTGTCCCCCTCTGCCTCTTGTGATACTTCTGTGAAGGACTGCACTTTCTGTAGAAAGGAAAATGTTCTACTTAAAACTGACAAATTTCGTGTAACCTTCCCTTAGGCTTGCTCTTTTTGTTCTGGGCTTTTAAAAATATGCTTTTAATTACAAATAAAAGGCTTTATGTCTGGTCATTCCTCATTAGCTGTTTTAAGGCTATCCGAGGGGCGTTCTAGTTCTCCTAACCATCCTGCTCTAGCCCTTCCCACCACATTTCACTGCTTCAATAGAGCACTTGGTCTTTTCCTTCACCTGTCCTGGTGCTGGGAGAGTGGCAAAGTAGCGCTGACTCCTTCCCTGGCCAGTGCACTTGGCTGTTCAGAGCCTGCATTAGAAAACTGCCTGTCCAAACACCACCAAAGACATGACCTCCAACACAGCATCAAACTTGAGCTGAAATGCAGGTCTGACAATGTGTGAAAGTACAGTAAGATAAATAAGATGTTGGCCGTAGATCTTCTGACGACAGATGTAAGTGTAAGCATGAAGTGCGCTTTCCAAAAATAGCCTACATGGAGAAGGTGCTGGCAGTGCTGGCTATTGGAGAGGCTTAAAAATAGGTCATAGACGACCAAAAGAGTAAAATCACATCATCAGCAACATTCATTGTGCAAGTCCAACATTTCAGGGCACCTGGACACTTGGGATCAGCTGGGGGTGAAGTGGCACCTGTGTGTGATAGATCTTTCTGCAAAGGGAAGATATGGGATGGACAGCCAAACTGGGGTGACATCTGAAATGCACACCAGTTGTCCATTTAATGAAGAGAAGTAATGTTTTTTCCCCCTCTGATTCCCTATAAAAGAAGCATAGTTTTCCCAAGATTTCCTTTTTCTTTTCTACTCCTCTCTTTTGAGACAGTCCTTCATTTGCTACCGGTCTGCTCCTGCTCTGGTAGTGCTGTAGCTGTGTTTGCCCAGTGATCAGTGTGGTGGAAGATGTGACAAGCCATTTATCTCAATGGCATATGCCTCCTCTTTACAGCTAAACCCTGCTCTTTGCAGCCACATTCGAGGCAGTCCTGTGGGCTTTGGTGGCAGTACTGGCAGAGTACAGGCTGAGCAGAAGTGATGGGACCCTGTGCCAGTGGGTGCAGTGTCTGTGCCAGCTCTGCCCTCACTGCACAGCTGGCAGGCAGAGGTCCTGAGAGGGCAAATGCACACAAGAAAGACTACATGAGTGTGCCTGGTGTAGCCTGAGGATTTGAAGGGCCTGGGCTTGCACAAGCCTCTCAGTTAAAAGCTGCACAGAGTGAAAATAAAAGCTGAAGCAGACTAAGAACTAAACAGAGCCTGACAGTATTTGATATGTAATTTTACCTTACAGTAGAAGATATGAGAGGTATGAGTTCAGCCTTGAAATATACCCCAATAACCCCTTCATGCTCCCCGGTGATCTTTTCATAACGAATACTTGAAAAATAGACGTGACCGTGTTCTGTACCTTGCTCTCCTCTGTGGTACTTACTGAACTGATCTGTAACACACAGACCTGCCACTGGAATGAGTGAGCATATTCCAGTGCTGTCTCCTGTTATTCCAACCATAAGAAATTAGATTTTTACACAGTTTTTCATTGCTCATTTTACCTTGCACCTGTATTGAGACATTGTCTGTAAGGATTCTTCCATTTCCTCTCATACCTCCAGTGAGACCATCAATCTGTGAGAAACTCCACCCAAACCATTTTCTACCTGCTCATACCGCTTGTTTCATTGAGCAAGAGCTGCAGCATTTCCCTCAGCAAGAAGGGGCTAAAGTGTTTATTAAGGTAGGATATCCTGCATTATTTAAAATCATAAAAGTTACGAGAAAATAGGAGCTACCTTTTTGGACCTGAATGTGCTCTAAGACCATTCTTCTAGTATGGGTGTGGTATGCAAAGAAAGCATGAATGGAGGTTTCTTTTGTGGTCTTTTAGGAATTTCTAGATCAAATAGTGTTACTTGGCAAGTAGACAAAAAGGTTTTATTTTTTGTAATCACCAGGTCTTAAAACACTGTGATCAACAGCCCTACAGTTACTGAGGGCTGAGCAAGAATAGACACCGAGTGTCTTTTTTTAGGGCACAGCAGCACTCAGATTAACTCTTTCAGCGCCCTTCTGCCACACATTAGCTCAAAGTAAATGATTGCAATGTAGCAAAGTATTTCTGGGCTGACACGTGGTGATTGAGCTCTGGCTGGAGATCACAGGCTGTTGGGTGTTTGCTCCCAGTCCCCCCACATCTCAGTCTGTCAGGGAAGAACATGTGCGTCCCTCTGCAGAGGCTCAATGATTCTGCAGCTGCTGTGCTTGTGCCTACAAAGGTGACAAGCTTGGGAGTTTTTATTCCTCAAATGATAAATCCTGCCTGGCTCTGAGGGTCTTTCTGTGTGTGAGAGAATACAGCCACGTTGAGTACATTTGTGTAGAAGTCTGTCTGCATAAATTATTCATGTAAAACGTGAGTGTTTTGATGTTCCTCCATGGAACAGCCAAGCTGCTGTAAAACAAGTTGTCTTCTCTACAACACCCTTTGCAGTCCTCTGCAGGCTTAAATTATGTTCCAGGGCATTACTTGGCTGCCTTGACAGCAATGCACTGTTGGGGTTACTGGGAAAAAATAACACAAGGAAGTGTAAGTAACAGCTGAACTGAGGAGAAAATTTTGTGATGCTTTTCACTAATGTGCTTGGAACAGTGTTGTTAGGGAAGATCCTGCCAGTGGAAGGGTTTTTCTGTTTGCAGTTGTGAGACATCAAACTCATTCATACTCACTTTAACCACTGCTGTAGTAAGTCCTTAAAAAATGAAGAAGTGTTGCTTAGTGATTCAGCTGTGGGTAACGGAGGTTTTCATATACAGCATGGCCAGCATTTCTCTAGATGGGCCTTTAGACCCATCTCATAGAGCTGCTGGACTACTCTGGAACTTCTGGAGAGGTATGAAATGCTGCGGATACAATTCTTTGTCCCAGGCACTAAATACTCCGTTGTGATTTTGCAACAAAGATGTAAAACAAGAAATCTGGGTTTTCTTGAGCTCGCTCAGCTGTGTGTTTAGCTAGAAAAACAGGAAGTGATATCTGCTGTATGGGTCTCCAGTGGCCAGCGTGAGAAATGAGGGCAGAAGAGGAGGGCCACACGGGCTGGAAGGCAGCATCCCGCAGTTTGAACAGCACTGGCCAAATCCAGGGCCTCTTGTTTCCCCTTCAGCAGTTGCTGGAACGCTGGGCTACATGGCTGCTCTGCATGGGTGCAGAGCTGCAGTTAAACTTTCCTTTCTGCGGAATTCAGATGTAATGAAGCAAGGGGAAATACTTCTTTGTGCAGCGGTGGCATGAATCTATCAGATTCCTACATCAGTAGGTTGACTCCCCTGAGTCTTCCTGAGGCTCACCATCAATAACTGCCCATCATCTCCTAGGATGAAAGAGAAGGAACAGCAAAAAGACTGCACAGTTTAGCGCTGACTCCTGTTTCAGACTTTTCTTTATTTGTCTATTTTAAATTATGGGGATGGAGGAGGGAGGACTGGGAGAGGAAGTTGAGATGAAGAATCTTCCTTCAGGCTCTTGGAGAGCTGCAACATTTGCATCTCTTTTTGAGGTCAAAAACTGGTCCGTGGTTGGTGTTAAAGAGAGATCAAGCTGCAAACACACCTGGGAGTGCCTCTGCTGCAGGGTTTTGCAGTCTAAAGGAACAATCACCCCTACATTTCTCTAGTACTCAGCCTTCAGGAGATTGCTTTAAACAGTTTTGAAATATCAGCTGGTAGAGTAGTGCTGAAGCTGATAACTTTGATCAGCAGGGAAGTGATGCTGAGCCATCACTGGAGTATTTTTACTGCGGGAAAACTCCAGTTTAGGAAAATGTCATAGCAGGCTATCAGTTCTGGCATGAAACTGCCAGCAGGTGGATATCGTGATGGGAAGTGTTAAGTGGGTTTTGCTGGCTCACTGGTGCAGCTGGCTTGTTCTTTCGCTTACATAAAAGAGAAGTGAGACCTGCCCTCAGGCTAGAGTGAGAATTTGGTTTTGGTGTGGGGTGGAGAACATGTACAGGGACAACAAAGCCTGAAGTAAAGCCTTAGGCTGAGGTTTTACACAGTATATCTAGAGAAGTTAGGGCAATGTTACTTTAGCTTTCCAGGCCTAACCCTTAGCCTGTGTGACTGATTTCAGTGCAGCAGTTACAGAAAGTGTAAGAAAGGATGTGGAATGTCACATGCTGCCACAACCTGGAACTGGCTTTTTAAGACCATATTTGAAAAACCATTGTCTTACCTGCTTTTGAATTCTGATGCAGCCTCCTGCTGCCATCCTGGTGATGCTGCATTGGGCTTGGCCTTAGAGGCCTTTTTCTGTCTCCCTTCAGTTTTAGACTGCCAGTTCTCGGCCTGACCTGGTCTGGGGAAATGGCTTTCCTCTCCCCCTTTGCAGTGATTCTTTACATTCAAATGGCTTTTATCCTGAAATCTCCCATTTTTCCAGGGGGATGGGCTTAGTGTGGAGTTTTGTTATTATTTTTGCTTTCCCCAGCCAAATCAATACTCTCACATATGTGGAATTATGAGAGAGATATGTGGAATTAAGGGAGTTTGTGTGCAAACAGAGCGTGGCCACCTTTTACTGAAGTATTTTGCAAAAGTGGCAAGATTTTTGATGGGGAAAGAATGAACAACAGCTTTGGCTTGGGAAGAAAAGCAATACAGCTTTGGATCCATCCTGGAGAAATTCTTGGCCATGCTGCAGTAGAAAGCCAACAGTAGGAAGACTCCAGTCTTTCCACTCATAGTAAAGGAGATAAAGTGATGTTCAGAGCCATAGATTTTATCTAAACCACGCCCTTACTACAAGCAAACAAAAAGGAAATGTTAGAATATTGTGTTTAATTGGGTATAAGTGCTTTACTATTTATCTCTTTCTGTTTCCTCCATTCCTCTGGGCATCCTTGTAAATTAAAACACAGGGATTTCCCCAGAGCTATAATTTAATTTGACCTTCTTGTGAAATAATTTCAAAGTGACATTGCACTTCAAATGTGGACATATTCCCTTCAGCACTGCCCCTGTACTGACTGGAGTGGGAGTGCTCTCAAATCCTGTCTGACCAGCATTCACCATCCATGTGTGCCTGTCCTGTCCTTTACCCAGCTGCAGGGTCAGTTCCTCAGGGGTGACCACTGCTCTGTCTTCTTCCCTGCTGTTTCCATCCTCACTATTTCCCAATGCAGCTTTAGCAAAGCACTGGCAGGGCTTTCGCTGCGGATGTGGATAGGGGAGTACAAAAGCTGAGCCAGGCAGTGGTGGGGGCTCCTGAACTACCTGCCCGGCTTCTTCCACAGATTTTGGGCACTCCCTTGGGCTGTTCTATAAACAGTTGATCATTTCAGACATAAGCACCAAGTGCTCTTGGCAATACATTAAAATGAACATGCCAAATCTTGGACCTGACACGTACATAGCTCTTCACACATTTGAAAGCAAGGCTATTAATTAGTTCTCACGGCTCTAGCTGTGAAAGATGATCACTTTGCTGTTGAAAAGAGCATACTGAATTAAGTAAACCATCAGACAAAGCAAGGGCACTTTTCCTACAGCCTTTTGAAAACATGAATAGGTTCTGACATTCCTGTTTTATGGGGGAACTTGAGGTCCAGAGAGGTCAAAAAAGCCCGTAGGTACTGAAGTCCCGTTCACCTTCTATAGTAGGTACCAAGTCCATACTGGAAGTCTCTGCAAAACTGTGCACTGCCAGAATGCAGTCTTGCTTTCACACCAATTTATTTTTGAAAATATCTCTAGCAGAATAATCTGGTGTGTAACTAGATGACAAACCCAGTTTATAATAAAAATTAGTCTTGAGTCTTTGTGCACTCTATACATAATTCCCTCTTTGGGATTGTTTTTTTCAATTTGCTTCCTTTTAAGCTTTTCGTCAAAATCCAGTGAGGGGAAAGTAAGAATGAAGTTGCTAGTCCTAAAACAAGGTTTTAGGCAAGGCTGAATACAGGAAGCAAGTTGTAGGGACAGAGTGTAGCTCAGCCTTTCCAAATGATTCAATGGATGGTTGAGGAACGCACAACAGCCATCCGCTGCTTTGCTCCTCTATGCAAGGTGTTGGTCACCGTTCCACCCTCTGTGCTCTCTGCCTGTGCAGAGTCTCCAGGATGTACAGAAAGAGCTTTGAATTCACCTGTGTTTACAAGGAGAATGGTGTCTTACACCCCTTGGCAAGTGAAATGAGGTGTGAGCAAAGGCAGACCTGCCACTGTAGGTTTAAGGTTCTGGCCTGTGTTTCCATAGCAGGCATGAATGCATGAGATGTAGCTGAGCCACACTGAAGCTCTGCTGAATGAAATTCTGTACCCAGGCAGAGCAGCTGATGCCCCTTTGCTTACTCACTGTAGCTTCAGCACTGTGAATTCACAGTCCATTTGAGTCCATTTGAATTAATCAATCTTTATGCCAGTGCTCTGGGAGAGAGGCATACACAGGGTAAATTCTGGTCTGCTCTTGAGCGTTAAGGTGCTGCCACACACAGCATGTAGATGCGAAACAAAATCAGAGATGCTGACAGGTTTCCCTCGGGCTGTGGGCAGTGGTGATGGTGGTCATTGAGCTGCTGTGTGTCCTTGCAGTGGAGCAATTGCACTGGAAAGGGGAGTTCAAATGGGATAACTCATATGAGCTTTGTTCAGCAAGTGGAGGGTATGTCAGACCCATGTCTTCCACAATTTCCCAGAAGTGTGAATACCCCAAGGTCATGGAACCTTAACCAGGTTCCTCTGCTACAGCTGCAGAGATGTCACTAGTGTCCTGCTAGGAGGCTTCCTGATACCTGGGTCCCTCCAGCAGCATGGCAGGGCTTGAGGAAGTAGGTGGTAACAGCAGAAATGAGGGGATAAATGAGTTGCATTTTTATTCAAATGAGTGCAGTGTGATCGGTGTGTTTGGCTTAACAGTTGTTTGTATCTCATAGGGTGGCTTTCAAAAGAAGGTTGTATTTTCTCTCCATCAAGGCAATACATGGTGTTTATTCTGTTTAATCAAGTGGCAGAAGGAGAACATAAGTTCATTCCATTCACTCACCTCTAAAAATGTGTGAATGATGTGTGGCTGAAGGGATGGGTGATGTATCTTTCCCAGTCTGTGCTGCAGTAACTCGTTCCATGGTTTTTGGCTGGAAGCTGGGCTGACCAAACTAACCAAACAGTCACCTGGGCTGACTGGTAAACCAGGAGAGATGACAGGGAGAGCCCTGTCAACATGTTTTGCCTTTCCTACAAAACTGTGACCTCACAGCAAAGCAGTCTTCAGTGTGAATGCAGCTCTCTTTCCCCAGCACTTCCATGAATGTGGGTTGACAGGTTAATCCTTTTGTGTTATGCAGCTAAGGACTGGGAGTAAGCAGAGGTTTGCCTCCAGGTTAGAGCAGAAACATTTTCTGGCTATCTGGAGCCATGATCATACTAAAAAACACACTGACTTCAGAAAATGGAGGCTAATATTTTGAAGATGGTGGCTTCCATCTCCTATAGAAACAATATTTTCATTGGAGGGACATGTGCTCAAATTTATTTTGCTACTTCCCCATTTAAAACAAGTATTTTCTAATAACCAATACTCTAAATAAGACAGGTTCTCAGAGAAATAAAATTCCTTTAAAACTTATATCTTTGGGCTTAATTACAATTTCCTCCTTGATAAACACATGGCTGGAATAATGCATTTCCCAACCAAGTAATTCCAATTGCTGCTTGAAAAAGTCACAACGCCAAAATGCCCAAAGCATTCACTGTTTGGAACGAGATAGCAAAAATCTCTGCCTTTCTTTCAGTTGCCTGTTGCCGTTCCAAATATGAAGGTGACCCTCTACAACCCTTTTCCCAAGTATTATAATGGAGCTGGAAAAGACAGAAGTTTTTTGTGCCGGGGGGGATGGGTTTTGAGCCATCTTTAGCCCCTGGTGAGTTACCCGTTCCCAGAACTGCTGGCACTGCACCTCCCACCTGGGAGCCTGGCGTCCGGTGCGCTGTCGTCATCTGCTGTCAGCGAGCCTCCAACGTGCCTGTGACCTAGAAAGATTAAAATATCCTGATAACAATAACAGAGCTCTTGTGAGATGACAGGCTGTGCCACGAGTAAGGGACAGTTTTGGTGGGGACCTGAACGAGGAGCCTTGTAGGGCCTGTAGCACCACTGAAATGAGAAACAGGAGTCACTCTGCTCTATGGCATGGTTCTATACCCAGAATTGTTCCCTGAACCCACCCAATCTCTTCTCTTTGCCCGTGGTCCTGGTCACTGCCCTCTCCCAAAATTGTTGTAGGTGTCAAGGTAAAAACAGTGGTTGTACAAGATCTAGCCAAGACCAAATGCCTCTTTGTGAAGGTCCCTGTTCATTACTAAGAAATGTCATGTAAAACATCATAGTAATCCAAATGGCCTGTTTGGCAGATCTTCTCACCTGGCTCAAGCTAGTAGTTACCTAGAAAAAGTTGGAAGGAGATAATGCTGAGCCCTGAAAAGCAAATCTGATTTCTCGTCAGTCAATCAATCAATCAATCAATCAGTATCTATCAGGAGGAGGATGGGCAGTATCTACAGCCCAGCCCTAGAAGGCATTTTGTTCTCAGGAGGTTGCTTTAAGTGGGTAATACATCATCCAAGACTTTTAAAGTTAAAATGGCATCTCTGCTGCTGTCAGTAGAGAAGAAAATGGTGCCACCTTCTTCAGAAACTTTCAAAAATCCGGTAGGGAAAATATCTTCTACGTGGGTACAACACTGATGCTCCTAAAGCATTTTGTTAGCGACTGCATGTACAATTAAGCAGAGAATCAGTTCTCTGTCAATGCACTCTGAGGCAGAGGGGAGATTGCCCCTGAAGAGAGGAGGATCTTTGACCTTTAGAATGGGTCTTCATAATTGTACAAAAAGCTAGGCGAAAAACCTATTAAGATCGGGAGCATCTTAACCTCATAATGTGCAACAAGAACAGGAAATTATTCGCATATTCAAAGAACAAATAGGTCCTCTCTCTGAAAAATGTGTTTCAGGAGAGGGTGAACAGCAAGTCAGGGCATAACCAAAGTAAGTTTTCGTTCTCCCAAGGCTGTGGTCAGCTTGGATTTGGATCAGATAGAGAAACTGCAAGATTGTTTCATCTGTTGTACACATCAGCTTCTGGAAAAGTTGTCTTCTAGGCATATTCCCTTGTGAAATACGGAAAAAGTATCTTCCTCTGTGTCAAACCATCACCAATAAACTAACATTTCCCAGAGGAACTCTTCTCCCTGCAGAGAGGGAAGGTCACAGTCTTCATTCCATGTTTCTTACCACCCTTTTTTTCTCTGTTTTTCCTTTTGCTCCTTTCAACCTCAAATTTACTTGTCATTACTCTTCCATGAGCTTTTAAAATAATATGTTGGTATAGGAAATGAGGCTTGAGGGTGCTGCCTGCCAGTTCTTCTCCTTGCCTTTTCACTGTTGCGTCTGAAGCTATATGCTCATTATCAATTACATTTAATAGAGAAGATAGCTGTCACAAATTTTATTCCCTAAATAAATTAAGTTTTATGAGAAATGGAACCTGGGGAAGTACTAATGAAGAGAAAGTAGCTCTTGGATAGGTTGTAATTTCATTTGCAGAAGACAGCTGGCCAGTCAACACTTTAAATGTATATTCTTTGAAGCCATGGCTCTATTGTATCTGTTTACTAAGGAATAAGGAATATACACTTTTTTTTCCTTTCCCCAGAGAGAGCTATATGACGAAGGACAAACAATAGGGAACTGTACTTCTGCACTAGCCCCCTCTTCCTTTTCTTTTGTTCTCTTTGACTTCTCACAATGTAGTTTTCATAAGCTTTGAGCTCTCTTTTGCCAGAAAGTTTAGTAGTGATGGGGGTGATGACTCCAGAAGGAGCAACTGGAACTTGACTGAACCGTCCACTCTTTTCTCTTGGAATTTTGGATCTAAACTGTTCCTTGGTAGTGTTAGGAGGGCAAAGATTGAGAATCCTCATTAAATGCATTTTGAAAAGCTCATGTGTCCTTTATAGGTTCTTTTTAAAATATTTTTTCTTGTTTTAACTAAAAGGAAAGGGAACTTTTGAAAAAAATATATTTCAGATTAAAAATTCTGAACATTTCACTAAGGAAAGCTGTATGATTCAAGGGAAATGTAAAGATATTTTCCAGTAAAAAATTCGGTAAAATGAATTTAAGTTGATGAGAATTGCTAAACTTGCTTCCAAATTCATGAAAGGAAAGATTTCCTAAAAGCTCTTGCCACAAAAAATGTCTTTGGTCACATATGAACCTGTTGTTCATTTCCCTAATGGTGCCATGGTTTCTAGATGGTGAATTAATCCTAAGACTAGAAGCCAAGAGATCACAAGTCCATTTCTGACCTTAATCTTTAGGAGGAACAAGGTTGGCCACTTGCATGAAGTCACTCACAATCCCCCTGAGGGTCTGCCTAGATTTAATCAGCAAAATGAAGATGTCCATTGGTTGGTGTGAGACTTATGTTTGTGCTCATAGATTGTGATTGTAGCTGATTTTGACTAACACCTGTGAATTTTTGGAAATATTGTTCTTGCGGTCAGGAGATTTTGGGCTTTGGTACAGACTGGGGACACCCTTTCCCACTCTGCCCAGGCAGAGTTTCAACAGGGTACTCAAACTTTGAGTCCTTCCGGCACATCAGATATACTTCTTTGCATTGTCTTCTGAATGCTAAAGCATTTATTGCACGGTGGTGATAGCACACCACCAATTTTTCCCTGATGTTGTCGAGTTCCAAACACGTTTGGGATAGGCCAAGAAGCTGGTAGCACAAGAGCTTTCATTTGCGTAAAGTATAGATCTGTGATTCCCCCAGTTCCTTAGGCAAACAGATACTGAGTGGTGCAGGTGGCTCCTTCTGCTCTTCCAGTCTCAGCTCTTGCCCTGACCCGCCAGGAGAGGAGACCACACCTGAAGCAGAGCTCTGCAAGTGGGAGGTTGAGGCACGGAGTTCCAAAGACGCGTTGGAAGCAGCACAGCACAAGGTCAGAACAAACAGTGTGTTTGCAGCTGGCGAGGCTTGCTGAAATACAGCATGAGATCAGTGATTTCATCCTTTTTTAGGATAAACTTTCTGCAGCCACTCCTAAACCAGTCAGTTGTGTGAGTCCCGAACTCACAGCTTCATCACAGCTCTGAACCCAGACCACGTGATCCAGATGACCGATGTACATCAGATGTTGTGGGGAGGGCTGGGTCATACACAACTCATAGTCTGAGTATTTTTCATCAGGATTTGTTGACAAAATGTTGTGACTAATGAAAGAAGAATTCTCGTGTAAAGCAGAGACAGGGCAAAGGCGATTTTCCAGGTGTAGCTGGTTGGAAATGGGGATATTGAAAGGATTGGTAGAGCTCTTCATCTCAATAAATGAAAAAATGTCTATTCACAAGCAGCTGTGGAGGGCCAGGGACCTTGTTACCATGTAGGAGGACATACTGGAAACCTTCCCTAAAAGCTCAGGCACTTTGAAAGGGACACGTGTATCGAAAGAGGTGAGATCAAGCCGCGGTTGGAAACGCTGTGTAGTCAAAGTGCCTGCACTTAATTGGAGGGATTTCAGAAAGGCCTGTGAAATAGTGTAAAGCTCTAGGGATGTTCCTTACAGCAAGGAAGCAGAGTTTTCACTGTACTAAGACTTCTCTAAGGAAAGGATGAAAGGCAAGTTGTTACTGGTCTTTTTTTTTTCCCTAGTCAACACCTTATATAATTTAACAGGAAAAAAAAAGGAGGCCATCCAGTCAGGGAATATTGAAATTAAAAGCAAACAAGAAGAGACATTCAACCTTTAATGCCAGAAAGGTCTGGAACACTTTCTGAAGAGAAATCGGCTGGATGGACACTCTTGGAGCGGAAACTCAAGTCCTAAAAGACCAATGGCTCTTAATGGGCTTAATGCTGTTCATTCATGTAGTTAGGAAGGAGGATAGTTGTGTGGTGAAGTCATACGGCCTGCTAAAAGAATCAGAGTGGATAGCTGTAGCGATATTTCCCAATATTCTTCACCAGTGTATTAAATTCCCTGTTGACTGAACTCCCCACAGCTCTAGAGGCACATCGCTGTTGTTTGTATCGATCTGTGGTGCTCAGCAGGAGTTTATTTCAGGAGTTATTTCTCTTGCACAGTTGAGAAGTGTTGATTCATCTTTTTTGCTGCAAAATGACTAGTAACAAATGCTTTCCAGGAACCAGCCCCAGTAAATCAGCCATAGACGTGTAGCTCAGATTCAATTAAATTGATAGGGCACACAGTTCAGCTCCAATTTAATTATTTCTCATTTTATGTAAATGAGATTTCTTATTGCAGTGAAACAAATTATTATTTTCTCATGACAGAGCCTCAATTACGTGCTTTACTTCTTATTCTGCCCTTAGTTTAACCTAAAAACAAAACAAAAGTTTCCTCAAAATTCAGAGGCTGAATTGAAGAGTTAATCTTTCATTAGCATTCTGGAGACAGTAATTCCTTTGTGATCTGGTTGAGCTTAGCTTTCCTATAACACTGCCTGATTAAAGCTATGTGTTTGACCAAATAGATTAAGCATGACATCTGCCAGGTATACAACCCCAGAGGCAAACACCCCAACCTTTGGGAATTTTCATCCAAAAAATCTGCATTTGGCCAAATTTGCAGTTAAATTGGGATTCTGCTGCTTAAACAATATCTGATTTATATTTCAGGGATGAAAACATATATTTTTTCAATCTACTGCCTACCTACCTCCTACCATGAGTAATGCTCACTCCATTTGGGTGTAAGCACAAAAACAAGTGGAAGCTGCAGAAGTTTCTCATGCCACTATTTTTCTCCGGCACTTAATCAAAATGAATTTTTCTTTGCAGAACCCCTGTGACTGGTGTCAGGGCAGCTTCCTACAGACAGGAAGCTGGAGCACACCAAGAGTAAAGGAATTGCTGCAAGGCACAGGCAATGCCAATGGTCAGGAATGAAATTCAACACTCTTGCAACTTAACCCAGTGCCTAAGCCACAAATCTGTTCTGTTCTCCATGTAGATTATGCTTCTTCAGGATGCAAAGCTGTTTGGCCTGCTATCCCCTGTGCTGACTGTCAGAACCAGGATGACTTTTTTTTACCAGCCATGTACGTGAAGTCCTGTGAGTTGGGCATAGCCTGCTTTTACTTTGAGAAAAAGATAGTGGAAGAAACCGTGTGCAGCCAGTGAAAAAAATCCTGTCCCTCCCACATACCCAAGTGAGATTTCCACTGGGAAAGACAAAACCACTCTGGGGTTATCTGCCTATCCAGCCCTTGTAATGTAAAGTTTTTACTGGTGTTAAATTCAGCAAAGTAAGCAAGATGCTGTATTTATCATCAGTAACACCCTTGTTCTTCTCCTGTTGGGAAGCAAAGACATAAATAGTCAGGTGTCTCTCCAGGCCGCACCGACTGCCGTAGTAGCTGTGAAAAATAGAATGCTTCTAAAATACCCAACTGAAGTGTGTGCTTCCACACAGAAAGAATAAATCAGCCTTTCCCGTCCTGGGCTTTCGTTCTGCAGTAATTTTTCACACTTCCTCACACCGAGCCATGACTGCTGAAGTTCATCCTGGAGTAGTTTACAACCAATGGGAATGGCTTAATGAAGAGCTATCAGTCTAAACGCCAGTCCCCACTGCTTAGGTTTGTTGGATTTCTTGCTGGTTTAGCAGCACAGACACAAGTGTTCTCAGGAGCTAATGCTGCCAGTGTCCTGGAGGCTGCTGGGAGGAAAAAACTTAATTTTGTTCAGGCAGTCCCAACATTTCAGACAGTTTAACTCTATTGTGGCAGCGTACCCATACACTCAGAGATGCAAACAAGTCACTGTGAAATGAAGGGTCTGTGCTGGTCCCTGTTGAAGCCTGACAGCTCCAGCCAGGCATGGGCCAGGGTCTACCTGAGCCAGCAGGAATGGGACAGGGCTGCCAGCTGAAGGGGAGCAGAGAGGGTGGCCATGCCTCTTCGTCTCTGACCTTTCACTGGGGGCCATTCACTTGAGTATCTGCCCACTTCTTACACAAAGGCAACAGCCACATCTCTTAGGGGTTTCATGGAATTTGTGCCATTCCCTCATTTTTCTTTCTTGTTCAAGGATCTGTTAGGATTGGTTGATTTACTTTTGTGGCTTCAAGGAAGAATGATTAGATTTAGTTTCTCTCTCTTGCAGTCAATGCCGTAAGGACTTTGAGTTTCAGTTCAGCTGGACAGGGGACAGCTTGTGGAAAGAGGAAGGTCCTCCAAAGGCCCTTCAAGCTGGGCTGTTGACTCCATTCACCTGTGCCCCTCTGAGAGGCTGCTCCCTGTGCGAAACGCCTCCCCCTTTCCCAGCCATGGCCACTGCAGCAGGCTCTGACTCGAGGACACACTGACCCCAAAGGCAAGAGCTGTTCTCATGGATTATTAAGCCAAATGACAACTCTCCCTTGGTCTTACCATAAGAATTGGTGTCACTCACTGTGCAGGGAAGGTGTTTGGGAGCCAGCAGCAGAAGAAACCTGCATGAGATGGGTGTGTGTGATGGGACAAGATGTGGGTGCCCCTCAGGGGCAGGCTGCTTGCCAGAGGTCCCTGCTCGTGCCGTGGGAGCAGTGAGCGTAAACACAAGGCTTGGAGAAGGGGAGTGGGAGACGTCAGTGCTGGTGTCTCCTCACTTCTCCAGGCAGAGAGGGAGGTGTGTGAGAAATCGGGGAGCTGCTGCTGGGCTTTGGGGTGGGGAACCCCTGCAGACTGTGACCAGAGCAAAGACAAACTTCGGTCTGACAGAAGGAAAAGGGAAATGTGGAGCTGCATCTACACCAGCTGCTAATCTTGCTGTTAGAAGCTTATTTTCTTTTTTTTTAAGACCCTTGATGAAAATGCTTCTGCGTCATTTACATTTGTATCCTTTGTGTTCTATAATAAGTAACTCATCTGCATGTAGAGAAGAGACAATTCTTATACACAGTTGTCTGCTTGGCATATGATCTGCAAAGCGAATGTAATGGTTTTCTGCTTCTGTGAGCTTTTATTAACAAATACAGGAAGAAGAGCAGAAAAAAAGAAAATTGGGGAAAATTGCACGGCTATTATGAATATTGTGTTTCTGGTTGTTGCTGGGATTTGGACATAACTTAGGCCAAAGCTTAGTGTTTCAAAAGCTGTAACAACAGTGACTACTCTTGTTTCCAGCAGTTTGAGTTTATTATCTTTCATTCTTTTTTTGGAAGCAAAATTAAACAGTTTATTTTTGCTTCCAGAGAACCATGATTTTGGCAGAGTGTAGACAACTCGCTATCTAAACTTTGTTCAAATAAACACAGTCCATTTTTTTGTACCTCTTAAAACTCACTTGCTGATATGCTCCAGAAAAATTTCATAAGCTCCAAATGATTAAACGAGGAAAATGATGTACATATTTCTTCAATTGTATCCTAGTGCTGTCTTTATCTGTAGGATTTGCAAGAAAATTGACTTTCAGTTCTATCCTTTTCTGGTATCTTTTCTGCAGCTGACGAGAGATTTGCAAGCAAATAGACCTTTTTGAAAATTTAAAGCAGATTTGCTGTTTCACAGTTTGTATCTCTTGCATAAATACATTTTTTCTGGAAGGCTTATAGGAAGCATTATCTGGCAATCCCACTGGCCAACTTCCTAAAGATTTTGTTTGTTTCCTGGTGATTTAAAAGCATCTATAGTCTTCCCACCCTGCCTCGCCATCTCTCCCCGTCCCCACAAGCCTCACTTGTCTCACTTCATATGTGTTTATAGCATCTCTATCATGTAAACAGAGTGTTTAAAGGGGAGTGAAGTGTATTTAAATCAGATTGGTTTTGCCATGGGAGTCGTGCACAATTATCGTTAGGGCTTTTGTCACAGCTAAATTCACCAGATATTTTGCAGTGGGAAACCCTACATTCATTTACTTACAGTCTGCCAGACTTCAGCAGTTTGGGATAAACTCCTCCCTGCCAGGAATCTGTGTTTAAATTCCACATCACTCCTTTGTTACATCCAACATGTTCAAGGAAAGAGATGTAGGTTGTTTGCAAAGTCTTGGATGTAATTAAAAATTTTGTAATAACGAATGTGTAAAAGGGAGCAAAATAAAGTCTGAATGGGCCATTTAATGCCAGCATCTTCTACCATTAGAGAACTTGCCTTTGAAAGTGGTCATCTGTCTCCTCTCCCAGGTAACATGTGACAGGATGAGAGGAAATGGCCACAAGTTGTGTCAGAGGTTTAGGTTGGATATCAGGAATTTTTTTTTCACAGATGAGGTTATCAAGCATTGAAACAAGCTGCCCAGGTAAATGGTGAAGTCACCATGCCTGGGAGTGTTCAAAAAACACATGGATATGGCACTTGAGGACATGGTGTAGTGGTGAACATGGTGGTAGTAATAGGTTGACTGGATTTGATGATCTTAGAGGTCTTTTCCATCCTTAATGTGATTCTATGATTCTATTAGATTGACTTAAGATAAATTGTAGAGAAATGGAAATTTTCCAGGATTGTTTTTATTGGTAGTTAGGCTCAGATTTTTAGCTTATCATATACCCAACTCCGATAGCTGTGCTTGCAGACAACTCCTACATCTGTAGGTAAGGGGAGAAGTTTTCTTGTCGTCTACAATCCCCAGCAGTGAAATTTGCAGGGTAGCAACCCAAGGCCTGCAGAATAAACTCATCTGGAGGCAAGGTGTAAGGTGTATTGCTCCTGCTGGGGGGCATCTCACCTCTTCCTTGCCTTGGAGAGCCCCAGCTCTCCCCGCCCTGACAATTCCATCCATCCCGTGGCAGATCCTTATCGTGTGTGACAGCACCGGGAGACGTGCAGGTAACGTGGAGTGCGGATCACACACGCGCCGAGTCTCGGTGGGGAGATCAGGCTCACACCACTCACCACAGGGCTGTCAGGGCCCATCAGGGGGAAAATGATCAGATTTATGAGCCGGTGGGAGTGCACCAGCACACTGAGGTTGCGCAGCTGTAGCTGGAGTGGGAAAATGAAGCATTCCCAATGGAAAGCTTCAAAGGCAGTAAGGAAGGCTAGGGAAAATATTCCTGTTTGAAAGTTTTCATGGCAAGCCTCATTTTGGGACAAAACGCAGTTCTTTTCTTATGTCTTCATCTTTTTAGAAAGCTCCTGTCTCTGCCTCAGTGCTGTGGCCCCACACTGGACAACTTTGTGTTTTTTCTCATAAAAGAGTAGACAGAGGTTTCCAGACAGCCCCGATTTTTCATGTTACGTGCAGGTGGATCTTGCCTGCCCCTGCCCTGGCAGTGTCTCACTACCCCAGCACAGTGCTTGAGCATCCCCACTGCTGCCCAGCCTTGCTTTTCCCATCTCAGGCAGCTTGGAGGGAGAGATCACAGCTGCTCAGAAAAGCAGAGAGATGCAAGAGGAAGGAACAAACTGGTTTTGCGAAAGTGCATTGATTGCTGTAATAGTTCTGCCCAGGAAAAATATCAGAAACTCAAAGCAGATCAGTCTTGAAAATTTGAAATGTATGAAGTGAGAGAAATGAGTTTGACCTGACACCCTGACCTGAGCACAGAACAAGTCTTCTGGGTTGTTTTTCTGGAGTACAGCAGCAGATATGGAAAGCTGACACTGCAAACCCATTGTATTTATTGACAACCTGCAAGGAATCTTTCTGAGCAACAGAATAAGTG